>CAUJNA010001768.1:831525-881525 GCA_963377175.1 Effrenium voratum | reverse complement strand
TGGCAGCAAAGACAAACTCGAGCTTTGTCCAAATCCTCCAGTTTCGTCGTCTTGGCATGGTGAGCTGAGCGTTGCTTCGGCGCTCCCCTTCGGGTGCGTTTTCCCTTCTGTTTCCGGGGCTTGAGCAGGTGGGTAGCCTCACGACGTACGAGGAGGGGCACTACTCCTTCAGGCAAGGATCGGGCTACAAGATGGAGCCATGGTGGAGACAAAGGAGCCACTGTCAGCCAACTTCCTCTCCAAGTTAGTCGAAGTTTCCAAAACGCAACAGGCACCCTGGGGATTTGTACATCTCTCGCTCAGAGCAATAGGAATGCCCTGGCCGCACTTCTCACGTGTACAACGCGAGGGCCAACACCCTTCGCCGATGGTTTGCGAAAGGGCCCTTAGAAACTGGTGAAATTCTCGATAGGCCCAGCCGCCAGCACTATCAAGCTCCATCTTAGCGAGGCTTGCGAGCATGTTTTGGTCCACAAGTTTCAAGTGAATGCCGGGCAGACGCTAGGCGTCATACGGACCTTTTGGTCTCATGGCTTTTTGCTCGTGTAGCTTGCTGTTTCTCTTTTGACCAAGCTGTGTGAGAATATTGGCAGAGTCCAAGTTCCAGACTAAATGACCACCGCAGCTGTGAAAACGGCCATGGGTGTGTCTCCGACCCCTGAACTTGCTTGAAAACCAACTCCCAGAGGCTGCTCTTGTAGGAGTGGTTTCGAAGAGAAACCAAGAGAAAACCATTCGAGTTTCTAAAGGATCATCTCCCATTCACCCGTCCTTTCGATTTTAGGAAACCCCGCAGATGCCCATGGGGCTGCCCTCCATTTCCAGGGTGGACTATGCAAGCAGCCGGCCTGGGCTCGACGCGCTTCTGAAAGGCGCGAAAGCTTAGGAACTCTTTGCTGACCTGTGTATGTGCATGTTTTTGTGGAGTTGGTACCTGTTTTGGTGTGGTTTTAAAGGGGAGCCCACGGGAACACTGCTTATTTTAGGGGCGCCGGGTTTCTTGGGAGCATGGATTTCCCGTTAAAAGGCATGGTAAGTTGAGGTTAGTGGATCTGGGCTGGATGCTCTTTTCTTCAGTGTTTCAAACAAGTCGTCTGTCGACCAATCGCTTGGCTGCCAGTCAGTAGTGGATGCACAGACTTTGAGATGCAAACAGCGGCTGTGCGGTTCGTGCGAAGAGCCAGAGTCTTGCGGCTAGCTGGAACTGAGACAAAGAGACGTTCCTTCAAAGTGAGGGAGAGAGAGAGAGAGAGAGAGAGAGAGAGAGAGAGAGGGCGAGAGGGGGTGAGATGGGGCAAGATGAAAGTTCGATGTTGAGGGCCAGAGGTACAGACTTGGAGGTCGCAAGTCGGATTCAAAGGAAGGGCTCCAGTGGCTCCACGCTGCCGCGTTTTTCGGTGTTGCTCCCAGCGCCCTCCACAGGGGTCGCATGGTCCAAAGGGTCAGCGGAGGTGCGTTGACACGGGTGGCCTTGAAGCTCTTTCAGTCGGACCTGGAGGTCGACACGAAGCTCAAGGCGGATGGATCGGCACGGATGTGAGACGTCCGGGAACCTGAGGGCAGCTGAGGGCCTAGTCGTGAGACAATCCCCACGGTACATTTGACCTTTGGGGCGTGGGTAGACAAGTCAGGGAGATCATCAGACAGGTTGATAAATGTGCAAGGCTTCAACCTAGGGAGCGTCAAGTTCCGCAACATGTTGCCATGGGGGTCCTTTTATTCCCACATGCGTCCTTTAAGCATCGCCGAGGTTACCAATCTTGTGACTTTTGCTTCAGCGTGGTCATATTTCCAGCTGGGATGTGGAGAACCTTGGCCTTTTGACGTCGCAAGCCCTCGAACTTGCACGTACCGTTTCCCGAGTTCCCCGTTGTTCAACACATGCTTCAAGGACTTTTTGGCTCGGCCAGAGTGAAGCCGGGCGCTTTGACATGGCGCTATGTTCTCAGTGCCGACGTGGTGGAGACGTGAACTTCAGTCTGCATGTTCCACTCTTAGGGCATTCCGCTAACCCATTGCAAGGTAAAACTAGGGATGCAACAAGCCCCTGATACAGCCATCGCATCAAGGTTTATCTTGTCCCTGTCAACTAGAACAGAATTTCTGGGGGCGACGAGCTGGTCTTGGGGGTTGGTTATGGGAGGCCAAGTCTCCAGTTACCTCTCACTTAAGAACCTCTGACTTGTTTGGGGCATCGATGGTCAAAGAGTCCCTGATTTACCCTTAGCTCGCTCTGCGGGGACAGGCTGACGCTTCGTTTTTCTTTTGGGGGGGGGGGACTGCAAGTCTGGCATGGCAGGTTGGCGTCTCCGGCGGTGCCCCGGCGGCACAGTTCGTAGGCAGAAGGGCAGGATGCAGTGCCAAGCTTCCGGAATCTGGCCAAAAAGCGGTGATTGATGATTGATGTTGGGAGTATGCCGGACGCGCTGAAAAGCATGGCGACAAGATGAGCGTTCCCTGTTGAACGGGTCTCTGTACATTCAGTTCGAATTTAACTGGGAAGAGTCTCAAGCTGAAGGCCCGAAACCCGCAGAAGGTTGCACTCTTTTGACACTTCTGTTCCTCGGCACATGCGCACGCATTTGTTTCGCGTGCAGCTTCTTCTCTTGTTACTTGTCGGAGAGCTAGCTTTCAACTAGTTGCCGTACCACGGAAGTTCAACCTTGTCTTGCCTCCGCCATTGAGGCTTCAGCACGGAGGAGAAGGTGGCGAATGAGCTGCATTGGCAGCTCACGGTGCGAAAGCCGGACAAGCCTCATGCAGAAGCTCCTTTCACTGCACGGGAATTGGTCTGGGAAGGGAAATTGGTTTGGGAGAAGGCGCGCGAAGCATGGTGATAGTTTTTCCGATCGCCACTTTCTGTGAGTGGCCATGGGATTCCCCCTTGAAAGTGATCAGCCATTATCCTGTCACAGACCATCGTGGGTCCTTTTTCCGAATCCGCTGGCTCGCCTTAGCAAATCAAAATGGAATGAGCCCAATAGGGACAACGCTTTTTTTGGCGAGGGATTGCCCTAGGCGAGTGTTTAAAAAGAATCCCAGCATGTTGCCTACATTGCTGACCCAGCAGTCAGCGTTGCCATTTCTTGCTTTTCACTACGGGGCCAATCGAAGGAGAATGAGGTATTCGACATGTTTTGACCAACCCGCCCTTCATGTGGGAATGGACTGTTCTGGTTTGCTTTTTCAGCCACTCCGAAGGGTGTTCCCGTTGCAAATTCTCACGGATCTCTGCAATTTGTCAATTTGTCCTAGGGAGCATCTGTGAGGCTAGATGGCCTGGCCGGTTTTGACTCCGATGAACCCGGGGTTGGAGACATGTGCCAGACTTGTCATGAGACACAGGAATGATGCCATGTTCCGCCCGGGAACGTGGGTCAAAACTAGGACAGCTTGGAAAAGGAGATGCCTTTTTGTCAGTCCTTGGGTCTAGAGTACGGCGAGCCTCGGCAAAAGCTGACCGAGGCCCGAAGGTAGGGCGTCCAAAGACCGGCCAGCGTGTCACTCGGCCGACACACGAGGAAAAAGTGGAGCTGCCCCAGGGCGGCTATAGCTTCTTTGACTTCCACAGCGCGCTGACGTCCTACATGTGCCGTGGTCAAGCTCTGAGGTGAGGGATGAGCATGGATCCTCCTGGTTTCAATCGCCTCAGAGGCAGACACTCAAGTAGGGAGCAGCAATGCACAGGAAGCACAGAAACATAGGGGACCAAATGGAATCCCCTAGACATGGTAA
The DNA here is from genome assembly GCA_963377175.1 of Effrenium voratum. NCBI lineage: Eukaryota > Dinophyceae > Suessiales > Symbiodiniaceae > Effrenium > Effrenium voratum. Next base: position 877,790 of record CAUJNA010001768.1, on the reverse strand, counting down.
AAAGCAGGTGCGTGTGTGTGGGCGTGCTTGTGTGAGTGCCTATTGGCTTGTCGTGCAAGAGTGCCCTGCGGTGCGGTGCGGTGGGGAGGGGAGGGGTAAAAATGATTATAATAGGGCGTCTGAGGTAGGGTTTTTCCAAGTTAGGGCTTCAGGGTTCAGGGAAGAAATTAAACAAGTCAATCATTTTGTTCAAAACACAAATAGGGTTTCTGGGGAATTTTCCTAAATTTTCTCAACATTTTTTTACAATTTTTTCATTTCATAACAGTCTAAGATATTGACATTTTCAAGGTTCGGGTTTCAGACAATTTTATGGCTTTCTGGGGGATACAAGTGTTTAACCATATTATAGTTAAATAATATGAATAAACTTAATCATAATCACTATCAACAATATCTCTATAAGTAAACCATTCTATAATCAACCTTTTCTTTTCTAACAAATGACAGACGAATTTATGGTAAAACTCATTATCAAAAATGTTTTTATAAACGACCTTGTCTTTGTTTTTTATATATTGCCACTTCAATGCTTTCAGAAAATCTCTACACATTGAAACACTAAAATCCCTACAAGACACATAAGCATCATTGTTATGATAAAGTAAATTATAATGAAACTTGAAAGCACTATCATAATATAAAACTAACATATTATCATATCCATACTCTTTTAAGGTTTTGTCTAAACCTGTTGTAAATATTGTCCGTAATGACTTTTTCGTTGGACATTTATTTAACCTCGTCATATACCAAATCCACTTATCCATTTCTTTTAAATTGTCAGGTTCGTTTTTCATTAAATGTTTTATAATGGTGCATCTTTTACAACATACAAAACTCAAAATATTATCAATGATACAGTCAGGAAATATGTCATTTGCTTTTTTGACTTTGTTGTTGTATATCTTACAACCACGGCATTTTACAATTTCTTTTGTGAATTCTTCTCTGATACACTTATTCATTTTTTTTCTTAATATATTAAGGGGTCATTTCTTTAAGTAGTTTTATTTTTTCTTCTTGCCTCTGCTACTTTTTGTGTCAGCGTTTTCTGGGCTTCTGCTCCTGCTTCTTGTTTCCATTTGTTCCCTCGTCCATTCACTACCTCTTGCTATTTCTTCAGGTGACCGACTTCTGCTTCTAGTTTCCATTTGTCTTATACCCCATTGTCTGCCTCTTGCTCTTTCTTCTGGTGAGTGACTTCTGCTTCTTGCTTCTACCTGTCGTCTTGTCCAGAATGATGCCCTTGGTTGTTCTTCTTGTTCTTCGGATTGAATGGACGGTGAGGATGACTTCTTTTCTCGTTTGAATAATTCAAACACACTCTTGTCTTCTCCACCTAAAAATATGTTTCTTAATGACTTTATTTCTCGGCTTTCCTCTTTCTTCTCTTCCTCTTTCACGGTTGATGCTGACGATGATGACGTTAAATGAAGACTTTGTAAATCTTCCTGCTTTTCATCTTTTGGTTCATCTTTTGGTTCATCTTTTGGTTCATCGTTTGGTCCTGAAATTGCATTGCTATAAATTTCATCAGCAAAATCTTTTGCTACATATCGTGTTGTTTGTGCGTCTGCCTCGTTGTTTTCATATAACTGTGATGTTGGTGCTACTTCATCAAACATATCAGGGAACAATTCATGTTGAAGAACTTGTTTATCAGTTTGAACCCTAGCATTCAATCGTAGTCTCCTATCGTATTTTGAAAGATCAAAATCATCAAAGTCTATATTATTAATTGATTTGTCAAATGTCTGTCTTTCAGGGATAATTTCAATTTTTAATCTGTGTGTCATCGCTTCTTTCAGCATTTCATCAAATGTAGGGCGTCGTCTTAATCCATAATATTTATCAGTCATATTAAATATTATAGATTATTTATTGTTGGATTGCTTTATGGACGAAGTATTTATTATAAACATTGTCCTCATAATATTTTTGTAGTTTAACCTTCACTGCGTTTCTATCTACTCCTGTTGTATTGTTATATTCATCTAATAATTCTTTGAACTCATCATATTTAACAGCGTTAATTACATTGAATTGATGTAGTTTTGAAATTATACTATCCATTAAACTTCTTGGATTTTTTGCTAAATATACCGGCCACATCCACTTTATACCACTTAAATAATTTTTGAAAATTCGTTCGTCATCAACTTCTTCATTTTCAACATTTTTTAATTCTATTTCGATTGATTGTTCTTGCATTTCCATTATCTCAGCATTAGTAATGGTTGTTTGCGCGTCACCGTCATCATCCTTACCTTTTTTCAATGCTTCTACTTCAACTACAGGGTCGTCTTCTTCTTCTTCTTCCTCTTCCCCTTCCTCTAATGGTTCTAATTCTGGCATTTCATCAGCGGACACCATTGAATGAATTTCTACACCTTCTGGTATTGATTGTTTTGAAACAGCACTTGCCATTTCTTCGTGTTGTTCTCTCCAAAGTCTCATTTTTTCAGCAAGTTCTTCTTTCTGTTTGTTTGCTTCCGTCAATCTTTCATTAATGAAAGACTGCTGTTGTTTCAGTGTGTCATCAAGTTTAGCTCTTACACTACCACCGTCCGACGACGCTTCTTTCATAACTTCTTCTCTTCTGTTCAGTTCTTGTTTCTTCTGAATATCCAAAGCATCTTTATTATCAAACTGACTACCGTATTGATTTAATCTGTATCTGGTTGCTTTTCTGTCTATTACATTTTCAATTGATGGACGGTTCTCATCTCCTACTAATGTTTCTTTCAATAGTTCATCATAAGAAGGTCTCAAATGTAATTGTGATTTCAATGACCCTACTTTTACCGGTCCTACTGTATTCAATCTATTCATTGATTTAATCATAGTATATTAATTATTTAGAAAAATAAATTAATCAGAGATATTCTTAATCATTTTTTCTAAATGTTTCTTTCTTACTGTTAGTTGTTCCTTTGTTTGTATTCCGTCTGGTGACCGTGTGTTGTCTAATATGTTTCTTATTCTGTCTAACTCTTTTCTATAACTTTCGGTTCTGTTGCTTTCAACTAAATCGTTTCTATACTTTATTAATGCTCCTTGTGATTGTTTCGCTTCCAGTGTGTCCTTCAACTGTTTAAAGTAATTCATACGCGAGGCAACTCCCCATAAATCTGAAACGTCATAATGGCGTTCTACTTGTGGTGCTCTTTTGAATTCTACATTTCTATGACTTCTCATAAGCATGATGTATATATATTATAATTAGATTATTATTTAAAACATTGATGAAGATAATTTGTTTATTTTTTCTTGTTTATCTTGTTTTTTCTTTTGTTTAAGTTCTTCATAATGTTGGTTTAATAGTTCTGTTGCTGTGGGTTTCTTAATGGTTTCTTTAATCACTTCTTGCTTAATCTCATTCTTAATTTCTTCTTTCAATTCTGGTTGAATCTTTCTAATATTCTTTTGTGGATTGACTGGTAATAATTCAGTAGGCACACCCTTACAATTCTTAGGATGTGAAAAACGAAGTGATTTAGCATTCATAGATTTACCACATTTTTCACATTGGACTACTTCAATTTCTTTCTTTGTTCTTGGTAATGCTTTTGCTTTTGCTTTTGCTTTTGGTTTGTCTATGGTTTCTTTTGTTGGTTCTTCAGTTGGTTCTTCTGGCGTTGGTTCTTCATTAACTGTTTCATTTTGTTCAACAACCTCATTATTAATAGGTGCTTCGTCTGTTTTAGTTTCATTATTAACATCTACTACCTCAATACTTGTCATATAATATATTCTATATATTTTCTATTAAATTTCTATATAGAATATATTTAAATAATATCACTTTTTACGAAAAGGAGACTCAGACTAACATTAACCCCATTCAAATTAATTTCATTACCTAATGAATTAGACAACCAGAAGTCTAACTGTTTAAAGCTTCTATTTGACACATCCAAGTAATCGAGAGGGTTCATTTCATTATCAAAGACAATTCCCGCGTGTGGTGCTGTGACTGGCACTTTCTTAACAACTGTGCTATCGCCTGTCCTTAAATTTACTTGATTATAATTAGACAATTGAGAAGAATGAATATAAATATTTCTAATAGGTTGAAGATTAACGAAACCAGAAACATAAGCATTACCATATTGATAAACATTCATTTGATAATTTCCTAAAACTTCATTAACAGACTTTAAATCATTAGCATCAAAACTTCCAATCCAAATATAACTTTCATATATTATCTTCATTTGTTCATCAGTTAATACTGCAAATTGTCTATCGGCATAGTTTGAAGAAATCGTGATTTTATTAGTTTTTACACTGTAAGTAACTTCATAAGTATTTGAGAAATTGACATTATCAACAATACCGTTAATTTTTGTTTTTAATTCTGTTGCCAGTTCTGTACCAGTATAAACTCCTTCTGCCAATGCAACAGCAATCCAATGAACATTTGTATTATCTTCATCTGGAACTAACGGAGAAGAATAAAAGTATAGTATATTATTTAATCCTGACTGTATTGAATACCACGAGTTAGGTAATGTTACTTCGTGAATGTAGCAATGAACCCCGTTGTCTGTTTGTAATGTTTCCGGCAATTCAACTCTAAAATTTGATGATGTACCTCTAATCCTATGAGCACTGTCAATATAGACCTTCTTATATGTGAGCATTATTAATTAATTTAGAAATTAATTTATAGCTTTAATTATATGATTAATAATAAAAAGTTAATTTATGAAATGAAGCATGGGAAAATTAAACATTATCAACCTTATAAGAAAACAACTAAAATAACTAATGTTATGAATCAAACTGACAAAATATTAAATAGTTATTATCCTAATGCTAATTTAACTGATGCACAAGGGTTAAATAGAGCTTATGGCAATGGTAAAGGTTTTTATATTGATGGTGATAAAATGTATGTAGCAGGAACATTCGGAAAAGGAACGTTTGGCGGAGCGGTTAATGACATTCTGGCAGATGTAGGACTTCCCTTTAAAATGACACGATACTCACAAAGATATAAAGACACATCAAAAGCATTGGATGAAAACAATGAAGTTAAACACCTTATAACTCATAGTCTCGGTTCAAGTGTAGGGGCACAAATAACAAAAGATGATCCTGAAAGAGAATTAACTTTAACCAGTTATGGAGCGCCGTTTATATCGCGAAGGTCTAACATTACCGATGATTACATTAATTTTAGAAGTATCTTAGACCCTGTCAGTATTTTAGATAGGTCTGCTGTAACTGTTTATACTGGTTCATTAAATCCATTTACTAACCACGATTACATAACTGGATACGGAGACACGGGTCGTGATGTTTCAAGAAGTATTTATCCATTAAATGAGATATTATAGTTTTTTAACTAATTAAATAAATAAATAATTAAATAAATAATTATATAGTATTATATATGTATAATCAGTTAAAAGAAAACTTGACAGAAAGTGAAACAAAATTTACACCATTAACACTTGTAGAAAGATTAAGGGATTTAAATAGAGATAATAAACGAACACATGTAAAATGTCAGTGTGGGTGTTTCATTATTAGGAGTGTCAGAGTTAGACCTGACTATATTGATTATAACTGGATTACTTCAATTTATAATATGATTGTACCAAAATATATAAATGGTTATGTCCTCATCAATGACAACACTAACAATTGTAATCACACTCAATCAGACCTTGATGAAATAGTAAAAAGAAAAAACGCAAAACTATTTTCATATTATTATTATGATACAACATAAGAAATATGACAATGAAACAACGGATGATATGATTAAGAATGAAAATAAAAAGTATAAGAAAAGTTCATATGAAGAAATTAGAGAATTAGTATTAGAAAAAGAAAAAGGGAATAATCCAGTTGAAGATAAGATTAATAGAAAGAAAGTGAAAATATTTAAAAATAATAATAATTCTAATCAAAAGGATTACACTAAATTATTTAATTTAGTTTAGTTTAAATTATTTCTAAATTAAATTATATATAGCAATGGAAACTTTTAGTGCTGAAGATATTCTAATTGACAACCTCTCATTCAAGTTAAATAAAGGGGCAAGTTATATCAATGAGCGCCGTAGCGTTTCATTCTTCCCGTCCGGTTCAAATATTTATAAACCTTCGTCTGGAAATCGTGTATTGAAAATCGCATTGAATGCTGAGGATAATAGTTGGTTAGACCCTCAATCGGTAATGGTGTTTTTCAATGTTTCAAACAAGGAAACTACAAACAACAAACGGTTACGACCTCTGTCTCCTGCTTACTGCTTTTTCAGAAGGGCAAGATTAATTGCTGGTAATCAACTTGTTGAAGACATTGACTATTACAATAGAAACCATCACATGATGAGTTGTTTGATGTCAAAAGGAGCAAGGGACAATGAAGACGCGCAAAGTTTTGGATATAGATACGATGACGATTTGGCACAACGTTTTGCTGACCCTACAACTGGCACTATTGGAAAAACTTATAATGCTCAAACAATCCCGGGCTTTACGTCTGAAATGGTTGTTGGATTTAAACCTATGCTTGGTTTATTTAACCAGTTTAAGTATATTCCATTAAAAGCGTGTCCTCTTGTTTTAGAACTTGAACTTGTCAGTAATTTCACCGATTGTATTGTTTCACCTGATGTTTCTGGTGATTTCCCCGCCAGTGAGAGCGCGCCTAACACACATCAAAGCACGAGCGGTGAATTCGAACTTAATAATTGCTTCCTTCAATGCGATGTAGTAAGTTTGGACAATGACCTCCACAATAAATATGTTTCTCATCTTCTCGATGGAAAAGAATTACCTATCACATATAATACTTACATTTGTCAGTCTAATTCAGTTGTTGGTCAAGCAACAATAAACACTACTGTTGTTCGTTCTGTGTCGAAACTCACTGCCACATTTATCACCTTCTATAAAGCAGATACCACGGGAGGAGCAAATGAAGTTCATAAGGAATACAACAGGTTTTACCATCCATCAACAAGAACAACCTTTTCAACTCACGGAAACTATAACCCTGACAATGACTTAGAATTTCAACTTCAATTAGGTTCAAAACTATTCCCTGAGTATCCTTGTAAAAGCTTAACGCAAGCGTTCTATTATTTAAGAAAGGCATTGAATTTACCTTTATTTCATCAACATCATTTATCTATTGAATTTAACCAATATAAAACCGACAAGTTCATCTTTGCTATGAATATGGAGAAGGTTCCCGATAGTTCATATACTGGAATAAACACGAAAGCCGGGCAACAGCTTCTAATTCGTGTCAAACCTATTGGAAGTATGGACGTAAGCTTTATGCCTGACACGATTTACATAACATTAGTATCAGAACAAATATTATCCATTAGAGACGCCGGAGTTCAGATACTCGATTAAAAATAAGTAAAAATGATAATATTAAAAATAAATAAATATTATCATTTTCTACTATTAATATATAATGCCTTCAATAAATTTAACAAACTTTGAGAATGTTGTAGCGCACACAATTAGCGAAATCAATTCTACAAGCGGGGTAACAAACATTAGAAACATATATGCTAATCAATCAGATATAATTGATTTACTCAACAATAAAGCAGACCAAGTAGATACTTACACAAAAGCACAGATTGACGCTAATTTTTATGATATAAATCAATCATACAATAAGACGGAAGTTAATGTATTATCAAATAATATTAGTTCAAACACATTTTTAATAGGTAATCTGACAATAACTTCAAATACAAATTTTAATAATATTTCATCAAATACAAATTTAATAAGTAATTTAAATTCTACTATGTCAACTAATTTTAATAACATTAGTTCTAATTCTAACTTAATTAATACAAATATTAATAATATTTCATCTAATACACATTTAATAAATAATTTGAATTCTACTATAACATCTAATTTTAATAATATTTCTTCTAATACAAATTTAATAAATAATTTGAATTCTACTATAACAAGTAATTTTAATAGCATTAGTTCTAATACTAATTTAATAACAGGATTAAATAGTACAGTAAATTCAAATATTACTGCAATTTTAGATTTACAGAATGGTGGTTCATTTAATGAAGCAGATTACTATAATAAAATAACAACTAATAATTTATTATCAGAAAAGTTAAACACATCAGTATTAAATAATACATTAATACATAATATAACAACTACTGCAACTTTCAAAATAGCAGAATTTGGAAATTATAACAATTTCTTTGAAATGTATAATAATTATTTTGATAGTTATGTTTATGGAAGTTTGACTGGTTCAACTATGTTTTTAAATCAACGTGGTTTTGGTGATGTAGAAATTAATAATTCTTCAACTTTTCAAAATGATAAAATCTTATTAAATCATAATACTACAATATTAAGTAATTTACAAGTATCCGGCTTATTTTCTTGTTCATCTATTTTAGATATAGCAGGATCAGATGCTAGATATGTTTTACAATCAGATGGATTAAATTCATTAATAACAGGAAATACAAACACAATCAACTCAATAATTACTAGCAATAATTCACAGGATACATCATTAGGTCAAAAGTTAGATAAAATAGATACTAACGCTCAATCAGTAGCAGGTGCTATAAATTTTAGCGATAATGCAACTTTACACAGTAATTTAAATATGTTTACTACTGGTTCTATAATTTGTAACAAGTTTAGTACTACACCATCACCTAATTTAGGATTACAAATGACTTTTCAAATGTTTAATAGAGAGTTCAATATTAATAGAGATGGTAGAATGTGGATGAGCAGCGCAGGAGGTCAATGGGAAACACAAATAGGAGATGCTAATGTTGGTCGCGTTTGGGTAAAGGATAGGTTTGGTTTAGGCGCTGTTGGTGTTAATGGTTATGTTTTAAATTGTGCCGGAAAATCGAGATTTACTGATGCAGTTGATTTTATAGGAACTGACAAGGCAGTAAATCTTAACAATGGTTCATATTTGAATTTTAATAATAATGGTTCAATACGAAGATATACTCCAGATGCAGAAGGTTTATATATGTCTCATGATGATTTTGTTGCCATTAGTATTGGCGATGTTACAAATGCTTCTAATCAATATATGATGTGTGATGGATTAGTTAATAAAACTATTTTTAGTAAACCTATAGATGTGTTAGGTAATATTTATACAAATGCTGATGTTAATTGTGATAATGTTAATATTGATACTGATGGTAAATTAACAATTGATACAAATTGTGAATTATATAGATATGTTAGTGCTTTTTCATCTTTTGATATGAGGAATAGTGATGCTAATTCTTCAATTAGGTTCATTTGTGGAGACCCTGCTGTTCAATCTAACATAGTTGGAGCAGTTAATATTACTACCGGATGGACTTTTAATACTGCTACTGCTGATTTTATGGGTAATCTATTTGCTGATGATGTTTATGTTAAAACTAATGGAGCATTAAGAAGCAATCATATAGCACCTAATGGTGGAACATTAGTAACCGTTGATACTAACTTGGCCATTCAAAATGCTTATCTAGCAACTAATACCATTCAATCATTTGATTTAACAACGGTTTCATTTTTGAATGATATTTCAATGACAACTGGAACTGATATTTTAATGGGAACAAGTGAAATATCAACTTATTATGATGGAACTAATTTATCTACAATTGATGTAATATTCAGAACATCAAACACAGCTTTTAGAATTGCTGATAGCTCAAGTACTCCATCAGTTTTATTATCTATTGATAAAACATTTGGGACAACAGTAAATACTGAAAGTTTTACAAATAATGCTCCATCGACTTTTAATGAAAATGTAACAGTTGCAGGAACGAAGAAATTGTTGTGTAATACACTTGAACCGGCAAGTGGGAGTAATATAGATTTAACAGCAACAACCGTGACGATTAACGGAACGTTTGTTGATTCATCTGACTCAAGATTGAAATATGATATAGACAATATCAAATCTAATTGTATGAATATTATTAAGAAATTTAAACCGAAGAAGTTTAAAAGACATGATAGAAATGATGACGGTAAAACTCACATTGGGTATTTGGCAGACGAAGTATTAAAAGCAATTCCGAAAGAATTTGAAAATGTTGTGAGTAAAGATAGAGAGTATTTAGGATTGAATTATTTAGTTTTACCCGTGTTAGTTCATAAAGCAGTATTAGAGTTAAATGATAAAGTAGATAAACTTGAAAAAGAAATTAAGGAATTGAAAAAATCAAAAGATTTTTAGAATTTTCCTTATTTCAATCTAAGATTAAAATAAGCAAAATGTCAAAAAGAAAAATCTAAATAATAATATATAATGGGTAATTCAAATAGTAATGTTGAAACTTCAAGTATTGATAAAATCAATGATATTGATGTAGAACAATTAGATTTAAATAATATTGATAAATTACAGTTGAAAGCAATTAAGCAAATCAGTGAAAGATTAGAAAAACTGGAGAAAATGAAATGTGACAAACTAATATATAAATTACCAGCGTTGAATTTGTGTAGTTATAGTTTGTTCTGAATTAATAACATTAAGCCTTTGGCTTAATGCTATTAATTGCAAAGATAAACATAAAAATCATTAATAATACTTTGTTCACCATCATTGATGACTTTAATAGTTAACATAATATATTTGAATATTTATTTTATTTTAAATGATTTTTCAAATCTAACATATTTAGTTATTTTTTAATCATCTGGCACTCTTGTTGAACCACCATCACTATAATTATCACTATCACTATCAGTATCATTTTCTATACGAATATGTTCTTCTAATTCTTTCCTCATTCTTTCTGCTTTCTTAAAAGTAATATGACAATCACTTTCAATATGGTTAGTAGCATCCTTCATTAAAAAAGTTTCACCACATTCACACTCTACTAATTGTTGTAGTCTTTGCTTCCGGTATTCTTGAATTTGTTTTGGTATATCGTCGCCGAAAAACCTTACTGGTTCTTCATATATTCTTTCTTGAAACATTTTTAACATTCTATAATATATAATAGATTTATTTTATTTTAAAAGCTTTCTCAAATCTAACATAAAACATATTATTAACATCTTTGGAATTCATATTGACATAAAAGAAGGAGTAGGGCTTATCATCTACTGCTTTATGATACATATTTAACAGTTGCTCTTTATCAACAATGGCAGAGTTTTCCTCAATGAATGACATTAACTCTGATACATTCTTTAACTTGAATATATACAACGAACTTGAATTCAACCTAATGATTGGTGCTAGGACACGGTATTTTTGAACGCTTAAACAAAAACTAATGGCGTCGTGTCTGCCTCTCGTTGCCAGTCCATGTAATAACTTGCTGTATCTAACAAATTTAGGGTCGTCTGCAAAATCATCAACTATGATTAAAATTGAATGTAGTTTCTTCATCTTCTGTTCTTTCATATAATGAATTATCTTTCTTTGTGTGTTAATTATTTCTTCCAGTTCTTCAGGTTGGTAGGTGTCATAATATAACTTTTCTTTTTCATCATCAACCTTCATATTATCTTTTTGATATTTCTTGACTTCAACGAAGGTAGGGTCATTATGAACCGACGGGCTAAAAATGAATATACGGGCGAAGCAGTCCCTATAAACATTTAGGATAAGGTTTTGGATTAAAACTGTTTTGCCACCCGTTGATGAAGCAACAACAATTGAGCGAAAAGGTAGTTTTGGTACATGTTCATATTTAGATTGTTTGAAATCGTAATCAGTTATATTTATTGGTTTTATTATTGGAACGTTTGTCATAATTGATATTAAAGATATATAGAAAATTATATTTAAAAATTAACTTGTAATTATTATTAAATGGAACATCTTTATGTTATGAGTGGTTGTGAATAACATAATGGAACAGGCTTTCCATTCTTCAATCAATAAGCATTGAAGCTAATTAGTTTGAATTAGTTTGAACCTCGCTTGCGTTGTCCGGTGCAATGAAAACTCCAAGTGCTGTGCCCCCCCATCAATATTCTATTATGCATGAAATAATAAGATTAAATAATTATTTCATCTTATTATTTATATGAATAGAAGTTATTCAGATTATATTGATATAATAGATAAAGTAAAAAATATAGAACAAGTTGTTATAACTGATAATAGATTTAAGAAAGTATGCTATTTTGTTTTAGAATTAATTAAGTTTGTGATACAATATATTAAAAATATAAATATTAATATAGATGGGAAGAAAGAAAATCAAAAAGAATAAGACAGAACCAGCTGTATCTTCAACAGATGAAGATAAAGAAGAAATTGTTAAAGAAACATCAGTTATTGAGTTCGCTTGCCCGATGTGTAAAAAAATATTACAGACGAAGAATGAATTATCAATAGAAAAGAAAGGAAACTGCAAATGCAGTTGTATACCAGTTGGTTTTAAAATAAGTAAAACAGATAAAAAAATGAACATTGATAAAACTAAAGACGGCATCAACTTAGAAACAGATGCACATAATATTTCTATCAAATTTGGAAATGAAGCTACACACTCGGAAAATGGCGATAACGAAACACAAGAAACTATTAAACAAATGATGAAAAATTAGCATTTAAGGAGTAGATTTAACACCACTTCAAACGCATAAATAAATATATAAATATTTATATAAATATTTATATATATAGAAATGTCAGAAAATGGTGATTCTACAATTAACGATTTAATGAAAAAGATTATAATTATTAGTAAGAATATTAAAACATTAACTGAACTTATTAAGAATATCGATGAAAAAATAAACCAACCTAAAAGCAATAACGAAGACGATAAGGAGAAGATGGATAAAATCTTTGAAAAAAACCAAATAGGACGTCCGTCTGGTAGTTTTCAAGATAAACAAAAGCAATATATGGATATGTTAAATAAGAACAAAATTAAAAGTCCGAAGCAAGAAACTATTGAATTTTATAAACTGTTTAAGAACGAAGAAGGAAAATATGAAACAATATAATAAATATCTAAATCATTATAATAATATGAATTTATTAGAATTATTTAGCGGAACAGGCAGTGTTGGACTTATTGCAAAGTCGCTCGGTTTTAATGTAATATCGTTGGATTTGAAAAATGCTGATATTAATTGTGATATACTTGAATGGGATTATAAACAATTTGACAGAAACCATTTTGATTTTATTTGGGCATCACCACCTTGCACAGAATACAGTATTGCAAAAAGAACAGGAATAAGAAACATTGAATATGCTAATAGTATTGTATTAAAAACAATAGAGATTATTGAATATTTCGGATGGCCGTATTTTGTTATTGAAAATCCACAGACTGGGTTATTGAAAAGTCAATCTTTTATGAATGGGTTAAGGTTTAATGACATTGACTATTGCAAATATGGATTTAATTACAGGAAGCGAACTAGGTTGTGGAACAATCTTAACAAATGGAAAGCGAGATCATTATGTAAAAAAGACTGTGGTAAAGTTGTTAATAATAAACATATTGAAACTGCACAACGGGCACCAAGTGGAAAGCGGGAAAGTTGGGGTGAAAATTATGTAAAGCATAAGCAAGAAGATTTATACAAAATCCCTGCTGAATTGATTAGTGAGATACTGGTTAGTTTATATTAAAAAAACTGCTTAAAGAAATGACCCCTATATATAATAGAGAACTGATGACTACATTAAAATGCAGTTGTAAAATTACAAATCATATTATGGATTTTGAAAATGAAGTTAAAAATGATAGAGGATTGATTGAAAAAATACATAGAATTAGTTATTACTATAAACATTATATTAATATATGTGGCAATTGTAGAAGAAAGGCAAAAAATTTCAATGATTTAGAGGAAACACAATTAAACATTGAGAAGCAACAGTTTAAATTAATATGTGAAGAACCTGCTAATGAGCCTGAGATGAGTTTTGAAGAAATGGTAGAAGCGGGAATTTTACTTCCAAATGGAGTAAGTTAAATCAATACTTCTTAATATTATTCATAAATATTAAGAATTATTTTATCCTTTATCAATAATCAGTAGATTATCAAAAGATGAGGTTTTACATAAGTTGTTTTATGATGTTGAAACCGGGTTCGGTTCAGTAAATGAGTTATACAAACAAGCAAATAAAGAAGGACTGGGTATAACATTAGATGAAGTTAGGACATTTATGAAAAAGCAACCTATCAAGCAGGAGAAAGGATATAGCAAATACAACAGTTTTTCAGCACCTTTCGCAAGGTATGAATATCAGTTAGACATAATGGATATGATTTCACTGATGAAGGCAACGGGCACATCAGATTTAAGCAGTCCAAGATATGGATTAATATGTATAGATATATTCAGTAAGAAACTACACATTGAACCGATGAAGGTTAGAGACGGTGAGACTGTTTATAAAGCAATACTTCAATGCTTCAAAGTATTAGGTCATCCGATGAGTATTTATACAGATGATGACGGGGCATTCGCATTTAAGAAATTGCAAGAGTATTTAGAAGGTGAAGCAATAAGAAGCATCATAACACTGACACACGCTAATGTTGCTGAACGCTCCATTCGCACAGTTAAAAAGATGTTAGGAGACAGAATAAAAGCGACTGATAGAACTTGGACGAGTTTATTGCAAGCAGTCTTAAACAAGTATAATCAACAAATGACACACGGGACGACAAAACTTACACCTAATGAAGCACACAAAGACGAAAACGAAGTAACAGCAAAGGCGAACTCGTTGATGAAAGAGAAATATTTACGAAAGTATCCTAAATTAAATGTCGGTGATAAAGTCAAAATTTATAACAAAGGAAAAGGTAATTACACATCAAGAAAAGAAACCACTTCAAAATGGAGTCAATCAACATACAAAATAACAAATGTAGGTCGTGATATGATGCTTAATAAGTATTATGAAATTGAAGGGAATACCAAGAAATATAACAGACACGAATTACTCTTAATAAATGAATAACATTATTTTAAGATAATGTTATCAATTTGTATTAGTTAAATATTTATAACATACTTTCTCAACAGCATTCTGATATGCTCTTTCTCTATGAATTCTTTTACATTTATCAGTCCTTAAATGCTTTGCCATATTAGACTTATTCTTAATCATACAACCGCATCTTTCACATTCTAATGACTTATCATTTTCTATAAAATACTCTTTAAAGTATCCTTCTTCTTTATATTTCTTGTTTAATACATCATTATATTTTTTCTTACTTTCCTTTTCCTTTGCCTTCTTAATTTCTTCCTCTGTATCCGTGCTGAAGTCTGAAACTTCACCCTCAATAGAATTCCACAACAAATCAAATTCATCATTTGTCATAGAAATTTTATTTTTATTGCCATCTACAATAAAGCAGGTCATTTTACTTAATATATAATATAATTATTTCTTTAAGTATATTTGTAAATTTACTCGCTACTTTTGTTAAGTTCCTGTAATAAGGTTTTGTGCTTGGTTGATTCCAGATGTCTTTTTAAAGATGGTTTTGAAATTGAAACCCCACATTCACAATCAACTATTACTAAGCGACTGTCCCTTGCTTTTTGTATTTTTTGTTCTCTATTCTCTTGATAATAATTTTTCTTTCTATCTAAAATGTCTTCTCTATGTTCTTTATGATAGTCTTTTGCCTTGTTGTTGAAGTATTCCTTGTTGTCATTGTGGTATTCTTGCTTTGTTCTTCCTTCAATCCTTTTATTGATACAGTCAGTATTTTGAATATAATAACCCTCTCTCTTGGTTAGTTCTTCTTTGTTATTACAAGGGTAGGTTTCAATTAGTTCAATTTTACAACTATCCTTTCCAAATTCATCAAATAACAAATTTACATTTGTATGTTTATTCTTGTAAGCATCATCGTCTCTATGATTATAATGATACTTATGTCTTGCCATTCTTACACATAAGTTTTCACAGGTGCTTCCTATATAGCATTTGCTATAACCAACATCAACGATTTTATAAATTTTTCCATTTTGATATCTATTCATATCTCTATATACCTTATACTATCTTTTCTTTATAATGCTTTATAATGTCCATACGGGAGACTGTTATAATTATCTATCCAATATCTCTTGTTGTCGAAATTACATAATGATTTTTTAGTTTGACTGACACTGTATATTTGATGTGCTTTACTTCTTATAGAATTGAATGTTACTGTATCACAGTTGTTATTTTCTAATGTATCATTGTAATGATTGTAGCTTATTTATTTCTTAACTTTTTGTTTGGGAATACCTTTACTCTTCTTTTCTTCTTTCAATTCATTATGTATTTTGAAACAATATGACTTTGGTTTCAATGCTATAAATTTAGTTATTATTTTGCCATCGCATTCATCCTTAAAGCAACCCAGTTTCTTCTTATTTGTTTTATCATAACATTTGTGTTCATCATCATAACCACTGAAATCCATAAGATGGGCGATGTCATTGAAATCATCATAAATGTCTTCGGTTTTAGTGTGAATTACGAAACTATCAGTATCTGTGTAAATTAACCTCACATTTTCATTATATTTCTTTTTCAATATGTCATAGTAAAAAGAATACATATGTTGTTTTGATAAATCCAATATACACATTCCAACATAAACAGGTTTATTCAGTTTTATAACGCTCTTAGCTTTTTCAACACCGATAAGGTTTTCATTAATGATATGCCTGTATTTGAAATTAGGATTATTAACGCATTTTTGGTAGCGTTCAGGAGTATCAACCAGTTCAAAGTCAATTTGGTTTCTTACATTTTGCATAGTCTTGCCATATACCGCGTTGTTCATTAATTTGTACATATCTTTCTCGAAATCACTTTTTGCATCCTTTCTCTTCTCTGTATTAAAGTCAATCCACGGTTTCAACCATTGCTTATGTCTAAACTCTATAACTCTGTTTATTTTCTTGATTTTTATTCCTTGTTTAAGATAGAATTTTAATATATCAATATGTAAAACATAATTTTGTTTGTCCATAACATTTAATATTAATTTGTTTGTTTTCTCATCTTTCGGGTCATTACCATTATTGTATTCTTTATAGATTTGTTTTTGAACATCACTTAGCATATCTGCTGATACACTCATAATTTCTGGTGCTAATGGGTAATCAGTATGTTTGTCGTGGCATTCTTTCGGATATTCTAAATCAACATCTAAAATATAACCTTTACTACTGTAATCACTATTGTAGTATTTAATGTCTTCTTCTGTAAAATTATCTTTCACAAATTTAATATTCTTATATGGTAGTTTTTTACACATTGCTAATCCATAAAGGTTATTAGCATCAAGGTATGAAATATATGAAGATGGTTTAGACTTATCATAATCTTCACCCATATATTTATTGTTAGCAATTGCTTTTTTGTAGGCACATTGACACATACCGCCTCTTAGTCCTTGCTCTATCATTTTATAAACTTCTTCATCGTGTAAAAGTTCAAGTTCAATTCCTGTTTTTAATAGCATCGCGTCCCAAGCAAAGTTAGGCAATGTGTAATAATGGGCTGGGTCTAATTCATAATCTGTTAGACATTGTTTTCTGAAATTCTCATATACATCGGTTAATAATAATACATCGGTTTCTAAATATAAATCATGATATTCACCAAGGTTTTTGATGTTAAAGTGCTTCCATATTAGTTTTGCTCTTTCATAGTCTGCGTCGCTTATATCTTCTTCACTTAATCTACTGTAAAAATGTTTCTTTTCTGGTAGTTCAGTGTCATTAAATTTATTGAAGTCATTACAATAATCATAAGGATAAACTCCCTTTTCTGTCAGTAAAAATAAATCCTTTTCATTTTTTATGTATTTGCCTTTGAAACTGTATTTGAAATGATCCTGCCAGTTGTCCCTCAATTTATTCTCTTCATATTTTGTTAATTTAACAAGTTTATCTAATGATGATGACAAGAAACTGAAACTATCCTTAAATTCAAGTCTGTTTAATGAAAATGTAATAAACTTCTCACTGTTCTGTGCTATTACTGATATGCTTTCTTTCTTTGTGTTTAGCTTTTCAAGATTAGAAATTATTAGGTGAGCATCATAGTTTTTAAGATTGTGAAAGAATACTGGTATATGATACTTTTTAAAGCAATAGTCTATATTGCATTTCATATGTGCTGCGCCTCTGTATAATCCTGTGAAGTGGCAATGGTCAGCAACTTTCTTTTTCGCTTCTACTCTGTTGTCAAAAGTGCCATTGCATAAGAAACACTTTTTAGCTTCTAAATGATTAATTTCATCTAAATCTGACATAATCATATCTTTTGGATTTTTCATTTGTTTCATTACATCGTCTCTAATATTGTTTAATGTTTCACAAAATTTATCAATACAATCTTCACCTCTATATAAAAATGGTTTCATTTCTCCACTATAAGCATTAACAAGGTTAAGCATATAACCGCTGGGTTTATGGTTCTGATAAGTCCCTTTGATGCCTTCTGATGTTTCTGTTGTTAAACATTCAAAATCACCGTAAATAACAAAGGGCGCTTTCAGTTTCTTAAAATGCTTTTCAAACTTCATTGTTGTTCCTTCTTCTGGCATTTTTGTTTGTTGAATGTCATTTGCCATACAACCTTTTATTAAGTGAGAATTTAAAAGTTTTTCTGTTGTAAAACCGTGTTGGCAGTATCTGCAACAAAAAGTTTTTCCTTTGTATTTATTAACTTGACTACCCATTAATCTATTATAATCTTTTATTAAAACATAATGTTCATTATCATCTTTTTCAATTCGTAATAGATTGATATGACAAGATGGTCTTTCAATCTTCGTTATTCTGTCTGCTCTGATGGTTTGGTTCTCATCTTCAACATAAACATTAACTGATATAGAATTTTGGTTAATTGTTTCAAATGTGTCAATGTCATCGTTGGATGCTGGAAAATTCACACCATCCCATTTAATTAGACTTTCAGTAGTTATTAATTTCTTGTAGTGTCTCATATGTTGTGGATGGTCTTTCTTGAAGACTTCATAAAATTTACATAAAACACAATATTTAAAACATAATTCATCATCATTTTGAATGTTGATACATGCTTTTTTCTTTGAAATCCATTCTGGTAGTTCCATATATTTACCTGCCCTGTTCGGGTTGTATTTATCGTAGTGGATTGTGATTTTGTTAATCTTGTTAATCTTCAATCCTGAATGTTTCAAAGGTGAGTTTTCAATTTGTAGTTCAATATCTTTAGGTATATTTTCCAATGCTTTTTTCAAGTCTCCTACATTCAAAATGTTGTATCTCCTACTCCTCATATTGTGTTTTATTTGTATATTTTCCTCAGTTGGTTCATCTTCTCCATCATCCTCTTCTTGCTGTCTAAGTTTATCAAAAATAACCTCAACATCAATCAGTAGTTTCATTGACTTTGCTTGTTGTAAAAACTCTGTTAGTTTCTTTTCTTGCCATAAAAGATATGTTAATCCTTTGTATCCCTTGAATGGTATGTTGGATATTGCATATGTGTTGGCATATCCTTTCAATGCCGAAAATGTCTCTGATGTTTTTGCTCCTATTTTTAATCTGTATTTCTGGATTGTTTTAATGCCTCTCATTGTGTTTGATGCTTTTTTTAGAAGATGAAATCGTTTGAAACCTTGTGTGTTGCTGACTTGATTGAGTTTGTTTTGAAGTGATGAGGATAATGGTTTGTCTTTGTTGTAATAGTATTCTTTGTTGTTGATGATTAGTTTTTTCAATGGTTTGTTATTCTTCCCTGTTTTTATTTGACCTTCATTATTGGATAATAGATATTCAATTACTGAACCCGTGCTGTATTCCCCTGCCATTTCTCTATACTATATATGGTATTTTCTCTTTAAGTATATTTGGGGGGCCTGGTTGCTGGTGGGTCTGGGATTGAGGTTGTAGGTGTTGTTGGTGGTGTGTTTCATTAAAGTGTCAGTTGCAAAACCCTATTTGTTGAAATACACACCCCTATGTATTGGAAAACATACTGCCTATGCATTGAAATACATAGTGTTGGAATACATACCCCCTATGCATTGGAATGCATACCCCTATGCATTGGAACGCATACCCCCTATGCATTGGAACGCATACCCCCTATGCATTGGAATGCATACCCCCTATGCATTGGAATGCATACCCCCTATGCATTGGAATGCATAGTAATGACATACATAGGGTTAGAATCCTATGCATTGGAATGCATACCCCCTATGCATTGGAATGCATACCTGCACCGTAAAATGAGATGACCTCTATCCCCCAGAAAGCTTAAAAATGGTCTGAAACCTGAACCTTGAAAATGTCAATATCTTAGACTGTTATTAAATGAAAAAAATGTAAAAAAATGTTTAGAAATGACCCTTGAAAATGTTTAAAGAAAAGACCCCTTAATATAGTAGGAATAAATGACCGAAGAAATGAAACAATGCTCTAAATGTAAAATGAAAAGGACACTTGATAATTTTGAGAACGAAAATAAAAACTGTAATATTTGTTTAGAATCAAGACGAAGATATAGACAAAAACATAATGATAAGGTAAGTCAATACAATAAAGAATATTACAAAGAACATAAAACTGAACTATTAACCAAGGCAAAAGAAAAGCGGGATGACGAATATGTAGATTGTTTCTATTGTAATGAGATAGTAAAGAAATATGATATAGACAGACACGTTAAAAGTTTAAAGCATATTTCAAATATGGAAAGAATACATAATAAAACTGACACATAATAATGTGTTTATTCATATTAATATCTTATAATATGATTAAACCCTCCTATCCCCCCAGAAAGCCGTAAAATGGTCTGAAACCCGAACCTTGAAAATGTCAATATCTTAGACTGTTTCATAATGAAAAAAATGTAAAAAAATGTTGAGAAAATTTAGGAAAATTCCCCAGAAACCCTATTTGTGTTTTGAACAAAATGATTGACTTGTTTAATTTCTTCCCTGAACCCTGAAGCCCTAACTTGGAAAAACCCTACCTCAGACGCCCTATTATAATCATTTTGGGGTAGGGTGCAGCTTTGTCATTGCTGTCGCTATTGTTCTTTTGCCGTGTTGTTACTTCTCATGTCTTGGGCATGTTTTTTACGGGTGATGGCTCTGGTGCTTGACGCGCTTGCATTTTAGCCACTGTTGGAATTACTCTTTTCCTGGTCCTGCTTTACTTTCATCACACCTTTGTCAAGCCAGGAGTTAGGCTTCGTCCTCCATCTTACTATTGGTTTCAGCCCGTGATTGTGCTTGTTGATGGCAGTTCTGTTTGTGCAGATGGCATTGTCGGTGTTGCGGCATTTGTCGTGGCCGTTGTCAATGCCATCATCATCAGCACAGTGAGTCACATATGTGGTCCATGATGCTGTTGTTCACTTCCAATTCCTTCCCCTTTGTGGCGTCTGAGGTGTTGCCAATGCGAGCGTGATGAGCCGGAAAGCATGGTCTTGGTGAACACTAAGCCCATCATGGACGAGAAAGAGGCTCCTGGCCAGAGCTGAGAGGGATAACGGGCAAGGTTGGCTCTTTGGCTTTGCTCAAAACCAGTCACAAACGGCTGTTTGGGAGGGAAACCAACTTGGGTTTCTTGAAGTCACAATGGATAAGGAAAATGATGGCGTTGCCAGGTACCACAAAGCTTTGACGGTCAAACAAGAGGGGTACAGTCGTCCACCATGAGCGCGAGAACGGGCAAAGTAGCGCAAAACGGAGTGGCGAGATCGGCTTCGTTCGGGTGAAGGAGACATTGGCAGGAATGCCAAGAGCATTTCCAGGGTTGGGAAACAAGGTAGGCTTGATCACCTGCGGAGTTGCAACACTCCGCAGATAAAGGGTAAAGGACTGGGAAAGCCAAATCGTGTTTGCCAACGTTTGCCGGAGAGCTTGGGCACTCCGCAAAGATACAACCCAACGCTTCTGTAGGATTTCTTTCTGATTTCCAAGGAGCTTTGGTGAGGTTGCATGTGGGCTTGTCCTTTTGAGGGAACCGCCAAAATGATGGGTTTCCCTTTGGGTTCCCTTTACCCACAAAGGGTCCGGAGTCCAAATGCCAAAGCGGGCGAATTGCAAAGTTTTATCAACCCTTTCGCTCCCAACCACCATCGGCCGTCCTGAATTAAGCCCGTGACAGGTGTGGCCTCTGTCAAGCCAGTATTGGATCTCAAGGCAAAAGAATCAGCAGCTGTGCGGTTCGGTTAGCCCGGTGTCACTTAGTCTGGCTGGTTGCGCCGAAGCAGCGATTTGCCACTTGGACCGCCTGACGTGCCTTGGGCCGGACGTGCTGGCCGTCAGTAAGCAGAATCTGGAACTTGGCCGTTCTGACTCATGATCCCCGCCTGATCTTTGCGATTATTTGTCCGCCCTTCCGGGTTCTCCGGGCACAGCGTAGAGGTGATGGCAGACCGGCGTTCACTTTTTCCGTGGCCCGAGCCAGACCAAGGCACTTTCTGGTGGAATAAGTTGAAGTGTTGTTGAGCGGTGCTGTCCTGCCAAAGGATTCGCTGTGTCTCGCGTGTTTGTCGCAAGACCAGGCCGGCAGCAGCCTTGCAACTCAATCGCTTGCTAATTCCTACGAGGCTGATGTCGCTCGAGTCGTTTGCGTAGGTGGCTTCAGGAAAAGCCCAAACGAATTGAGATTGCGCAGGAATGAGAGCGGCAAGGGGAGCCGAACCACTTGAGTGTAGAACGTATGCTCGGTGAGCTCAACAGGGCCGACGATCTAAAATGGAGCAACCCAGGTGGACGCGGTTTATCGTTCCTGCACCAAAGCAGTCAGTCGCAGATACAGTTAGTGGAGGGTTTTCACAGCCTTGGCAAGCACAGTTTGCTCGCCCTTCAGTGAAGATGCGTCTCGAAATGCTTAGGTGCAAATTCCCAACCCAAGGCTCCAGGCAAGAGCTGACTGTTCTTTGAACTCAAGGCAATTGCTCGTATCTGAGGATTGGGAGCAAGAGGTTGCCGCCATTCTGAGGGAGAAGCGGAGGCAGCTTGAACCAGTGATCGGGGGCAAGGCTTGCCCGGATGAGCGCCCTGTCCCAATTTTGCCTCGGTTTATCCGGTGGTCGTTGACTGAAGTGGGGTATCGCTCAGTGTTTAGCTCATCTTTTCGCATAGAAGCAGGCCCTTGTGTTTTCTGGTTTTGATGAGTTGGCAAAAGCTGGTTCAGCAACCAAAGGTGGCTGGTTTTTCTCGAGTTTGCTCGTGTGAGCCGGCTACAAATTGAAAAAGTTAACATTTTTTGTTCCCTTGCTTGCAGCGCAACAAATCTACACGCGCGGCAGACCTACCGAAACACTGAGCACGTGACACAGGGGTAGAGGTCAGTCTGAAACAGGCTGCCTTGCTGCTCAGCTTCCTTCTTGTCAGCCGAAGAAATGATGCCAACAAGTATCCACCAGGGTCTTGCGCTCCCAAATTCTAAGGTCTCCTTTGGACAGCTGCCACGCATCGTGGTGCGCGCGTGCGATAGGCATAGAGAGGTCCTTTGAACATACGATTTGAGTTGTTCGCACCAGGGCATCAGCACTTCCGGTTGAGACATTGCCAGCGGGGCAAGCAATTCTGAGCAAAACATCCCCAACCCCCAAGTCCATGATGTCGTGAATTGTCAACGTGCGTGTTAAGACGTGCAAATCTAACACTAGGATGGATCTTCAAAAACTACGTGAACTAGTGTCTTCAGCATGGCAAGTCTTTTTGCATCTAGTTCTACGGCAACCTGAGTAAAGTAGTTTTGCTCGCTTGAAGAATACTTCATCCTCCAAAACCAGGGGCCAGGAATCCACACACACACACTCTCACGAGGATCTGCTTGATTCATTTCCATTCTTTTCAAGCATCGTTCCTCTCAATGGGAAAAATGGGAAGGTACCCCTAGAGCCAAGAAACCTTGTCAAAAAACAGCCTTTTGTTTGTTCTTTTTGGCACAGAGAACGAACATCCCTCTTTCCCTCGCAGGGAAGGTGGCCTTCCTAGCGCGACGAGATTCGAGTCATGAATGGATTCACTAAGCCAGGTGGTTTCGAGCTACGCCTGCCTTTTTTGGTCATGCACGCAGCAAGCACGCAGCAAGCACGCAGCACATCGCGCAAAGCTTTTGCCACTGTCGCCAGAGAGGCAAAACTCCGAGGTGCAGCTTGCACAAAACAGCCCAATGACAGATTGCCATTTCGTGGCTGAAATTCAGACCCGCCGGAGTCAGTCGGACTTTTGGCACGCCTCACAAATCAGCCCAAGACTCGCCATTTGTGTACCCTTCAGGCTTGCGCGAGGCTGGATAGCGCGAAAGTAAAACTCTATCGGACATGGCTGGCATCGGCCAGGATTTGGCGTGCGTTTCTTGTTGCTTATGAAACAGGCACCTTGTATTCCCCGAGACTGGAGCTACTCGTGCAGATTAGGGGACTTGCAACTTTGTGTCTTCTCGATCTCTGGTTTGTTTCTATTTGAGAAAACCTATGATCTCACTATTCGCGTCATGGTGCCCTTTGCCACGCGACGCATTGCGACCCAGCCGAACGCCTTCGCGCTCATTCCTGTTTGCGCATGAGGCCTTGGTACAACTCAGGTCAGCGTTTCCGATGCTGCCAAGTAGTCAGCCTTTGTCAAGTCAAGGTTCGGCGGGGTGTTTCAACTTTGTCTCTAAATGTGTCAGTGTGTGTGTGTTTGTCAAAGCTTGGCTGCTTGTACTCTCCGCTCTTCTCCCTCCTCTTTTGGTTCTTTTCTTTTCTTTTTTCTTTCTTTTCTCTTTTTTTCTCGTTCTCTCCAAGGGACAGCCAGCATCTGGCTTCCGAATACGCTCAATATTAAATGCAGAGTTCCCAGCTTAATCCGTACAGGGCCTACACAAAGCATCTCCTCAGCACGCTCTACTGACCTTGCCTCCGCACTCCGAATGAATCGGTCAGCGCAAATCACAAAAGACACAAATCTCAAGGCGGAGCCAAATTGCGTCATAGAACCCAAAGTTCAGAGCATGTACAGTATCCCAGTTGGCCAGCCACCCCGGTAGACAATGGGCGCCAAAAAATCGGGGCGTATCATTTGTTTTAGTGGGACACCCACCAAACGAAAAGGGGAACAAGGTGCCACTGAACAACAGAACAACAGAACAGCTGGGTTTGCATGTTTCAGAATGGCCAAGCATCATGTGGTGTACAGCCTCGTCGAGTCAAGAGGCACATGATTCCGATACACACCTCGAAGCAACCTGCAAGATCACAACCTTGTTGCTGATTTCGTACAGACAATTGATGATCGATACCAAGAAGATGCTGTTTGTTGTCTGTTGGAACTCATTCTAAGAGGAGCTTTCTGTTTCTAGCTGCTCCGGAGAGTCCAGGGAAGGCTGCAAGCGCAAACCGTACGCGCAAACAGAAGCCCCAGTTCAACTTGGAGGCGATTCCCTCACCTTAAACGCCTCGTTTTCCACAACACTTTGCCTGTTCACAGCTCTCCTTTGTGTTGCTTGCGCAGCTTTTGAAACAGGTTCCCTGTTTCACGTGAATGCCCGATATGTGGTACAGAAGGCAGAGTTGTTGCTTCTTCTTTCATTTGACAGTAGACTCCCGGAGGACTCTCTTTCGGAGATTCGCGGCATTACTTGACGAGTTGCTTCCTTGGAAAGCACACTGCTTTCTGTGGAACGCGCGACGGAAGCCCTCGGGCTTTGCCTTCTCAGCAAAGTCAGAAGGCACTGTGACCCCGAGGAAAACCACGTGCATCCACACATAAAGGTACTCCGCAAAGCTCGGCACGGCGCTTTCCCGGGGCCACCGTGCCCTGGGGAAGGCTCGGGGATGGCTCGGGAGCGGGGTGGTAACCGCAAAAAGTACATGAGGCACAAGCAGACCTTCCGCTCGCGCGAGTCTTGCGCGAACCACAAGCTGCAACCGGCTTATGCCAACGAAAAGGCTCGCCCAAAGAAAACTCTGGATTCAGCTTGAGCGGTAGACTCTTCACGTGGGATCTCCTTCTGCCAAGCAGCTTTACGAAACATGTGGGTGGTGTGTGTGTGTGGGTTTTTTAGGCCCCCCCCATCCCGCTCCAAAAGAAAAGCAACAGCAGATGGTGGTCCTCTTGGCTTCCCTTTAAAGCCATCCAAAAACGGGGCGCCCTCGAAAAAACACAAAGCGTGCTCCGCCCAAGTTGTTTCACCCCATGGAGCCCTTCCAGCCCAGTTTCTCGCCGAGGCAGCACCTCTACTTCCACCTCAACGAGGTAGAGCGGGTCCAAGTGGGCGCAGTCCTTTTCAGGACACGGCAGAACAAATCAGAAGTATCTGCCACAATCAGCCCAAACCACGGACATGTGCATACATAATCCATATGTAAGTGTATATATATATATGCATAATTATATGTAGAATACGATATACCGTATTATATACACATTTATGTGTATACATATACATGTGTTACATGTGTACTGTATGTCAATTGTGCCCCACGGCCATTCGCGCCAGCGCCGAACGCCGCGAGGGCCTCTTCGGCAGACCAGGTCTCCTCGCCCTGGACGGCCTCGGAGCTGGAGGAGCGATGCTCCCAATCTCGTGGGTTCGGTGCCAAACTTCTAGGGTTCCAAAGAGTATCCGTGTGGGATCGAGGGGTTTATCCCCATACAAGGGAATCTGTCCCTGTGTGTGGGGGGGGGTTAGTCTTTGGGAAGCATTTTCTGTTGTATGGGAGAGCCTTCCAAACTTGCCAGGGGGGGTTCAACCAGGCAACCAAATGGGCATAAACCAGACCTTCAACACATTCCATCGCAAGTTGAGCCCTCCTGGAAGTGACTCGGCCGCCAAGGAGCTGAAATCGGATTTCACCAGAACGAAGCATGACACTTTTCGGAATAAAATGAGCAACCAGGATGCTCTGTCAATGACAAGATCAATGTTGCGATCCTTTGCCTCCGCTGTTCTGACTCTGTGGTTTGGCCACTTCACACCAACTTGGTACCAATGCGGCCACCGGCAGTGCCAAAAATGTGCAGCAGTGGCAATTGTTGGCCATGCCCGATGCGCATGGCTGCATGTATCCCTGCTTGTGTATTTGGATGTTTGGACGGGAAGATCCAGGGGTGGAGAAGGAGCTTTCCCACAACGTCTATTGCATGTATTGACATTGTTCGCCTCAGTGAACTTGCATGCTTGCCAAGAAAAACGGGAAAGTGACCTTTGGTTAACAGTCAAGTCAAGCAGCACTTTATGGTCGTGTTGCCGGAGCACATGGGTGCCCTTGATGCGCCAAAATGGAGGAGATGTAGGTGTAGTCCGCGGGAAACCTAGCATTTGGCCAGGATACTGAGTATTTCTGGGGCGCGTACACGAAGCTGGACAACTTCTACGCGAAATCAGAGCAGCTGGAAAGAAGAAAGGGGCGGGCTCATGTTGCTACTCTGTTTGTTGGTTGCCCAGACGTACACTGTGCAATCAGGAGCAACGACAGTTTGCCGCATCTTGAGACCGGAACATGTGTGTCACACTCACAGCTCTCATCTGAATCTGCCGGGGATAGACAGCGCGGGCAGATGCGATGTGCGATTTTTAGCAAGCAAGCAATGCCCGACAACTGCTTCTTGCAGAGGCCCTGCAAAGGCAAAACAGTTCTGCAATGAAGGGTTTCCTTCCTGGGCAGTTGAACATGGACGGCCCTGGTTCAGTTTGGTTCTAATCATTTACCAGTGGAATCCATCTACTTTTCTGACCTATGAAAGCCCCTGACTGGAGACTCTCCTTCGCACCAGCAAAAATTCCATCATGGCTCCGGAAGGTGCAACCCCATCTTTGAGGTCCGAGTTCTTTCGATGAACTCGGTACCGTACCTTCTTTCCTTTACTGGACATGGGAAACCATAGAGAGTCTCCTACTTTGTGTGGGAACATTTGGAGAGGGTCCCATGCCCCTCCGAAGTGGAGCATAGGCTGTTGGGAATGTTGAAGGACACCATTTTTTCCCTCAACTGGGCACGCATAGACACTGGGCAGTCTTTGTAGACCCAACTCACAAGAGGTTTGTCTACATGTTCAGACGCTTTCTGCGGGCACATGCATGCCGGACAATCCGACCGCAAGAAGTCAACATGGAGCTGACCATAAATCGATACCTATCGAATGTGCAGAACCGATATGGGGTCTACCTTGAACCAATACCGTTGTCATTCTGACTGTTGCTCATGCATGGTTTGCTTCCTGTGTCCCCTTTGCTTACGACCCATCGATGCTACGCAAACGGGTTGGGTTGGCCCCTGCGCGCCCGCTAGGGATTGGCTCCTGCCGAGCAAGACGCCGCAGGGCATCAAGTACGAGAAGAGAGATAAGGTCCGCTTCCTCTCGCAGTCCTGGGGCATCCCCAAGGAGTGCCTCCGCTGCCGCGCAAACGTATGCCTTCAGAAGAAGCCTGGGTTGGAGGCATTGGTTTTCCTGTAGAAGAGGACGAACAAGTGTTTGCCTACTTCTTCATTGGCCAGCAAACGTACGTGTTATATCTTGCTCTGATCTCCGTTTGCTACTACTAGGGTACTCAGCCCACGGAAGAAAGCACGACTTATGGCAAGCTTGACGCTTTTGGTTGGTACTCATTTGTAATTCCTCATTTTGGCAACCTGTAGGTGTCTTTCTCCTTGTGCGAGGCCCAACCACGTTTCACCTTTTGCTGGCACGGCGAGTCGTCGCCAGGAGTGGGATGAGCTGATGGGGAGCTGCAGCTATGCCCAGGCCGGGATGTTTGAAAGGAACGAAGGAACCCCGAAGAATCAAAGAAGTCACCGACTCTCCTGCAGAGTAGCATGAAACCTAAAAGCGGAGGCGAATTTGCCGCTTCGAGACTGGGTGCCAGAATGGCATCCTCGCTAAACGGAGTTTGAAGGCACACCCCGAAAAGTCATTGGAAAAGCCGCTCAAGCAAGGCTCGCTGTTAAAACCCTCAAATTCTGCAAATCCCTCAGCTTACTTGGGATCCCTGAAAGACTTCCATGCAAAAGGCGCATCCTCCCTAACTGCCCCCCAAAAAGAAGGGCTGGACATCCGGTTCAACGTGTGCGCTGCGGTTCCCCGCCGAACCTCGGAGACTCGGCGACTCGGCGACTCGGCGACTCGGCGACTCGCAGAGGCCAAGGCTGCGGAGATTTGCTGCGTGTCGAAGGACCTGGCGGCAAGGGATCTGGGCTCCACCAGCAGGCGCTGGGACGGGCTTGGGGCTTGGGGCTTGGGGTCTGGGGACGAGGAAATTAAGCAGAGGGAGCGAAACCGAAGCAACAGGCGTAGCCAAACGGGTCAAAATCCAAATCGTACCCCCAGTGAACATCCCAATCCCCACTAAAGTAGGTTCCAAAATGGGTGGTGAATTCACCTACCCCAAAATGGTACCAAAACGGTTTTGACAACCACAGCCGTCTATCCTGGGACCCCAAGTAAAGTGTAAACACTCGTCTTGGGGATGGAGGCAATGCGCACAGCCAGGGCTTCGACTCCCCTGGACCTGGCAGCACGGAATTGTGTGATCTTTCAACCCAACTGTACCCCGATCTGCCCATTTCTCACCTGGCAGGTGGAAGGAGGTCTTCTACTGGGTGGACAAGTGCTGCATTCCGCAGCTTGGGCAGCAAAATAATTGCGAGAAGTCAAGAGTCCCGCGCCAGAATTACTACCTGCACTAACCTGGGGCGCCAATCTCTGATGCCAAGTCCAACCAATTCAGGCCATATCCCGAAGCTCTGGCGCGGCGGGCCTTGTGGTTTGCCAGTACCGCTCACGCACCGGCTACGAGTCATGTGCGCTTTTTGGGCTACCCTCGCACCCTTGGTAAAAAAGAGTAGTAAAAAGTAACATCCAATTTCGATCAGGGCACATCTGTTGAGTCGGTTGCCAGTTTTCTGCTTGTCTCCTGTGTGCGTGCGGAGGAGCGCTGGTGTGCGCTTCCTCTCCCAGACCGGGCTCGCACGTTCATTGAAGTGACCCTTTTTTGGTGTTGTCATGAAAATCACATTTTGGAGCATGCCCGCAAGAAATTTTTGGTTGCGCGGGTGCACTCACGCGGGTGTGTGTGTGTGTGTCACTTCCTGGGCTCTGCGAAGCTGTATTGCAGGTTGATAAGGAAGCACGTTTCACCCAGACCATCATGCTGCCAGACCAGTAGTGATCTCACTTGGGGCTAAAGAGGCCTCTCTTTCAAGACTCTGCTTTTCCTGGTTGTTCTCAGTTCGTAGTACATATTCTATGATTGGGAATAGAGCACATGGGTTGGGTTCCGAAGCAAACACAGCGCTACCTGTAGGAACCAGATTTGGGTCGCGCAGCTCAGGCAAGGCGACCAGGAGCTCACAGGTTGGTGCGTGAACTTGTTGGAGGAGCGAGTCACCAGGGCCTGTGAGATGTTTACCAAACTCGAGCGAGTCACGCTTTTCCCGTGTTTGCTATGGTTTGCGATTGTCGCGGGGGTCTTCCGGCTTGAGAGCATTTCAAGTTGTCACAGTTCTCACTGCCTTTTTCTTCAGGTGAATGCACACACACACACACACCTTGCTACCTCGCTGTTTCTCGAGATTAGCAAGTCTGCGAACCTGTTGGAGCACAACATGACTCATGCCACTTGGCGCGCCTTGCTTCGCGAGGAGTACATCATTTTCTGCGACGGTTTGGTGGTGCTGGTTCCATGGACCTACTTCACCAGGCTTGGGATTCCAGTCACAGCCACGGCCAGTCACTTGCATGTTCCGGTTGGAGAAGAACATCGGAGAAGTGTGCCGGGGATGTTGGGATCGCAATTCTCATTCCCAGCAAATGCGATGTAGCGCTCTTCGGGGATGGACATGGCCGCAAAGGAAGGCTGTAGCATCCTTTGTCCCTTCTGGTTGGGTGGGAAACCGGCAAAACAAAACAACAGATCAACCCCCAGTTCGGGCTCCCTCGGGTAGAATCCTGAGTCACTGGTTGCAACTGGGGCAGCATCCTGAGAGACCTCGACGTTCTCCAGGCTTTGGTGTGTCTACGAGTGGGTATGCTTCTTGCTGGTCCACAGCCCCATGGACATCGAGATCTGCGCGGACCCCTTCATGCGGGACAGCACCATGCCGCTCTTTTTGGATGCCATCGGCAACTTCAAGTTGGCGAACTGCCAGTGCTTCCGCGAGGCAAGTTGTCGAGTGAGGTGAGGGAAGAAGGATGCGGAAGGGGTAGGAGACAGGTGAGGTGAGAAAAGGAAGGGTTGGACTATTAGCACATTAGAATACAGATGCGCTTGGTTGTCTTGCGGTCCCAGATTGTGGGTACTGTATGGCTAAGGATTGCACCAACATAGGAATACCTAGCGGCAATGCCATGAAGGACAGAAGAAGTGATCATGACTCGGAAGTGCATCTTCTATTTGTGAAGGATGAATGCTGCGTCATCATGTCACGTTCAGATTCAAGATTCTGCAGGGACCATGTTCAGCTCGAGTTACTTTCGACATGTTTGCTTCGCTCTATATTATGATATATTATGGCAGGTGAATCATCCGTTCAATGTACAAACTATTGCACCGCTTGTTCCAGTTCTGTCCCACTGCATTTTGTCATGTGGTTTTGTCTCGACATCGGGGGACTTGCCAAAATGATTGGTTTCAATTAGATTTCCTTTGACACGACCAACAAAGGCTATCATCCAAAGCTGCATCTCCTGTGCGAAACAAGTTGCGAGAACGGCCACAGTATTGAGCCTGCGGGACCGGTTCCTGGCTAGTAGATTGCCATGACGACTGGAGCTACACTGCTACAGCTAAGTGACAGTCACCACATTGCGCTTGGAACAGCGATGCTCATTTCAAAAGCGGATTCATGAGGAAAGAGAGAGAGAGAGAGAGAGAGAGAGAAAAGAGTTAAAAAGATGAAGATATGAGTGAAAGACCAAACCGAGCACCCCCATGCACGAGGATGACCGGCCGGTCCTCTTCAACAAGGTGGCCGCTCGCCTGTATCAAAAGGTGGTAGGCACCTTTTCCTCGGATCAAAAGGCTAAAACGGGTGCGATGTTTGTAATGGGCGATGTGGACATCATAGTTTTTGTTGGTCCCGATTCATGTCCACCAACCGCTTTTGAGGTGGTCCGACACTTTGATGTCATACCACAAGTGGACGCGGATTGCGGATACCTTATGCACAAATGGAGCATTCTCTCAGCCTTCCTGGAAATACCCTTCGTATGTGAAGCCTGACTCGCTTGACCAATTGGACCGACGGGCAAACGACGCCACAGGCCGCAGGCTTTGGTAGGCTTCTAGTCTACAGTTTCCCTCTTGCGGTTGGCCTTGCGGATGTGAAAATCAAGTCTTGCCGAGGCAGAGTACTACAAGTCCGTGGCGGCTTGGCTAGGGAGGGACTGGGCAAGGTTATGGCGGACCTCTGTGGAACCCTTTTCTTCCTTACACGCATCTCCAAAAGTCAGGCCCGGGCCAAACTGTCCACGCCTGGCCCCTATGGGCCCAGCGGAGCCAGGAATGCCACTGCCGGATGTGTGTTGTACTTGTAGCACATCAGGTTTCTCAATCTTGCATGGCATGCTTGCGATCCGCTTGAGGTGCTTCTGCGTAATTGTTGTTCACCCAGTGCTTTTGAACGTTTTGCTTCAGTTGTTTCTACCTGTTTGACGTGCAGGGTGTTTGCCTATCAGCCAAGCCGGCGTGTGGGAAGACGCTGCGCTTTTGCCCTCGGGCCTTTGGGATCCGTGCGGGGGTTTGTCCTGGGCTTGCCATACAACCCCCTTTGGGAGTCCTCGCAGTGACGATGTATCAAGGTTTCAGGTCGGATTTTCCACAACACGCCCAATATGAAGGCCACAGAATGACGCGAAGCTGGAGTCACACCTGCCCCGTCTGAGCGGCTACTGCTGGCTTGCTTGTAGAATTGGGAAGCTTGATCATTGTATGTATTATGTGGCATACACACGGATACGCTTAGTACACGCATTATCAGCAATGAATAGAGAGAGAACAAATAGGTTTGACAGAGAAGGGGTTCCCCCATCCAAGCATCACTCTACCTTTCTAGGGCTCCAGGGGTTGATTCCCCCCTTTCAACCATCGTTCTTTCATTCCCCAGCCGTTTTTGTCCGCACTTGCTGCCCCCTTTTTTTTGGTTGCAAGGCCGAAAACAAAAGAAAGAACAAAACCGCCGGACCAAAAAATAGCAAGCCATGGAAGTTGGTCCCAAAACAGGACCCAAGTGGAAGTCCAAAAAGCCATTTGGAAGTTGGTTTTTGTGCCCAAATTGGAAGCTTCCCTTAACTTGCCCCCCCCCCCCAAACCAAAAAAAGAAGGACCCCAAAAACGAGGTCAAAACCGCGCCATGGCCGAGTTGGTTCACCCAACAAAGGAAGTCCAACAAAAAAATAACCGCGGCATCGCCGAGTTGGTTCGAAGTGCCCGAGGAGCACTTCGAGGTCTTTCTGAAGTTCACGGCCATCGCGCTCTTCGCGCGGTGCACGGCCCAGCGGAGGTCCGGGAAGGCCACCAGCGCCCTGGAGCCCTGGAGATACCTCGCGGAGCGCCAAGGCGGATACACGTCAAGCACCATGGGGGGGGTTGGTGCTTTGTCCCCGGAGGCCGGAGGCATATATATATATATATATGTGTACATATATATATATACATATATATTGGCAAGTAAACATACCTAACTGGCCATCAGGTCGTTCAAGTGTCGCCTTTTGCATTTTTTCTCCAAAACGATCAGGTCTGAGGTTCTAGAGGCTGAATGATTCGATGTGCTTCTGGGTGAGGGACTTGCTCCACTTCCCTTTTGTTCCAGGCTTGCCCAATGTCAACAGGGCTTGGGCGCTGGTCTTCTTCGCCTGGGGGAGTGAAGGGCTCGGGCGTGGGCACCAGGCCTGTGAGCGGCTCTGTCAGGGGGGTAAAGGTCAAATGCCGCCTTCTTTGAATTGGAAAGCCCGAATCCGGCGAAAAAGGCTTTCCGTTATGATACCCCTGACCCCCCTAAAGGCATGTATACATACTTTAGAGCCTCCGGCTCAGTCCGCCGACATTGTCCTCTCCCTTTTCTCCTTCTTCCTCTCTCCCTTGTCTCCCTGGTGTGTTCTGTCGTCCTCTCTCCCTCCCTCCGCTCCCCATCCTCCCCATCCCCCCAAGCCATTCTCTCCCCAATCTCCCTCTCTCGTATGTATGTATGTATGTATGTATGGATGCATGTATATATGTATGTATGTATGTAATGTAAGTATATATGTATGTATGTATGTATGTGTGTGTATGTAATGTATGTATGTATGTATGTATGTAATGTAATGTAATGTAATGTAATGTAATGTAATGTAATGTAATGTAATGTAATGTAATGTAATGTAATGTAATGTAATGTAATGTAATGTAATGTAATGTAATGTAATGTAATGTAATGTAATGTAATGTAATGTAATGTAATGTAATGTAATGTAATGTAAATGTAATGTAATGTAATGTATGTAATGTATGTAATGTAATGTAATGTAATGTAATGTAATGTAATGTAATGTAATGTAATGTAATGTAATGTAATGTAATGTAATGTAATGTAATGTAATGTAATGTAATGTAATGTAATGTAATGTGTAATGTAATGTAATGTAATGTAATGTAATGTAATGTAATGTAATGTAATGTAATGTAATGTAATGTAATGTAATGTAATGTAACGTAACGTAACGTAACGTAACGTAACGTAACGTAACGTAACGTAACGTAACGTAACGTAACGTAATGTAATGTAATGTAATGTAATGTAATGTAATGTAATGTAATGTAATGTAATGTAATGTAATGTAATGTAATGTAATGTAATGTAATGTAATGTAATGTAATGTATGTAATGTAATGTAATGTAATGTAATGTAATGTAATGTAATGTAATGTAATGTAATGTAATGTAATGTAATGTAATGTAATGTAATGTAATGTAATGTAATGTAATGTAATGTAATGTAATGTAATGTAATGTAATGTAATGTAATGTAATGTAATGTAATGTAATGTAATGTAATGTATGTATGTAATGTAATGTAATGTAATGTAATGTAATGTATGTATGTATGTATGTATGTATGTAATGTATGTATGTATGTATGTATGTATGTATGTATGTATGTAATGTATGTATGTATGTATGTATGTAATGTATGTATGTATGTATGTATGTATGTATGTATGTATGTATGTATGTAATGTAATGTAATGTAATGTAATGTAATGTAATGTATGTATGTAATGTAATGTATGTATGTATGTATGTATGTATGTATGTATGTATGTATGTATGTATGTATGTATGTATGTATGTATGTATGTATGTATGTATGTATGTATGTATGTATGTATGTATGTATGTATGTATGTATGTATGTATGTATGTATGTATGTATGTATGTATGTATGTATGTATGTATGTATGTATGTATGTATGTATGTATGTATGTATGTATGTATGTATGTATGTATGTATGTATGTATGTATGTATGTATGTATGTATGTAATGTATGTATGTATGTATGTATGTATGTATGTATGTATGTATGTATGTATGTATGTATGTATGTATGTATGTATGTATGTATGTATGTATGTATGTAATGTATGTATGTATGTATGTATGTATGTATGTATGTATGTATGTATGTATGTATGTATGTATGTATGTATGTATGTATGTATGTATGTATGTATGTATGTATGTATGTATGTATGTATGTATGTATGTATGTATGTATGTATGTATGTATGTATGTATGTATGTATGTATGTATGTATGTATGTATGTATGTATGTATGTATGTATGTATGTACATATGTATGTATGTGTATGTATGTATGTATGTATGTATGTATGTATGTATGTATGTATGTATGTATGTATGTATGTATGTATGTATGTATGTATGTATGTATGTATGTATGTATGTATGTATGTATGTATGTATGTATGTATGTATGTATGTATGTATGTATGTATGTATGTATGTATGTATGTATGTATGTATGTATGTATGTATGTATGTATGTATGTATGTATGTATGTATGTATGTATGTATGTATGTATGTATGTATGTATGTATGTATGTATGTATGTATGTATGTATGTATGTATGTATGTATGTATGTATGTATGTATGTATGTATGTATGTATGTATGTATGTATGTATGTATGTATGTATGTATGTATGTATGTATGTATGTATGTATGTATGTATGTATGTATGTATGTATGTATGTATGTATGTATGTATGTATGTATGTATGTATGTATGTATGTATGTATGTATGTATGTATGTATGTATGTATGTATGTATGTATGTATGTATGTATGTATGTATGTATGTATGTATGTATGTATGTATGTATGTATGTATGTATGTATGTATGTATGTATGTATGTATGTATGTATGTATGTATGTATGTATGTATGTATGTATGTATGTATGTATGTATGTATGTATGTATGTATGTATGTATGTATGTATGTATGTATGTATGTATGTATGTATGTATGTATGTATGTATGTATGTATGTATGTATGTATGTATGTATGTATGTATGTATGTATGTATGTATGTATGTATGTATGTAATGTATGTATGTATGTATGTATGTAATGTATGTATGTATGTATGTATGTATGTATGTAATGTAATGTATGTATGTATGTATGTATGTATGTATGTATGTATGTATGTATGTATGTATGTATGTATGTATGTATGTATGTATGTATGTATGTATGTATGTATGTATGTATGTATGTAATGTAATGTATGTATGTATGTATATGTATGTATGTATGTATGTATGTATGTATGTATGTATGTATGTATGTATGTAATGTATGTGTATGTATGTATGTATGTATGTATGTATGTATGTATGTATGTAATGTATGTATGTATGTATGTAATGTATGTATGTATGTATGTATGTATGTATGTATGTATGTATGTATGTATGTATGTATGTATGTATGTATGTATGTATGTATGTATGTATGTATGTATGTATGTATGTATGTATGTATGTATGTATGTATGTATGTATGTATGTATGTATGTATGTATGTATGTATGTATGTATGTATGTATGTATGTATGTATGTATGTATGGTATGTATGTATGTATGTATGTATGTATGTATGTATGTATGTATGTATGTATGTATGTATGTATGTATGTATGTATGTATGTATGTATGTATGTATGTATGTATGTATGTATGTATGTATGTATGTATGTATGTATGTATGTATGTATGTATGTATGTATGTATGTATGTATGTATGTATGTATGTATGTATGTATGTATGTATGTATGTATGTATGTATGTATGTATGTATGTATGTATGTATGTATGTATGTATGTATGTATGTATGTATGTATGTATGTATGTATGTATGTATGTATGTATGTATGTATGTATGTATGTATGTATGTATGTATGTATGTATGTATGTATGTATGTAATGTATGTATGTATGTATGTATGTATGTATGTATGTATGTATGTATGTATGTATGTTGTAATGTATGTATGTATGTATGTAATGTATGTATGTATGTATGTATGTATGTATGTATGTATGTAATGTATGTATGTATGTATGTATGTAATGTATGTATGTATGTATGTATGTATGTAATGTATGTATGTATGTATGTATGTATGTATGTATGTATGTATGTATGTATGTATGTATGTATGTATGTATGTATGTATGTATGTATGTATGTATGTATGTATGTATGTATGTATGTATGTATGTATGTATGTATGTATGTATGTATGTATGTATGTATGTATGTATGTATGTATGTATGTATGTATGTATGTATGTATGTATGTATGTATGTATGTATGTATGTATGTATGTATGTATGTATGTATGTATGTATGTATGTATGTATGTATGTATGTATGTAATGTATGTATGTATGTATGTATGTATGTATGTATGTATGTATGTATGTATGTATGTAATGTATGTATGTATGTATGTATGTATGTATGTATGTATGTATGTATGTATGTATGTATGTATGTATGTATGTATGTATGTATGTATGTATGTATGTATGTATGTATGTATGTATGTATGTATGTATGTATGTATGTATGTATGTATGTATGTATGTATGTATGTATGCATGCATGCATGCATGCGTGCATGTATGTATGTATTGCATGTAATGTGTGTAATGTATGTATGTAATGTAATGTAATGTAATGTATCTATGAGTAATGTAATGTAATGTAATGTAATGTGTAATGTGATGTGATGTAATGTAATGTAATGTATGTATGTATGTATGTATGTATGTGTAATGTATGTATGTATGTAATGTATGTATGTATGTATGCATGTAATGTATGTATGTAATGTAATGTAATGTAATGTAATGTAATGTAATGTAATGTAATGAAATGTAATGTATGTATGTATGTATGTATGTATGTATGTATGTATGTATGTATGTAATGTAATGTATGGTAGTATGTATGTATGTAGGTAGGTAGGTATGTATGCATGCCTGCATGAATGTATGTATGTAATGCATGTATGCATGTATGCAATGTAATGTAATGTAATGTATGTAATGTATGTAATGTATGTATGTATGTATGTAATGTAATGTATAATGTAATGTAATGTAATGTATGTATGTATGTATGTATGTATGTAATGTGATGTAATGTAATGTAATGTGATGTTGTGTAATGTAATGTATGTATGTCTGTATGTCTGTCTGTATGTATGTCTGTATGTATGTATGTATCCTTGCACTTCCCCTTTGCTCCCCAGTATTTCCCGCAAAAAACACGTTTTTCCAGCGTTTTCGCAAAGATGATGTCCAAAAACACAGAGTTTTTCCAGATTTTCGGCAAAAGGATGCAGGAAGCCCAAGCCAGCAAAAAGCCGGCAGGGGGAATCGAGCCTGGGACCCCTGTTTTGCGACACTGGGTCCCCGAAGACTACGTTTAGTGGAACGTCATCAAATTGCCGCGCGGTCCTTGGGGGGGGGGGGTTATCCTCTATCCTCTCTTAGGTGTCCGACACGCCGAGCAATGTCGGCGGATATATATATATATATATGTATATATATATATATACCCCAGCAACCAGGCAACGACCCGTCCCAAAAAAGGGCTTCGGCCAAGGGGCCGGCCCTGCGACTCGGCAGGATTTACGGTGCTGGCGAAAAAGCTGGAGGAGATGAAGTGCCTCGGGACAAAGAAAGTATCTTGAAGATCCCAGCTCAATTCGCCTCTTGTGCCCCTTGTGCCCCTTGTGGTGCTTGTGCCCCTTGTGCCCCTTGTGCCCCTTGTGCCCCTTGTGCCCCTTGTGCCCCTTGTGCCCCTTGTGCCCCTTGTGCCCCTTGTGCCCCTCGTGCCCCTCGTGCCCCTCGTGCCCCTCGTGCCCCTTGTGCCCCTTTGGCTGTTTTTGGGTTTCTTCCACTTTGTAGGGGTGCAGTACGTGCGGCCCGAGGGGGAGGCGGGCTGTGTGCCTTTGACACACAGTACGGGGTGGGCAACCCTCAATGATTCAGCTTTTCAACTCTTCATCGCCACAATGGCCACACATTTCCTCATCCATACCATTATTCAACACCTTTCTGGGATTTGGACCGTGAACGGGATGTAATCCCCTGCCGGTCTTCTTGTGCCTGTCAATGTCACCCCCTCATTAATCCACAGTCGGCACCCGACCGTTTAGTATCATACAACCACTCTCAACCCATCAGCCAATCATTGTCGACAATCGACGCCCTGCAGCCAGCGTATTGTTGTCCGAGTGCCCTGCTTCAGGGAGACAGGTAGCTTCTCTCCATCCTCAATGTCGCGGAGGCACCAGCGTCGTGACCGCAGCCGTGGCCGCAGCCGTGGCCACAGCCGAAGCCCCAGTCGCCCCCTATGTCCATGACCTCCTGCCCCCTCACCACTCCCCCCAAGCCCGGTCTCTCGCAGAAGGACCTCCTGCTGGTCGCCCCCGTATTCCTGTCAGTGACGAACCGGCTGCAACCGCGCCCCCTGTTCCTGCTCCCCCTGCAGCCCATCCGCTGCCACCCAGCCTGCCCTTTCCGCCTTCCCCACCTGACATGGCCTCCTTTGCCCCGCTCTTGCAACTGCTCACCCAATCCTTGCAGCAGGTTGCACCGCCCGCTGCCCCTCCGCCCCCGCCTCCACCTGCGGAGGTGAATCAGCAGCTCTCATCGCTCCTCGTGGCTATCGAGAAACTCCCCCAACACGACCTTGATGAGTTGGTCTTCGGCACCCACGCAGCAGGGCAAAAGCTCCGTGAGGTGGCCTATGGTTGTCCCCCGCACCTCAGGCCAGATACCCCCAATGATGCCTCGACCTTCATTGATGACCGCAAGGCGTGCAACTCAGAAATGATGCGTCGATGCAGGGCTCTTTGCACGTCCTCTACCCGCAAGGCAATGGCTGATGGAATTCACGAATTCTGCCCCTACATCATGCGCTCTCAAGCCCGACGGAACTTGCAAAAGATCATCCCCCTCATCCCTCTTGAGGCGGACACCTTCAACTTTGCTGTGTTCCTGACATGGCTGGACAAGTGCTCCCCCTACAACATGCGAGGCAAGGACAGCCTCCCCCGCATGATCCAGAAGGTTGCAATGTCGATTGCGGATGAGGGCCAGGCAGCCCTAGAGGCTGTTGCCGCATCAAGTGACTTGACCTCTGTCCCCGCTGATGCCATTCGCGCCTTGGCGCAGAAGCCCAAATCGGACGCAGATCTCCCCAGCCCTCAGCCAGCAATCACCCTGACGCTTGCTGACCTCAAGAACTTCCATCCCGACAGGCTGCACTCGGGCAAAAACTACCGAAGCATTGAGTGGGCCATCGATGAGACTGCCCTCCCTGATGACTCTCCCCAAGCCATGAAGTCCCGCTTCAAAGTGTACCTCGCAGCCTTAGCTGAGCTTACCAAGGCGCCCAAGTACCGTCGGACTGACAAGAAGGCAAACTCTCAAAAGTTGCAGGACCAGTCCGCCCTCGCCGAATTCAAGCGCATCTCTGCCAAGCTCGGGGAAAAGTTTGATGAATCCAAAGCCTCACAGATCAGCACCATCGTGGCCGCGGTGAAAGCTCGCTGCGACCACCATGAGTCTTGACTACGGCCCAACGCACGGTCAGCTGGAGGCTTTTGGGATGTGCACAGTGACAGCATGCCGTGCCTCTCAAGACCCCCCACCATGAGAGCTGACCTTGAAGCCATGCTTGCCTTTCTCCGTGATTTGAAGTCCTCCCTGTATAGCTCCGGGGATCCGTTACCCTGGCGTGCGATTTTCCAGATTCACAGCATGTCAATGATGCTGTCCGCCCATTTTCTTATGTCGTCCTCACGGCGTTGTCACGCGAAGCTCCGTGCTTTGGCAACCACTCTGCCTGGCAGCACTTGGAAGCCTCAGGCCCATCTTTTGGTAGCATCCCACGTTGTCTACATGATTTGGTCTCCCCACCGATCGCTCTTCTACATCGGCAAGGCCACGCACTTCCAGGACAGATTGCGTCTCCACCTCATGGGCCTACTTCGCCCAGAGCGTTATGAGCAACAGCCTTACATGCGAGTCCTTTGCAACCTGCACCACGGCAACAATCTCCACGCTGCTGCGGAGTTGTTCTTCCTCCCCATCGCGTGTTGCAGCTCCCCTGCGCAATGCTTGTCCTTGGAGGCCCATGTCATTTCCAGAGAGCAGCCCCCCTTGAATGAACCCCGCGTTCTCAGAAAGATCCCACTGGAGCACTGCCCACCTCCTCTCGTTGGCCGGGCCTTACGCCAACGTCTGGCCCGAGTGAGCCTGCTCTGCCCCACACCTCCTGCCCGCCTCACTCAGCATGCTCAGCACCCGCAGGCCACGCTTTCAAGAGCCGGACCAGCAGCTGCAGCCCTTGACGCCTTGCCTGTCCCCTTCGACCAGGTGGTCAAAGCGTGGTGGATTGCAGGTGCCTGTGGTCACTTGCCCCATGGCGAGCTTCGCCGCTGCCGATCCCAGCTCTTCTGCATCACCGTCAGGGAGTGGTTTGCTCTCTTTCGCCATGTGTGCCGGAAATGCGAGGGCCACGCTCGCAGTACAGGCCTGGCCTTCCTCCACAAGGTCCGCCTGTTCCGCAAATGGCCCCGACCCTTCACCACCATCCAAGCTACTCTGCCTTGGGTAGGTGAAGGTGGCGTCACCCATGTCTTGCGCCGAGTG
Organism: Effrenium voratum; assembly: GCA_963377175.1. Taxonomy (NCBI): domain Eukaryota; class Dinophyceae; order Suessiales; family Symbiodiniaceae; genus Effrenium; species Effrenium voratum. Next base: position 835,554 of record CAUJNA010001768.1, on the reverse strand, counting down.
CTCCGCGAGCTCCTGTCCAAGATCCAGCGCACTGAGCACAAAGACATTTCACCATTCCTGAGAGAGGCTGGCATCCTGGCCAACACCAAGCCCGCGGCAACTCTCCGCAGCTGCCTCCGCACAGTTCCTGCCTTCTACAAAATGCGAGCACTTCCCCCTGCTGCCTCGCTACCCATCTCCGGATGGCCTCGCCCATGTTTTTGCCCCTCAGGACTCTTGGGATTGGCCACCTCACATGGAGCATTACAGGCTGGCCCCCTCACACACAGCCCTTCGACCATCCGCCCAAACCATTGTGCGGATATGTCGGCAACTACTCCTCCGACTGCTGGCCCGATTGTGCATCACGCTCCCCAGCACCTCCATAGATGAGCTTGCAGCCAATCTTGCCCAGGGGCTCCTCCCTCTGTGCCCATGTGCTGCCCACACCTTTGAGGAGGTGGACCTCCTGGCCTTCAGGCCAAATGGGGCTTGTTCGTCGAAGAGTTCCAGAAGACCCGGCACGTCCTTGTTGCTGAGTGCCCCCGAAGGGTGCCGGAAGCTCTTTGAAGTGGATGATCCTGTCAGGTTCCGATATCACTCCCAAGTCGCTGAAACGGCTGTCCTGAGCCAAGTCGGCTGCATCCCCGGCCGGCCTGACCACCTCCAGCCCCCCCAACTCTTTCCCAGAAGACTGTGGAAGATGGCTACCGCGTCGGCCCTCAACAAGAAGGTCAGCAAGCCGGATGACCGGCGCCCTCTCATTGACAGATCCCAGTGGCCAACATGTCGGCTGGACGCCTCGGCCTCTCGGGCAATTGACTGGTTAAGCGCAGAGCTCATCCCCTCTCATGTGCACTTGGACATCCAGCGGACTGACTCCGTCATACCCCTGGTGAAGGCCTTCAATGAGTCTCCCCCCCACACCCCCGTCCAGAAGGTGGGCTCTGACCTCACCTCGTGTCATGCTTCTCGAACATTCCCCACGCTCTGGTCTGGAGAGCCTGGTCCTTCTATCGTGCTTGTGCTGCTGGCCGGGTCCAGGGTATCACAGCCCGTGTGCGCCGTGGACGTGCCCTTCCTCACCATTTCAAGCCGGGCTGGAAACCTGGCATGGTCAGTTTCAGGATCCACGAACTGGGTGGTTCAGCTTTGGTGGGCTCATTGGCATCGAGCTCAACGGCCTGCCCATGGGCAGTTCCCTTGCCAACTCTCTGGCAAGAATGTGCCTGATTTTCTGTGATGCTTGCTTCCACGCGTCGCTGTACGACAGTACACGTCCTCCACCCCACCTGCGCACCAGGCTCCGCAAGATCCGGATGGAGGCTGTTGACGTCACCTTGCTGGAAATGAGGTTCATGGATGATTACATCTGCTTCTGGAAGACCCCGTCTGGCACGCATTGCGCTCCTTCTCGGTCAAGTTGTCCGAAAACGCTACCCCCAGGTCCATCTCTCTCCCACCCTGAGCTCCGCAGGGCAACCTTACGATCGTGCTCTGGCACGCTCAGCTCTCATGCCCTTCCACAGTTGGGTGCCCACATCAGTAAAGAGGTCCTTGCTCTATGGCATCATCGCTCGGGTTGAACAGTTCACCGTCCCGGAGGTTGAGCGTGCCAATGTTCTGGCGCACTTCCCGCGTATCCTGGAGGGCCAGTTCTTCCTAAGACATCTTCTCCACGAGTGGCTTCGACCAATTTGCCATCAGAGAACTTGGGTTGCTAGTGTTGACGCGTGACAGTGCCCTGACACGGCTTCAAAGAGGCGCTTGCCTGCTGCCTGGTTTTTGGGTGACTCTTGTTTTTTCCCCCCGCCCTTTGCTGGCCTGTTGCTCCAAGGTACCCGTTTTTCTTGAAGCTTTTCTTGAAGCTTTTCTTGCTGCTTTCTGAAGTCATTGGCGTCATTGCCAGTATCAACCTTTCAATGGCGCAATGCCACCTTCAAACCCCCGCAACCCCTCGGTGCAGTACGTGCGGCCCGAGGGGGAGGCGGGCTGTGTGCCTTTGAAGTCCCTGCGCACAGTACGGGGTGGGCAACCCTCAATGATTCAGCTTTTCAACTCTTCATCGCCACAATGGCCACACATTTCCTCATCCATACCATTATTCAACACCTTTCTGGGATTTGACAAGAGCTAAAAGTCGTGGTTTTGGAATGTGTTTGGCTGAGTTTGCAGTAGTCCGTTGATTCTCTTGGTTGGGGGTGCCTGTTGCCCTGCCTTACACATCTTTTGCTCTTGGCCGCGTTTTGATTTCACCGAACATTTATTTTGTTGTGAGGAAACTGGACACCCACTCAGCAACCATTCGTGAGGATTCACCGCGTTTCTGGCAAGAAGTCCTGACAAAACGAAAATTGTTGCCCCTATAAAGTTCCACCATGGTCATGCATAGTACCAGTAGAGCCGGCGAAGCCGGTGGACGGAAGTTTCACAATATGTCGCAATTCTATTTCTCTTTCTCTGTGCATTCCTTTCTCTTTGACTTTCTTTCCCTTTCTTCTATCTTTTTGTCTTTTTTGTTCTGTCTCAGTCTCTCTTTCCCTTTTTCTTTCAATTATCTTCTGTCTTTTTGTCTTCTTTCTTTATTTCTTCCTTCCCTCCTTCCTTCCTTCCTTCCTTCCTTCCTTCCTTCCTTCCTTCCTTCCTTCCTTCCTTTATTTGCTTTTCTTTTCTGTTCTTTTCTTGTTTTTTCTTTTCTTTCTTTCTTTCTCTCTCTCTCTCTCTCTTTTTCTTTTTTTCTTTCTCTCTTCTTTATCTTTCTCTTCTTTCTCGTTCTCTTGCTCTCTTTCTCTTTCTGTCTTTCTCTTGCTCTTCTTCTCTTCCTCTTCCTCTTGTTCATCCGCTACGAAATCTGCACCCAACCTTGCGAAAGTGCTGTGCTCGCCACGCAAACCAATGTCGCAAAAAGTGCGCGCCTCCCTCCCATTGGGCTTGTCTCCGCATGCGCTCCGAGATCTCTCTGACCTCGCGATTTCTGTTCCCCCGCCACGAGCGCACGCATTTTTGGCGTGCACACTTTTTGTTCTTTGGTCTGCGTCGGAGAGCTGGCTTTCAATCAGTTGGCACACCACATGAAAAGCCAAACATGCAACTTGTCCGTGGATTTGGTGAGTGTCCGCCCAGGCAGCCGGCCAGCCCCCAGCTCGCCTAATGCCCAACGTGCGCTCAGGACTTTGCTCCCCAAGTGGCGGCAGTACGCCGTGGAGGACGCGGAAGGCGGCTCTGGCGGCGGCACCCACGACGTGCAGACCGCCGTGCTGAAGCAAGTGGAAGCCGCCCGGGCCAGGTCTCCCCTTGGAGGTCTTGTCATGTTCCGTGTGAAAGCGCCAGTTTTTCATGGAGCATCATGGACTCGTGGCGTTATGTCATGGAAATGGGAGACTGCAAATGATGGTTGAAGATCCCACTTGTCCACTCAGTTGGCGGTGATACATTGGATTTTCCCTTAGGGTACTTGCTGCGATTTTGGCTTTGCCAAAAAATGACAGGAATTTGGGACCGCCGGCCACCCTGATCTTCTGACTCCGCCGTCAGTTTTGCTCTTGTTGATGAATCGTGAATCTGGGCAAATTGTAGCGACCTCACAAGGGGGTTTGCGACCTCAGCCATGATCTCAGGTGTGGGACCATGCGGGACCCTTGAAGTTTTTCCTCCGCATCAGTGGTGTTCGGGCGCGAAGCAGGGGTTCCCAATCTTGGAACAGGGGCTGTCAGATCCCAAATTGTTGGTTCGGACATGGCGCACAAGCATTGAGAGCCCTCTCAATTGGACAGCCTGAAGGAGTTCGAACCCAAGGGACGAAGCGACCGAATTCCGCCGCCGAAGAGATGGTGGGGGGCTGGGTGCTTGGTGTTGGTGGGTTGGCTTTCATTGGTGGCATGAGTCCACTCCACACCATGACAAGTTGTTCTTTCTTTCGGGGCCTACTCTTATACAGCCGCTTGGTTTCGTTTAGCACCCGTGTGTGGGGCGCCAGGATTGCCACCAATGAACCAGGTTGTATTTCGCTCACAAACATCAGCAAGAGAAGTCTGTTCTCCACGGACAAAG
>CAUJNA010001768.1:707500-827500 GCA_963377175.1 Effrenium voratum | reverse complement strand
ATTGGGGGCCAAAACCCGTTGGAAGATCCATGTTGGGCATCCACCTACTTTCGGACACCCGTCGAACAGTTTGTCCAAATCTCCCCAGAGGATCGATTGGCTCAGTCTCTATTAATCTGGCTGGCCCGAAAGACCCGACGTGATCTGAAGGCCCGGAAGATCTATTTGAAACCCCACGTGCGAATGGGCAAGGGTGTTCAAAGGTGCAACATGGTTTGAGCAAAGGAACTGCGACCTGGCAGAGGGATTCACTTCATGACTGAAAAGCTGGGAATGGTCCTTGCTAGTGGGTGGGGGCGGGTCCGATGGGTTCACCCACCCAGCTGTTAAACCTTTTTCCCAGTTCTTTGGCGAGTGCCCCCTTAACAATGGTGACCCCCCAAAAAACGAAGAATATAGGTTCCTAGTTTAGTTTTTGTTTGCTTGTTTGTCAAGAGGGCTGCGGGTTGCTTCGCTTGCATTTCCAGGAGTCCTGCAGCGTGACGGGCATGCAGAAGATCGAGGCGCTGCGAAGAGCGGCGGGCAAGGTGTTACTGCAGGAAAAGGCGGGCCGGACCGCTGGTGGATTGGGCGGTGGAAGAATCGTTTGGGGGAAACCCCGAGTAATCCGTTGGGGACATGTTCCTTGGACAAACGCAAGGGGGCCCCCCTCGACGTGTCGAATCCCTCTTCCCGAAAAGCGGCACACCCTGTGAGCTGCTGATTGGACGACGCGACGCAAACAGATGAGGTTTGCATAAAGTGCTCCGCCGAAGTTTGTAGCATGCGCTTGATAAGATACTCGTTCCCACCCTTGGCCGCTAGCCTCAATTTCGCAAACAACTTCTGGCCCTTGGATTGTTGACTGGCCAAGCGATTGGGGAAAAACGAAAAGGAAACGCACCAGGCAGGTGAACCGAAAGCCGCATCCCGGGGTTGCCCCGAGCAGCAACGGTACACAAGGTACAGCATCAACAGTCCAAGCAACGCATGCGCCGCTTTTCCGGGCTGCAAGTAAAGCTACAGCCGGGAGGGTGTGCGAATTGCTGCAGAACAGGCAAGTTTGATTGCGCTAAAGGGTGGCAACCGCACATGCTCCTCAGACACCAGTGCTCGCTGCACTCGGCACTGCCAGGCAGTGTTGCGGGCGCAGAGTCCGATCAAGCAAAGAAACCAGGTGCTGTGATGTGAACGGGTCCTTTTGCTGGTGGGGTCAACGTCTCTCCTTCATGAGAAATGCTGGCCAAGGCGTTCATGGTAGTGTTCATGCCCTGACCGCGGCGCCCAAAGCTAACAGCAAGGTCCCGTGGGCTGTGAGCCCATTTAGTTTTGGGCTGAAGGATGCTTTTTTTTGTGTGATGTTGTGCATGTCAGGTTTTCTTCCCGTTTTGACAGGATGCTCTCATTTTCAGATTTCTTGCTGGATTAGATATTTCCCGCTGTATGGCGGAGGCGCGTTCCGGAAGAAAGGTCGGTTTAAGCCCGGGAAGAGACATTTATTTAGAGTCTTGCCGGCACAAATCGCTCGGCCTCATCCAGGTCTCTTCCCTGTGAACCTGGGCAGCAGTTCGCGCACTGCAGACTGTTTTCCCGAAGCCAGGCGCCGGTTTTTTTTGGTGTGTGTGTGTGTGTGTTGGGGGGGGAGGCTGAAATTGTTCGAGGGGCGAGAGTGCCGCCCAAAGACAGGCGAAAAAGGGCTAGTAGGTCTGAAGTTCAGAGCGTGCTCTCCATGGCCGGATTTTTGAGAAGGCCCCTCAGGTTTCATATTGTTTGTTCTCTTTGAGGGATGCAAGTGTTGATGTGGTTGTCATTGCCAGCGTCGTCATCGTCGTCGTGGTTGTTGTGGTTGTTGTGGTTGTCGTGGTTGTTGGGGTTGTTGTTGTTCTTGTTATTACGTCTTCTTCTTTGTCTTCTTCTTCTTCTTCTTCTTCTTGTCGTCGTTGTGGTTGTTGTTGTGGTGGTTGTTGTTGTTGCTGCTGTTGTTGGTGGGTGGGTGGGTGGGTGGGTGGGTGGGTGGGTGGGTGGATGGGTGGGTGGGGGGATGAGCATCAAAAAACAATTATTTTGGGGATCAACAACAAATTATTTAGGGGATCAAAAACAAGTTATTGAGACCTAGTCTCCTTTCTTTCCTGGTTTCCTGGTCCTGGTCTCCTGGTCCTCTGGTCTCCTGGTCTGCTGGTGTCCTTCTCCTGCCTTTTGCTGGTCTGCTGGTCCCTGATGCGCTGGTCTCGTCTCCTGGTCTCCTGGTCCTTGGTCTCCTGTGTCTTGTCTCCTGGTCCTTGGTCTCCTGGTCTCCTGGTCTCCTGGTCTCTTGGTCTCCTGCTGGTCTCCTGGTCTGCTCTCCTACCCGAAACCGACCCTAAACCAAACTACACCCACCCTAAACCAACCCAAAACCAACCTACAAACCAACCTTGAAATCGACCCTGCGCAACTTTTAAACCAACCCTAAAGCCGCCCTAAACCAACCCTAAACCAATCCTTAACCCACCCTAAGCCAACCTAAATCCACCCACCGTAAACAAACCCTAAACTCCCTAAACCTACCCTAAGCCAACCTAAAACCACCCTAAACCCAACCTAAACCTACCCTAAACCAACCCTAAATCCACACTAAACCCGCAAACCAACCCTAAACCCACCCTAAACCTTCCCTAAACCTACCCTAAGCCAACCTAAATCCACCCACCGTAAACAAACCCTAAACTCCCTAAACCCACACTAAACCTACCCTAAACCAACCTTAAACAAAACGTAAACCGGCACTAAACCCAGCCTAAGCCCACCCGAAACTACACTAAACAGAGCCTAAACCAAACCTACACCCACCCCAAAAACAGCCAACCTAAGCCAACCCCAGACCCGCCCGAAACCTGCCCGAAACCTACCCTAAATTATCCATAAACCAACCCTAAACCCACCTTCAAGCCCCAAACCAAACCAAGCCTTAGCCCAGCCTGGGTGTGGGTGGGTGGGTGTGGGTGGGTGGGTGTGGGTGGGTGCGTGGGTGTGGGTGGGTGGGTGTGGGTGGGTGGGTGTGGGTGGGTGGGTGTGGGTGGGTGGGTGGTGGGTGGGTGGTGGTGGGTGGTGGGTGGGTGGTGGTGTGGGTGGGTGGGTGTGGGTGGGTGGTGGTGTGGGTGGTGGTGTGGGTGGTGGTGTGGGTGGTGGTTGGGTGGGTGGTGGTGGGTTGGTGGTGGGTTGGTGGTGGGTTGGTGGTGGGTTGGTGGTGGGTTGGTGGTGGGTTGGTGTTGGGTTGCGTTGGGTTGGGTTGGGTTGGGTTGCGTTGGGTTGGGTTGGGTTGGGTTGGGTTGGGTTGGGTTGGGTTGGGTTGGTTGTCAATGTCGTTGTCGTTGCTTGCGGTGGTGTTGTCGGTTTGGTTGTTGTGGTTTTTGGGGTTATTAAATCATTAGGGGTCATAAGCGTTGACAACTTCGATGGAGCCATGAGCATTGTCAGCCTCCATGATTTCATGAGAGTTGACAATCTCGATGACATCGTTGTCAAACCATGACATCATGAGCGTTGCCAACCTTGTTGAAATGCAGAGCATGCAGAGCGTTGCCAACCTCGGTGAAATCCATCAGCGTTGCCAACCTCCATGAGCCATGCGAACTGCCAACCTCGATCGCTGCTCACCTCGATGAAAGCATGAGCGTTGCCAACCGCGATGAAATCATAACCGATGCCAACCTGGGTGAGCCCAAGAGCCTGCCCACCTCGATGTTGGTTGGTGGGAGGGTAGATTTGTTTGAAACTCTTGACAGGTTTCATCAGCTATCTCAGACTGTGTCAGGGACCAAGCGACCAACCCTTGAAACGTATCAGACCATGAAGCGAAATCTAGACCTAGATGGGCTCTTTCTGCAAAGCCTTTGGGCAAGGGAGACCTGCGTTGGGCGCAAAGCTTGCGACAGGCGCCGTGGCTTCTTATTTTTAAAACCCGACGCGGTGCATGAGCACCGGACTGACTGTTTCTGGGCGGGCAGTAAATTGTCGAGTTTTCCACGGGCTCAAGCGTGGAGTAGCCTGGCCGTTGGACGGCCTTTTTGCCTGGACCTGCGCGGCATGACCAGCGCGGTGGTCTTGATCATTCTGAAGCCCCTTGCCGCTGTCTTACGGCCTAAGGCCGAGATGCGGCATATTAGCAGAGGGCTCTGGACAGCGCTGCAAAATGTTTGATCGACAAAGTTGAGCTTAGAGCAAGCCTGGTCGAGTTTGCTGTTTGGCTGGTGTGTTCGGAAGCTGTCACGGGCGCTGTGCCGATAAGTGGTGAGCGTATTTAGTCCCAAATCCAGTGCCTGATTGAGCGCTTTCCTTGCTCGGACTTGGAAGACTTGTGACGCAACAAACTCCGCGCTGCGCTCCATGTTTGTGTCGAGTTTCCAGGTGAGGTCCATTCGGGTTACTTTGCGCGGCACAATGAACTGAGCCAGCCGGCCGAACCTGGCGGAGATGTTTCCCCCCATAAGGTGTCTTGTTTTGGGTTGCAGGCAGGTGAGCCTCAGTTCTCTCCAGTTTTTTTTTTCTCTCGCAGGAGGCCTGCCAGCAGCAGAAGGTCCAGTCCTTCCCAACGGTGAGGCGAGTTGCTTTGGTTTCGTGGAACCATTTGGGTCAAAATCCAAATCGGTTACCCCCCGTCATCAACCAATCCAACCACTGAAATAGGTTCTAAAATGGGTGGTGAATTCACCTACCCCAACATGGGATCCCATTGGTGTTGACCCACTCCTGAGGTAGATTGGGCACAAGGCACGCACCTGAGCAGCTCTGCCCCAAACAAGCGACAGTTGCAAGCCGTGAGGCGGGCTGTGAATGACATGTGCCGTGGTCGAACCAAAATCGTGCCGAGAAAAACTCGAAGGTAAGTTTCCCATGGAGAAGCATCTGCCTGTCGAGCAACGGTAAGGCCGCCTGCGACCTCTTGCTTGCATTTTGCTCTTTTGAATGCGTGCAGGAAGTGGGTAGGGATCTTCCTGGGTTGTGCAGTGTCCCAAAAACGGCATCCCTTTCCAAACAGCCTTTATTTGAATTACATGCTCGCTCCGACAGACCTGGATACTGTGTAGAAGACTCGGAAAACCTTGATACACTGTAAAAATCCAGAGGTATCTGGTCAAACTACATGCAGCTCGGGTATGACGAGCTCACTTATCAAGGTCCGTTACTGGATTCCTTTTCCAGATTTGGAATAGCAATTGGCGCTATGTAACGTGAGTTGCCTGAGAGTCATCTCATGAACCGGGATGCACATGCAAAGTCAAGGGCACCATTGGGACCCGAGTCGGCGAGGCTCTACCGGCGAGGCAGCGCGGGGAAGAACTGGGCGCGCCTGGCATGCGTTTCGTGGTCCGCGAACTTGGGGGCTGCATGGTGACGGCTTGACTGCGGCTCGAATTCTGCAATTTGAGGTTCAGTAGATATGGGACAGATGAAGCAAGATTACTAGTGTTATCATTTGATAAATTCCCCCCCCTTCCCCCCCTCAAGGTTGGTCCAGACCCTGGGCTTCCATGCGATTGTAGAAACTAAGCCTGTGCTTGTTGGAACAAAAAGCTGAGGCTGTTCAAGCTGGTCACGGTGAGCAAAAATGGGTGAACAAACTGCACTCGTTTCCTTTTGGTCCGCCTTTGAAACCATCCAGAAAGGGTCTGAGACAGACCAGAAGTGTTGCTTCCTTGTGGGGCTCGTAAGGTGCCAAAAAGGTTGTCGCGAATTTGGACGCCGAGCTGCGTTTCCGCCGGTCAAAACTTGAGCCACTTGGGCACATGCCAATCCATCCAGATCGGGTTCGAATATGATGTTGCTGGTTCCCCTGCGCGAACCGCCGCATGAAAACGGCGAAGCCCCCAGCCTTGTGTCGTGCTTTTTGGAGGAAAGGGCGCTAGCAGCAAACCACATAGGAGTCCCAGTTTGCTCCGTGGCCGCCAGGCGAGTAGATGACAGAAAACAAGTTGTAGGAACAGACCATTACTGACAGGATCATTTTTCTGTCTGGCAACATGCAATGGACACACGGCACAATGGCGCTTGAGCACTTCTTTGACAATGATGTGAAGAAAACACATCAATGAGTGGTGCGGTGCTTATCTTGCTGTGAGGCACACGGCTATAGTTCCTCAAATTGAGCAACAGAAAGCAAGCGCGTGGCAACCAACGGAGAAGTTCTGATGTGTGTTCATCGCCAGGTTTTGCCCAAAGAATGGTTTTGGTCTGGCCAATCCGTATGCTGAAGTGTGTGGTCAAGATGGGGGACGTCGAACAGGATTTAGGTTTCCTTTGGGGTCTCGAAAGTATGGCGCGTGTCCAGCGGGTTGGGTTTCCTTCAAGAGGCTCACTTGAAGCACCTCATTGCGCCAGGCGGACTTCAGGGGAAAGCGCCAGGGCGAGGCCGGGGAGGGGCATCTGGGTTTTGGCATGCGCAAAACATATCCAGCCCGGTTGAAGCCTCTTGAGAAAACAAGCAATGGGTTGACTAAGACATTTCTGGTGGAATTGGGGGGGGTCCCCTTTTCGAGAGGAGCCTCACGGCTTTGGGCGACCCAAATAATCCACTATGTTGATTCGATAGATGCTCGACTGTGGAGAGATTGTTGACATACCATGGTTTTGTTCAGCGTAAGGTTCGTAAGAGAGGAATCCTTAACAGAAATAGGCGCAGGATGCTGCTCAACCAGTTTTTCCCCCCAGAAAGCTGAAAGCTAAAGGGGTTCTAACTTCTAGTAAAGAGGGGAGTGCAGTTTGGGGTGCTTGGGCAGGTGCTCTTGGGGGTGCTGGTGCAGGTGCTGTTTGGAGTTGCTGGTGCGCTGGTGCAGGTGCTGTTTGGAAGTGCTGGTGCAAGTGCTGTTTGGAGTGCTGGTGCAGGTGCTGTTTGGAGTGCTGGTGCAGGTGCTGTTTGGGGTGCTGGTGACGGTGCATGTTTGCAAGATTGACGGCAGATTGCTAGGGCTTGGGGGCAAGTAGTATGGGGTGCTCATAACGGTGCAGGTGCCTTTTTGCGAGATTCACTGCCGGGTGCTAGGTAGTGGGCACTGTTTGGGTGCGGATGTGTAGCGCGTCGCTGTTAGTGGCTGTGCTATCACCGTGATGCTATCAAGACACCGTGATGCTATTGAACTCATTAAAACGCTGCTGGTGTGTGTGTGTGTGTAGCACGACATGGCTCGTGGCCGTTGTATCATCGTGATGCTGCCAAAATAATCATGATGCTGCTGAGTTCATTTGGTGGCAATAAGAAATGCCTTGAGAAAATCCTATGTCGTGTAGCAAAACCAGGCGTGGGTCTTGGGCGGTGTGCCCAAACCGTGGCAGCATGAGGATGTGCAGACGTTGCTTGCAGCAGCAAACTTCCGGGATGTCACAAGGGGCTGCATCGACATCGCTGTCGGCTCCCGGACCTTCACGGCTTCTGTCCTGAGAGTCACCGCCAAAGGCAGCAAGCGCAAGCTTCTTTCAGCCTCCTGCCCAGGCATGGATTGCATGCGGCTCAGACGTGTCTGCTCGTCAAACAAGGCAGAGACACAGTATGATTTTCGCGCCGGCGATTGGATGGCAATGCTAGCAAGGACATGGCAATGCCTACCGCGATGCTTGTGGCAAAACGCACGGAGGAACGAACAGCACTGCGCAGACCAACACCTGTTGCTGCAGCTTTTCTCTAGTCATACTCGGGAAGCTATTGTAGTGTTATTTGCTATACTAGTTTGGGAGATCATTTTCACGCAAGTTGGAATAGTACAAGAATCAGGTTTTGGAAACAGGGCTGCGACGATATTAGGGGAACAGTCCTTCATATGTTGATTGACAAGAGGCTCGCAGGCTCGAGGCATGACTGCTGAAAGTTTGAGGACTTGAGTAGGGAACGGTCAAAGTTGTTGATGAAGATGAGCGCCTGCCATGTTACAAGTCGCGGTGTGAAAGCGTGTTAGGGTTTAGAGGTTAGGGGACTAGGGTGTTGCAAACGGCACTGCCACATGTGCTGTCATATCTGCTGGTACATCGCTCTGGCAATCTGTTTTCATTGGCTGCTCCTATTCGGTAAGTAGTTTCCGCGGCTTCTTCTCGTTCGGTCAGCTGAAAGACAAACACGACTTCGCGGTGTATGTACTTGCAACAAGTTAGGCATAGGTGTCCTGATGCCACTAGGCCTGTTTGCGCTTATATGTAGCGCGTAATGGATCATGATGCGGCTGAATATGTGGAACCCGTACTGGTTTGTGACTGCTGCTGCTGCTGCTAAATCATGATAGGACACTGCTTGTGCCCGCACGATGATGGTTCGTGGCTGAAGCACCATCATGATGCCGCGAAAGCAATCATGATGCCGCTCAATTCATTCAGCCGATGTCTTTTACGCAGCGCGAAATGGATTATGATGCCGCTCACTTCATTCAGATGCTGTCTGTGCTTATAGGTAGCGCAAAGGTTCGTGCCAATATCATCATGACCTGCTGAATTCATTATGGCGCTGCTTGCGGCTGGCGGAGTCCTATGCCATTTGGGGTGTATGCTGATGTATTGTTTACATGAGTGTGGTGTGTGGGGTAGGTTGATTAGTAAAGGTTTACTTTCTCCGGCATCCGTTCTTTTAAGTTTGCTGTTGCCTCAACCTCCGGGATTGTCCATGCTCGTGCCTTTCTGTTGACTGGCACATTTTGTGCTTGTAGATTCCAAATCCCTGAAGCTGGTTTTCGTCCATCCAGAGTCACATGCAATCGTAGGACCCTGGCAACATGCAAGCTAGCTAAGCTATCCATGAGGGTGTTTGTTCATCTTGCGTCTTATTCTTCTTTTGTCCCCTGTCAGAGGGCGAGCCTTCGATTAGTGTCCGTGCCACGAAAATTCCTTCTAAACATCTTTTGATGAACCTAGACATAGCTGGTTGGGCAGACAGCCGGAAACAGTACAATATCAAACTTTGCTCAATGTTTGGAATTTACACTTGCACTTTCATATGTTTGTTCCACCTGTTTCGACTGTTACCGAATCGAAGCACGGCACACAATGTAAGACATCAAATGCACGAGGCTCAGGGTTGAGGAGAACATGAGGAAGGTTTGTTGAACACTCGGCAGGGTCAAGCCCTGATCGCGAACCGTTTCAAGTTCCCGCTTGTGCCATAATCGGAAGTCAACATTGGGGGGGGGGGGTCCATTTTTATTTGAGAGGGTCACCTTCCCTCGTGGAGGGAAAACACCCCTATTCATTTGTCAGGAGTATCAATCCGGGATTAGCATGTATAATAAACCAAATCATATATGTTTAGCAGCACCAGAGCAGGGCTAAAGGCGGGCATGCATTTGGGTTTGTTCATTGGAGTTTTTTTGGGTTGTTTTTAGACACACTCAACTAGTGAGAACCAGCACCAGGAGCGAAAACAATCCTCGAACCTGCACAACTGGCCCCACCATGGGGTAACTTTTCCCATGTGGTGAAAGTCAAATCTTGTGTTTGGTGGCAAACCCCCTTCTCATGGTTGTTGCTGGGAAACATTTTACATTGTTGCTTATTGCGGTTTAGTGGTTGAAATCCAACCACTTAACTGCTAAACAAATTTTCAGTTTTTGCTCCCCTTCCAAGGTCAACCAAGCAAACATTGGTGTCCTTTTGATGGGTTAGTTTAGAAATGGATGGGTTCCAATGGTCATGTATTTCGGACCTTTTGCACTTAACGCCCCAGCTCTTCCATCGGCTTCCTTCGCCAGGCGCTGCTGCAGTTCGCCAAGGAGGAGGTCCGAAAGCGGCACATCCACACAGGCGATGCCGACTGCCGATGCGACGCGCGTCGGGGGCGGTGGGGGGGGGGGCTTTTTGTAGGGGACCGGGGACCTCCCGGGTTTTCCTTTTTTGGTTTTTCCTTTAGAAACCCAGCAAAATGGGTATCCTCGAAAATGACACACTTATATGGGTGTGGTTTGTCTTGATGGGACCCTTTAGGTTTTGAATGGTAAAGGAAGCCGCCCGTTTGGGTTCCCCTAGAGATCCCAAAATGTCTTGCCCACTCTCAACTGTTTGAGAAGAGTCATCCTGAAGAATGGGGAAGCACAGCGACGGAGAAAAGGCAAAGCTCGAACCTCTGTCGGAACATTCGAGTCAATGTCTATGGCATTTGGGAGGAACGTAGGGCACTGTCCAAATGTGCCGCAACGCCTAGTTTTCACATGTCCAGAGTAGCAGTCAATTTTGACTGGCTCTTGCGAAACCCATGGCTTCTGATGGAAGGGGGAGTGTGCCAGATTGGGGATCCGGACCACTCTTTTGTTCTGTGTGCGTTGAGTGAGGCAAGTCTCCAGCGATGTGTGTTGGTTTGGGGGCTAGCTTGTTCGGTGTGAGAAGGGCAACCAAGGGAGACCTGCCATTTTCTTGGTCTCATACACTGGGTCCTGTTTACAAGTAAACCATGTTTGGGCCCCATCAGGGGCGAGTAATTGTAAACGCTTCGCGTTGCCCGCCTCGGCCCAGCCTAGTTTGAGGGAAGGGTCAGGAACACCGAAATCCAGTGTTGGGAAGGTCCGAATACCTGAAGCTGGCTCCAGACAAGTCAGACAAGCCGGCCTCGCCTGGTTGGGCTGGGCCACAGGCTAGTCTCAGACACATCAGATAAGCCTGCGCTGGGCCTGAAGCTAGTCTCGGGCAGCTTGGCTGGACCTTGCTTGCGTGGGTTGTTGGTTGAGCTGGGCCTGAAGCTAGTTTACGGCGGGCTGGGCAGGCTGGGCTATGGCTGGGCTGGGCCTGAGGCCAGTTTCAGACACGTCAGACAGGCCTGGCCTAGACGCTAGTTGAGCCCAGGCTGGTGAGGCGGGCTGCGCCTTAGTCTCAGCCACGAGGCTGCGAAGCCATGGGTGGGTTGCTGGCTGCTGGGCAGCCGGACTACGCTGTTGGTTGCGCCTGGAACTTCGGCTGGGCGGGCTGGGCTGAGCTGCGCTTGGGCGGGTCGCTGGATGGGCTGAGGCTGGGTAGCGAGTTGCTGGCTGGGCTGGGCCTGAGGCCAGTCGCAGACACGTAAGACACGCCAGCAGGCGGGCTGAGAAACTGGGCCTGAGGCTAGTCCCAGGCTGGCATACCTTGAGACCAGTCTCAGAGTGCGCCGAAGGGGCCTGGTCAGCCTGGGCTGCTGAGCAGCTGGCATAGCTTGAGACCAGTCTCAGACACGTGAGACTGGTTGTTGGCCTGGCCAGTCTCAGACACGTTAGACAAACCTGACCTTGGCACGCTGGGCTGAGCCTGCTGAGATGCGCCGGGGCCTGGGCTGGGCAGGCTTTGGGCCAGTCTCAAACACGTTAGACAAACCTGACCTTGGCACGCTGGGCTGAGCCTGCTGGTGGGCTGGGAGCTGGGGGCCGGCCTAGTGGCTGGCATGCCCTGAGATGCGCCGGGGCCTGGGTGGGCTTTTCAGACAAGCTTGGGCCTGAGGCTGGGTGGGCTGGGCTGACAGGCCTGGCCAGCAGGCGGGTTGCTGGTTGGGCTGGGCCTGAGCCTAGTCTCAGACACGTCAGACAGGCCTGAAAAGCGAAGATTCTCTTTGGAGAAGAGATCTGAGCGCCCTTGGCCCCTTTGGGGCCGAGGCGAATTTTCCCTGGACTTTTGGGGCAAAGCATCGCATTTGGCCGCAGACGTTTGTTTTAGTTGGCTTTGGGGCGAGTAGGTGATGGCATTCCTGCACATTCGCCTATTTTGAGGTTGGCGAGTGGCAAGCCTTCTGGAAGCTCTGCAAGGAACTTGATTGTCAAGGGGAAGACAGATGAACTCGCCATTTGTGGAGTCCCAATGATGGGGAATAACACCCAATTTTCCTGTTGGCACAGATGGAGCGCTGCTCACAAAGTGGGCTGAACTTGCGTATGCATTTCAGTGCCAGGCCCTCTTCTTTGGTTAGTTGGCCATGGCCAGATTGCTTTCGTCATTTTGGCCTTTGGCTGATAAGCAGCCCACAACTCGGAAACTTTCTTGTTGGGTCATTTGGAAATTGGCCAACCCGCAAAGAGGGTCATGCGCGCTCCGATGGAGAGCAGGATCAAAGAACCCACCCTGGAGGAGAAACTCGGCAAGACACAAACAGCAGAGCTTGGCCCCAGAATGCATATTGAGGTTGGCAGATCTCCTTGGGATTGGAAGTGAACACCTCCGCGTTGAGTCAGTAGTGCAGCCTGTAGCAACGTTCCCACCAAATGAGCGCCCTGCGTGTTTGTCGGCAAGTGTGAGTGTAGGATTCTGTTCTTTCAACAGTTATTCCAAAGGATGCCACCCATTTGCATAGGGCCCCTACTTTTGACATGCAGACACTTGAGGCGATTTGACCAGAAGTGGGTCAATCACAATGCTGGAGCAACAAAACATGTACAGCAAGTTTGACCCAATCCTCAAATGTAGAATCCCACTCGGGGGCCGCAGATGTGAAGCTTGTTTGATTTGGGACGGGAGGAGTTTTCTTCAAAGGGATCTTTGACGAGTCTTGGTTCGAAGAGTGACAGGCAGCTGATTTTCAAGTCATCGGGCGGGGGACCAAACTGTTTGCCATACTCATTTGGAGTGTTGACGACCGTCGACCATGGCACTGCCGGCATCCTGACAGTGTTTGCTTGAATGTTTGAACCGTGCCATTGTGCTGCTCAATGCCCGTCTGAGGGCCATCGTTCGATGCCGAATCATCCCGATGTTAGATTCGGAGCGGACATGGCCTGGGGAAAGCCCGCGAGGCGCTCATTACCATGACGTCTTTGCAGAGGGCTGTCGCTTGAAGGCGGGGTCCGGAGTGCGGAGTGCCGAACGCCCGGATGCGGAAGGGTCACATCGTTTTCAGACTGCGGTGGGACAAAGCGTCGCCCGCCTCCAAATGTAGGTGTCATTGGCCCAACAGGAGCAAAAGGACCCTGGAGGCTTTATGCGACACGTGCGCCTGGATCTATTTGTCGGCACAAAATCGGTTGCAAAAGAGGGGTCTCGGGCCGTGTGCGCGTGGCAAACCTCCGCTGTTTCAAGTCTTGGGGCTATCCGCTTTGCCCAACCCGGACCAAAGTGCTATCCGCAGCTGTCCTTGAGAGCAAGCCTGAGGCGAACAGAAAGATGTGGGCACATTTCTTGCATGGGCACCAGGGTCGGGACCACAGATATGACAACAGGACATAGATCACAACTTGTTTTTGCGGCTAGGCCTCACGCTCTTTCCTTTCTTCCTTTACTCAGCTTGGCCTCACGATGCACAGAGGCAAACCGATAGCCCTGATTGTCAGGGCCCCAATTTGTTTGTACCAAAGCGACACTCAGCCACCCCCGATGATTTGGATGGGCGAATGGAGACGGTGACCAATCCAAGAAGACAACAAGTGGCTATAGAACAAACCAACCGGCTTTCCGGGTATATATATATATATAGATGTCCGAATTCCAAGTCCGCCAAGAACGGCATGCCTATTTACGATTGGCACCTGACCATGCCAAGCAGCCGGTTCCAGGACAGCTCAAACCCAATCTTCGTATTCCTCCAAATACACGTCCACACACCCTGAACTTTCAACCACTCCGTAAATTCAGACCATGGCGCCTATGGGTCAACTCCCTTAGTTTTTTTTTGGGGGAATAGGCCCCCATGCCCAGTGCGGGAGACCACTCCCTGAGCCAGGGCTCCGTGGAGGTTGCCCGGGTGCCCGGCACCCTGCACTTCCAGGCGGAGTCGGGTGCGTTTGTCACCCCGAGGGTTTCGTTTCGTCAGCCTAGCGCTGAGCCGAAGAAAGATCGATGAGAACGCAGCTCCTTTTGTGCAGTTCACCCGGGCTTTCGGCCTAGGGCTGAGTGCAGGAAAGGTCAACCAGTGTTGTGGGTTGAATCCCATTTCACCCGGCCATCTGAGTGAATTCGGATGACTTGAGTTTTGCCCGGAAGGCGATGCACAACAAGGAACGGACGCTGAACTTGGCGTACACCAACGTGGCTTGGATTGATTGGATGGGTAGGAAGCTGCTTCCCTGAAGTAGGTGACTGGCCGATTTGCCTGCGAGAGACCCATTTAAACAGGCAGGCACGGGTTGAATTTGGAGGTTACGAAGGGCGAATTAGTGTTGTCACAGCAGCTCTAAACGTTCCCTTGGGCACCAAGCAAGCAGATCCTGAGTGCAGAAGTTATGCGCAGATTGGCAGCAACGGGGCTTCGCTTTGAAGCGTTATTTCCGGCTTAGCTTGCTGGACGGGCAAAGCTTGCAGAAATGCGATATAATTTTGTTTGATAGTTCTTCGGCTACGTTGAACGCCAGAAGCACTAATTCAGACAATTGCGTTGCATGAGCAGAAGAATCTAACTTCTTTTATGCACCCTTGGGTGTCTAGCACAGTCGATTTGTAGATGAGCCTGGGATTTTGTTAAACTCACCTGAAAGATCCCCCAGGCATAAGTGTCTGCGTAGGTCAGTTCGCAAATTGACAGCACTGGTAGCTTGTTGTTTGCTGATGCCATAAGTTTCCTGCAACTTTGGGAGTGCCACAAGCTTCCGCAACTGGTTGCTTTTTCGTTTGCCAGTTCCACATTTGTGTTTCACAAGGACACCCACAAAGTTTCCAGGCTGAGGGCATTGTCGCGAACGCAGGCGCGGTCTCGCTTGGCCGCTTCAGGTTTCGCACACAGTGCACTCCCTGACCTTCGGGGAAAATGCTCCTTGGCCGTATGAGGAGGGCAGGTATGCCCAGTTGCCCAGTGGCGCCTTTTTGTTCCTTTTTTTTGGGACAGGTTCCCTTTAAACTCAACCACCAACAAAAGCTGGGTGTCACGCCAAAAATACCAAAATTGGAACCCTTGATTGATCTCACTATCCATGCAAAAGAATCCTTGACGCCCGCTAAAACGCGGTTTTATCGATACCGCAAGTGCACATCCGACAAACATTTCTTGTGGCCCCCGCCGCCCTTTTAGGCGGGAACGTGATTGCCTGTTTTTGCTTGCGCATGCTCACCACATGCTCCTGCCAAATAGATTTAATTCATGCCTAGCCCTTCCCCTTAGTGGGACGGCCTGATTTTTGGCTTCGGCCAGGATGTGGGCTCCACTCACTCCAATTGGGGGGGGGTGGGGTCTTGAGCAATGTGGCGGAACCACCAACAAAAGGATGCCCTTCTGTTTCCCCTGGAAATCCACTGGGCATTTGAGGATAACTCATGGATTCTGAGACAACCTTTTTGCCCTTTTCTTTTTACGCGTCCAAGCCAAGGACAAAGCAGGCCACGCCCCCCTTGAACTGGCTTCTCTCCAAACTTTAGGGAACAACAGTTGAATCCTCTGTTTTTGGAGTTTGAAGGAGAGAGGGAGGTTTTTGTGGTGATTTGATCCTTGCAAGAGACAACCCTTTGATTCATTTGTTTCTGACGGAGGGGGTGGGGTGGGGAGGTGGGGATCAATGGGGGATGATTGCTTGCTATGATACCATCTGATCTGCTGCGAGCGTGTTGGAGGGGCAAAGGAGTTCATTGATGATGGCCTTAGCTCAGGTGCTGGAATCAACATTTACTTTGCGGAATGGGTTCTTCCGAACTTGTCCTTTTCGGGATGGTTTCAAAAGGGCAAGCAACACTGGGAAAAAAATATGCGCCGGGGCCCTAATCTTGAATGGGCCACGGATTGCCAGCATCACTCCTGGGCGATAAGTAACGATCTCACTAAACAGGGCACACCGATTTTACCCATAGACAAAGTCTTAGGCACAGGGTTTGTTGCTTCACGGCGGTCAATTTGATGAGGATTAGTTCCGTGACCATTGGAGCGGCAGCGACGCTCGATCCATTGATCTCATCGCATGAAACAACCCAGCGAAAAGACAGCATAATGGTTTTAACCAGAAGAACGTCAGCAGCAAGAGT
Source organism: Effrenium voratum (assembly GCA_963377175.1). Lineage (NCBI taxonomy): Eukaryota > Dinophyceae > Suessiales > Symbiodiniaceae > Effrenium > Effrenium voratum. The sequence continues at coordinate 811,681 of CAUJNA010001768.1, read as the reverse complement.
CATGTTAGAAGGATTTAGAAGAAGCGCAGTCAGAACAACATACGAAACCAAGAACTACATCAAAATACATAGGAAGAACACACAGGAGGACCAGGAAGCAGACGACTCAAAGGCGCCAGGAAGCGCAACAAACAGCAAAAGCAATAAGCAGAGCAAAGCTGAAGCAGAAGATGAGCCAAATCGGAAGGCAAAAGAAGAGGACCGAGGCCTCCGATTCAAAGACTTCCCGGGGGCGAGAACCCCCGAGCTTCGAGAAGGGGCACGCCGTTTGCTTCGTTGAAGCGAAGCCATACACTTCGAGTCTTGTGAACATAAGCAGCTTGCCCTCTCCATAAGCAACTCCTTACAACTCCATAACTAATTCTATCGTGTAGGAGTCAATGTGCAAGAAAAAATCTGATTTTTCCCAGGCCCGAGACAAGGCACATGTGGCAACAAAAAACTGAGGCTTCCGGCACATCTTCGTTGACCCGCGTGCAAAAGCTTGTGGACCCGCCTTGGAACTGAGCCTGGAAACAAGCGACAGCATGGGTTTATCTCACAACAGGCGAACCTGCCAAAAAGAATGGGTGGTCCCCTTTGGCCTCCCTTCCAAACAAAACAAACAAACAAACAAACAAACAAACAAACAAACAAACAAACAAACAAGCAAAACACAAAAAATGTACCAACCCCTGCCATATGGGTTTCCCTTGGGTTTCCCTTCAAACAGTGGGCCAAAGCCATGCCTCAGCAGAAACCGGTCCGATTTCGCCCCTTTTGGAGTGAGGCCTTGTCCTTGACCCATGCTTTGAGGTAGGAAAGCACGAGGCCATGCATCCAGATCTATACACATGTACATCATCATGACATATATATATATATATATATGTGTATATATATATATATATACATACCTACCTACCTACCTGCCTGCCTGCCTACCTACATACATACATACATACAGGCTCGTGACCTCAAACCTGTGAGGCCGCGCAGAGACACTTGGCGTTCCGTGCTTTCCTGCCTTCCGAGTGCGCCTGGAGATTTGCCACGCAATGCTCAACTTTCCCAACAGAAGCCAGAAGAGGATGCCACATTCAGAGCCGACTCGCCAGGGGAGCCGTGGGCAGGTCATGGCTGCAATTTGGCTCTTGAGGCTCCGGATCAGCAGGCTACAGCGGTGAGTGGGGTGGAATAGGCGTTTGACGCCTCCCAATGCGCAATTTGTGACCAACCTGAGTCCTGAATCAACCCATAAAACCTATGTAAGCTTGCAAGCCACTCTAAGACCACCCTCGACCTATCCCAATTCAGCCCGAATTCACCCTAAGCCTGCCATCAACCCATCTATTCCCCACCTGCAAACGAGCTTTGAAGCCTTCACCAAACCACTCCTACGCCCAAACCAATCCTACAACGAAGCGGTCCAAATCAACCTCTAAGATCCTGAATGCATCCGACTCTATGAACCCATCGACCTTCCCAACCTAGCCAGCAAATCTCAAGCCCGACTCAACACAGCCACCCTCAAGTCCCTCAATCCGAGTCGTTGCGCGATTGCGCGTACACGAGGTACCAGAAGCACCTGAATCCCCTGGAGGGTCGGAGCTTCACAGTCGCCAGGCCGGGAGCTGCCACCTTGAGCCATGGTCAAGTGGAAGACTAAGCCTTCGACTTTTCGTCTGGTGCCTCTCCCCACTCCCCATGGTCGGAAAACAAAGGGGTTCCTATTCTGCCAGGGTCACTGCGTGGCTGGGCATGGCGGACGGAGAAAAAGACCCCTGAGCGAGGGCCAAGGACCATTTTCCATTTTCCACGGGAGGTTCTGTTCGGGAGAACTTAGGACGTGAGATTGCGGAGGGTGCGGGTGTGTGGACCAAAAAGAACTGCGCCGATTTGTTGGGCAAAATCAACCTGGCTTGGCTTTTGATGATGCTATGCAGGAGGCAAGGCGAAGACAGACAGTTGGAAGCGTGATTTTGGCAGCTTGTGGCATCTTTTGGATGACAATTGTGGCTCCCCACATGCTGTTAAAGTGCTTCGGAAGTTGTCATGGCGCGCGGGAAGAGCACGCACGTGTGCGTATGCGGGCAAAGGACACGCGTGTGCCCTTGAGTTCAGCGCGAGCCGATGGGTTGTTGGAGGTTTTTGCGGTACTGATGGCTGATCGTCCAGGAAAAGCGCGAAGCTTCAAGCTAAACAAGACGACAGCCCAAGTCATGGAATTTCTGGGGAGTGGGAGGGTAAGCCTGAATAGGGCCCTGTTTGCCCCCCAAACTGCCTTGGAGGTCCATGAGAACGAGGAAGTGTCCCCTTCATTTGCTTAATCTTGGCTGATGTCCCTTACAGCCATACTGCCAGGCGCTGTCTTGAGCTGATTGCCATAGCTGCGTCATTGCGCATGAATGACTCGCAAGACCTTGCGATGAAAGCCCTCAAAGTTGAAAGGCAAGCATTGTGAACAATTAAATGGTAGCCGTATCGGCCGTCAAATCCTACGGTTTGAGCCTTTAGCACGTCAAGCTTGTGCACCTGGATCGTCCACCAGCAAATATGAACCTACGCTGGTGTGCCCTGATGCCCAGCCAGGTTCCACCAGGCGCCACACCACTACTTGAAGGTCGTTCACACCAAGATTTTCAAGGAGGGGCTTCAGTCAGCTTGTGTTACTGTTTGGATCCCAATCCCATAGGCCCCAAGTTTCGATGTCGAGGAGCGGGTCTACCAGCAGACCCACCAGTGGAGCTCCCGCAATGTGGCGAAGAACGCCGTGCGGGGCTCAAAGACTCAGCTTGGCAGAGGCTTGCAGTATGGCCACTGAGAGGATTTATGAGTGTGGATCTGGCTGTCTTTTTTGGAGTTGGTACCCCTTCCTTTGTCGTTAACGGGAAACCAACAGGAACACCACCATTTGGTGGGTCCCCCAATTAAAAAGACACACCCACACCGGTGAACAAGACTTTCAGTCGATGGAACTGCCGTGATTTGTTTGTTCAGTAATTGGCATGGTGCTCGCCCCAAAGATGCATCGTGGGTTTGTCTTTCTTGAGGGGGCTTGTTTTAAATGGACACCAATCAACTTCAAACCCTAAACCAACCATTTTGGAGGTTCTCCTATTTTTCGACAAACCAGGTACCTGTTCTGTCAGCTGGTCGGAAGCTTGCGAGGCTGTTTTACGTGCGGAAGTCGGAAGGGCAAAAGATCGGCGCTTCATGTGGGAAGAAGCTTCTTGCAAATCAACAAGCATGACAGACCACACCAAGGGGACACCGTGGGAAAGGTTGTGCCAGCACGTCGGATTCCTGGCTTCTCTTTTAAGCCGGACGAGTAGTGCTGAAGTTGTTCCCCGCTTTTTTTGCTATCAAAGCAAACCCAAGGAGATCGCTTTGCTAGAGCCACTGAACTGCATATCGGCGCGGCTGAGGTGCCCCAAGCCAAGTTCTCCTATGACCTCTCCCCCGTGGAGGTGGTGATTTCCTTGCACCAAAGGAGGCGTTGGGAAGAGGGTGTTTGAAGCCAGCCCGAAAAGGGGAACCTCTCAAAAGGACGCCCAAATCAATCTCTGATCGTCCAACTGACTTGTGGCATGGCAGGGAGGCAATCCTGCCACAGTGTTCGTTCTCTTGTGCGAACAGGACTCAGGATACTGCTTGATCCTTCCATGTGTGCTGCAGCCACAGCTTCCAAGCAGGTTCAGATGAGATGAAGTGACACCACCTGCGGAGTCACCCTGTTAGAGGCAACATCTCATGAACCGCATGCTTACTTCAAGCGACCTGACACATTCTTTGGCTGGATTGGCGCTTCTACACCCCGTCATCACTCCCACCCCCTGGTGGCACAGGTGGTATGACTACATCACCGCCATCTTCGCCATAATTGTAGGGCCCTCAGGTTTAAGTCAATCCTCCTTTTAAGCATGCTTCAACACCAGTTGCTTCAACCGCCTCCTGTTGGCTGTTGGGTCCCTCTTGAAAGGAGGCCAGGGTTGTGCAGGTTGGAACCTTGCCAGAATGTTGAAATGCAGGCGAATGATCAGAGGACGCGCTAGTGGCAATGGAGCAGGCGAACCTCTTTACACTCCTTACATCATGCTCCTCTTTCTCTGGCGGCTCACCGATGGTAAGGCGAACAACCAGAAAGATCTTGTCTTTTCAAGGGAGCGTGACTAGGCATAGAGCTGGAGGCGACGGTGCGCCAGAATATGGGACGAAGAATGCAATCCATACGTCAGATGAATTCCGTGTCTGGCATTTTTGAGGGCTTGTTCTGTCCGTCTTTGCAGTTCACCGCCATTTCATCCGATTTCATCCCTCCCTTGGTCCAGCAACCATAGCGCACGCTATGGGTACTGGCATGGGTTCTGATATTAGCTCCATGTTCCTAGGCTGGTTCTTTCTCTCTTTTTAGCATGTACCGACTAACCTGCAGCCATCAATCCAGAAAATGCGGCAACGCCAGCAAATGCGGCTGGAGCTAGAGCTAGAGCTAGAGCTAGAGCTAGAGCTAGAGCTAGAGCTAGCCAGCCAGCCAGCCAGCCAGCCAGTCAGCCAGCCAGCTCCCGCGTCAAACTTTGCTTGTTGAACATAGTTTTCCTTGTCCAGTTTCTTGGCTTTGGCTTGCACCGGTTTGTGATCGATCGACCAAGAACCCTGAGTGTGCTTCAGTGATTTCAACAGGGATGCCCATGACTTCGCCCGCGAATTCACCCAATGAACACCTCATCCACACACACACACCCACACGCACGCGCGAGCACGCACGCGCACGTGCACTCGCGCTCCGCACGAGCATTCCGCACACCGCACGCCGCGCGAGAACGCCGCATGCACGCACGCGCACGCACAGGCACACGCGCAAACAAATACACAGAGAAATTACAGAGAGACACACCAGGATCGGCACAGGAATCGGAACCAGAGCTTTCGGTCCGCGAGCTCAGGGTGGAGCCTTTACCTTCATGTCCATGACCTCCTCGCTGGTGACTGTTGCCTCATCTCAGTTCAAGGCCTGCGGTCGGTTCGGGGGCACCGTCGGAGATGGTTTGCAATATGCGAAGCAACCGCTGAAGAGTCATGTTTTTTTTTGTTTTGTTTAAATTAACGCACACGGGTACACACCTTACATTCAAGGGGCATAGGTGTTCTTTTGAGGTCGGTTTGGTTGCACGTCCATTTTGCAAAAGGACGGTGTTGACGCCTAGGGACGGTGTTTGTGAGTTCTCAGCCATGAGCATCCCTTGGCTTCACCCTTTGACTGCACCTTCCGCCTCCCAAGCAGACAGTTGGTGGGTTTTAATACCAAACCAATCCAGTCAAAGCTCCATTCATTGATTCACAACGGTTGAATTTGAAGGACAGCCAGTGCTTTTCCAGCAACTCCGCCATCTCAAACGCCATCACGCAGAAAGAAGTTGTCGTGGCGATGCCCCAATCTCTGATTTTGAACATGGACCGGGTCGTAACATAGCAAGACGCAGGGCGCGGTCCCAGCCTTGCGTTACATTGGCTTCCCCCCTCTCTAGGCCTCCATCAACAAGCTGGGCTGAGCTCCATGGCGAATCCGCTGCGTCATATGGGGTTGCCAAGCCGGCAAATCGGACTTAGCGCCGTGGAAGGCGTGCCGGAGAAAAGGAGGTGCCCTCTCTCCAACTAACATAGCACCTCACAGAGGGTCGCTAGAGGAAATCCCTCCCGCAGGTGCTATGTTCGTGGAAAGGAGGGCACATTTCTGAGTCTTCCACATGTGGGCTTGGCGCAGACATGCCACAAACATGCCAAGAGACGTGCGTTTTTAGTGTTGCAACTGGAGGCAATCCTATGTTGTGGTTTTAACCTCAGGCTTGCGAGGTTCGAAGCCAACGCTTCCTGAAAAGCCGCCCTCTGCACAGAAGGCTGTCATGTTTGCGATGGCTTGTGGAATTCCTGGCTGCGCGAAGTAGTTCCTAAGTTTTTTTTCTATTATCTCATAAACAATCGGACATCCTACACACGCGAAGTAGTTCCCACATCTTCTTGCTATTCTCCCTTTATTCATTTCCGGGTTTTCTGGCTACGTGGGGTCTGTCGCTAGAATGGTTTCTTTGCCGCGCAAGGTTGGCGCGCGTGGCTGGTTTGTCCAGTTCACTTGGCCAGGGACAGGGAGGGACCCCCCGGCAATAGATGGGGACACCCGCTTTTTTGGTTTTAAAAGAAAAAACACGAGGACAACAACTATTTTAAAAGTCCCCTAAATGAAAACACACCCACATGTTGCCAACCCAACTTTGAAAAGCCCATCCTTTGCGAGTCATACCTAGTTATCAACATCCTCATTCTCTTTCCGGCGGGCCGCTCATGGTCTCCTGCAATGCCCTTCAGTATGTGAAACGTAGAGGAGTCGGACCACTTTGAATTTCTCGGAACCAACGGTCATTCCCACCTTGCCCTAAATCCGAGCACTTCCACCCTGCAACATGCAGGTAAAACCAGCAAAAACACGCCGACGCCCGCGAACGCTCGACCCGCGCGAGCATTCGGCACAAAGCCTCCGACGGCCCAGTGCTCCCGCGCCTCTTGCGGCGATTTGATCCTTTCGGCATCCTGGCTGCAGTTTGACTTGTTGGAAAAGGACCGTTTCTCCATGGACTTGACATCAATTCAACTTTTGCAGGTGGTCAAAGACCACGCCAGTGTCGATGTGTGTGTGTGTGTCTTTTTTGAGGGAGCTGTCAGAGGTCGGCTTTTGGCCTCTTCAAGGACCAATGTTCTGCCCCCCTCTTTTGAGAGTTTCGACCTCAAACCAAGAGGAAATTGGGGTAAGTAACTACTATCAACCCAGCCAACGCAGGTTTTCAACCACAGTTGGCCTTGGGTGATACTGACTTGTAGATTTGGGACGGAAATGGAAGCAGCGAGATCGTGGGCTCGCTCTTGGATGGGGTCACTTGCATGTCGGATGTCAAACCCAAGCCGGCCATGTTTCATGATTCCAGCATGCTAGGCAGCTGACTTCGTGCTCTTATGTTCATACTTCCCAGGTCGAGTCATTTTGGGGTGCCCGCTAGACTGCGGCTCCAGTGATATTGTCAAGTTTCAAGCCTTTGAGCCGTAGCCAGTGCTACCATTGTGGTTGTGGGCTCGCTCAGACGGCTTAACTGCGCAAAAAAACAGACAAACATTCATATAGTACGCTTAGTATGCGGATGGGCTTGCAGGCCTGGGTTAGCCATGACCACCCTGACATGAAGCGACGCATGACCTCGGCCATGCATGAAACTTTCTGCAAGGGCAAAGGAAGCCGATGAGAACCTTGGCTTGAAAGGTGTGGGTTGCTTCCCGTCGGCCTAGGTTGACCCTTCTTCACCCCTCATCATGATGTCCGTCTCTGCCAACAACTTCTCCTTGATGCGCCCCCGCCGCTTGGATCTGCAAGTCAGCGGCAACGGGCATGTGCTCCTTAGGTCCTTGCATGGCAGGCTCCTCACACAAAAGTAATTCCCAGGGCAAGCGGATAAGTTCTGCTTTGGTGGGGAAAGGTGATCATTGTCCTTCTTATCAGTCTTTGCACGGACATTGCGGATTCGGGAGAGGTGAAGGAAGGAGGGATTGCTAAAGCCAATTAATAAATATGTGTTTTTGTTCTACCTTAATTACTCATTACCATTATGTTTGTATTTGAGGTGTTATGAAGTGATATTATATTGTGAGGAAGTGCTTCGGAAAGCGAATGCCTTTTCATACCTATCATGCCATTTCTCTCCTACACCCTCTGCAATCTCGGATGTAATTGAAGGAAATCCACACGTGTCTCGGAGACTATCAAATGCTGGAGCCCATGAGCCCATACGCCACCAATATAAATCTGGAAAGGAATGCAGGCTATGGACGCCGGGGAGTCCACACCCACGCCTTCTGTTTAGGGAGAGCAGGCACAGGTGCCCCTGCCTTTGGCTTTGGGGCATGTTTGACGTTGGCCCACAACACTTGGCGGTACTTCAGCTGAACACTGGCCCCCTAGGTTGACAAATCAAAGCTATGGCTTCTGTGCCACGCATGTACTCCTGCCACCGCGCCTTTGGGACGTTTTTTTTTTTTTTTTTTCCTCTATTGTTTTTTTCCGGCCAGCTGCAAGCCTTCGTGCTAGTCACCAGAGAGGCAGCAGATGTTTCCGGGTTCCCGTTGACCAGCCAAAACTTTTGGATCGTCCAGTTTCGGGCCGAGTCCAGCTGAGAAGCTGAGTGATTCCGTGTATGTTGGATCTTTCCCGGCAACCAACAAACCAGAGGACACGTCAATCAGCACCCTCCCACGCTCAAGCCATGCACTGATTATCTCTCTCTCTCTCTCTCTCTCTCTCTCTCTCTCTGTCTCCAAGCGTTCAGACCCAATCACCCGATGCTGCCTGCCTTTCTTTTTTCCAGTGCAGGTACCGGAAACGATGCCACCGGACTCGGCAACATTATTCCCATTATTCCGTGCCTTGGCTAAAGAAGCATCGTGCAATAGGAACCTTGGTATCTTCAACCCGACTTGTTCGTTTGTGTAAAATGCAGGTGCCTCAACTGCTTAGCCCTTTGAACCGTCCAAAGCGGCGGATGTGAGCCAGGCCCATAGTTCGCAGCCTGCGGGATTCATAATCTTAGTGGGCGATTCAACCTGAGGCTTGGAATGCATGTTTTGAAACTGAGGACTGAGGTTCAAAGGGTGGATACTCCTTTGGGTTATGAGAGAGGTCCCCTTAGTTGTGGCTTTGATTGGATTGTGGAGGATTATCCAACTCTCTGCTTAGAACCAACCAGAAGAACAGATCTTAGCGACCGCGCGTTCGAACGTGTCGCTTGGAACGCAACAACTTCACCCTTCTCAACAGTGTCAGAGCCGCTCAAAGGCACAGCAGATCAGCAGCTTTGGCCTGGCTTGCCATGCATGAACACGTAGAGACTCTCCTGACAATGATTACTCTCCTTGCCAGTCCTGTTCTGTTATGTCCAATGCGAGAAACATTAGGCTGCTTCCAGTGGTCGCGATCAGTGCCGGCATTGTTTGAACCAACCTCTCCGAGTCGCATGGGCACAGGGCGGGTTTGCACATGTTCTGCAGATTATTGTACACATTGTTGTGTTTGAGTAAATTCTCTTGGCCGTTCCATCGAACACTCCGAAGTAATGACAGTTCTGCGATCCCGACTGCCCAGCCTCCAAGTTGGCATCCGCTGTTTTGTTAAACGCTTTATTTCAATGGTGCAGTCGCTGACTGAGACCGCTGATCACTGCACGAGCATCGAGCGATTTGATATCTGGAGCCCCTAAGGTTGCTTGGGGCTGGTCCCAACCAAACTTTCTGTGAGGTCATTCCCTGTGGTCCCCTGTGGTTTTTTGGGAAACAACCTGCGGGATTTGTCGAGCTGACCGCCGAGCAGTCCGCCAAGGATTATTATTATTATTCCCATTATTAGCCCCTCGCCTGCAAGAGTCGAGAGTCGGGGCGTTGCTTTGCAGCCAGGGGCGCAGAGCATGAAGGGCAAAGGCTGGAGGTGTTTGCATGTATAGTACATGTGTATATATATATATAATACATGTCCACGTGCGCGCTCACATGTCAACTATCCCTATGAATGTATGGACAATTCTGGTTGAGCTGTCCACAGCTGATTTGATGGTTCGACCCAAGCTATGGTGCAGGTGGGACTTATCTTAGGACAGCTAGAGTTCGCAAAACGAGGCACCCTCAACAAAGACAAAGAGACCGATTGATGAGGAGCATTGGGAATCATCCCTCAGAACTGGCGCCCCTGGGCCCCCGTTTCTTCCGGTCAGTCTGCCTGCATGCCGGCCAGTTTGCCAATTTCCCGGAGGCGATGGCCAGCCCCTGAAAAGAAGCAGTGCCCCACACCGATTCCTATCGGCCAAGCAGAGTTGCATTTTTCACTCTGACAGACAGAAAGAAATGGTTTGGGGATAAGGTTGAGGGTGTGTGAACCTTTCCAACCATTCTTGCAGAACCAAGGTTGGTGGGTCTGCGATGCTCGATTTCGGGCTTCTACTTTTGACTTTTGACTAGTTCAAAGCCCATTTTCAAGTGAGTTTCCTTCGGGCAGGGCGAGGGGCAAATCTAGAGAACTCTCTTGCATCCCCTTGTGTCCGCTGCTTCCCCAAGAGTTTTGCTAGTTGTTCCATTCCAAACCAGCTCAATTTGAGCTACGAGATCCATTCGTTCGGCCGCGTCGGCCTGTCCAAGGCATTATTTGAGGCGGGATTGCGGGTGTGAGCCTCGAGTGCGCCCCTAAAGTCTCAAGCGACATGCCCAGAGATAGTTTCCCATGCTATGTTGAGTGACTTACTGAGGTCCGTACGATGGGTTAATGCTTTCAGGGTCTTCTCGTTGGGCGTGTTCAAATGCTTGCAGTGAGGCTTTGCCGTCATGTGATAGGTATCAATTTGAATGGTTCGGAACAGCCTCATTTTTTTATTGGTGGACGTTAGATGGCAGATATCCACAATTAAAAGCACTCACATCTGCCATGAGATAGGCGACTCTAACGCAAAGGGCTCCGCATGCCTGAAAGTCCTTGGAATTTTCCGTGCCAAGACGGAGTGCATAACTTCACTAGGTCCGCCAGAGTTCCTTAGCCCTTGCCCGCCTTTCTGCCTATCAAGTCTAGGGGGCTTTCTGCCAGGATCAAAGAAGCCAGTTGCAGTAAGGATACCTGAGAGAGGCATGCCATTGACCTTGCGCTGCACGCTTGATGAAGAAGCTGCTATGCTGCATGCGGTTTTCAGCTTGGAAGCTAACCCAAGAGCAGTGGGCCAACCTCTTCAGGCATAAGACTTGAGGCAGTGAAGTGAATTCAGAAGCTTAGCCTTCTTTTCCGCTGGACATGCCAGGCTCATGCGTGGGGAGACCAGTGGCTGCACTAAGTCCGGAGGCTGGGAGTACGGGGCTGGAGGAGCTCATTGAAGTGAGCACGTAGCGCAAGAAGTTACAGTTGGTCACTTGTTGCGGGATGCGACATGACAAGTACCCATTTTTGGGGGTGAAATGAAAAGAACTGGTTAAGGTGCTACAAGTTGCTCAACGTCAAGAAGGATCAATCGACCTATCGTATGAATAGGCTGGCAGAAGGAATCCGCCTCTCGCTTTCTTCATTGTTCTTTCTTCTCTCATTCTCTTTTTCTCCTTGTCTGATCTCGCCAGACGAGGGCTCGGAGGATGCCAGACAATGCAGCGAGCCCGTGAAAGATTTCAAAGGTTTGTATGGAACGTCGCAGGTCATTGGTGACAAACTCTCAGATCCTAGATGCATGCAGACCTGGATTCAGGTGGTGCTGCGGTGGTGATCGACGAAGTATGCGAGCGGCTCAGAACCGGCCTTGCCAAAGTGGGCAGTAGCAAGTATTCTTTCAGGCTGGCTGGAGAGCAGTTGCGGGTTGCCATAAGACTTAGAGTAGGCGAGAGCCTAAGGTAGGATGTCGCTTCCTGAGACGCCGTTGCGGTTTCCAACAGTGTGTACGGCAAAACAGATCCCGAGTTTGCGAAGCGCATTTTTCGCAAGTCCCTTGCAACAGGCCACGGTGTTCGCTCACCCACCTGGTTTGTCATGGTGGTCCCGAACATCACCCTTTTGGTGGTTTTGATCAGCGTGTAGGCAAATGTAGAGTGGGTAAAGGTTTAAAGGGAGCATGCGGCCTGTTTTTGTGACTTCAGGTGTGATCGTCCGATGCCCGGAGGCTCAGAAGTTTCACCGCAGCTTACCCCTGCTTCTATCCTTTCCTGAGGTGAGTCGGGTTGGTTGGAAGACAGTATGCGTTGATTCCCGCCTCCCCAAACTGGTGGCTAGTCCTGAAGAAGCATTCTCCTCTTTCATAGTTTACAGCACGCCATGTTGGCATGATATGGCTGTGGGTCAAAACCAATGGTACCATTTTAGTGATTTTAGTCTATTTCAGTCGGGATTGGGATGTGCACTAGGGGTGCGAGATTTTGACCCTTTTTTGGACCCGTGCATCTCTTCCCCGGGGCAATGGTCTTGAGTAGAGCTTTGATGCTGGGCCTGGACGAGCAGCGTGCGTGCACTTCCCATCTTACTGCAAGTCCATGTCAACTTTGGGCCGATTCAGATGACAGCACCACTCAGATTCAAAGGCAATGTCTTGAACATGGATCAATCCCCCACTAGCAGGGGGACCATCCTTAAGCCTTGACTCAATCCAAGGTTCACACCACAAGTTAGAAACTCAGAGAAGTAGCTGGACTCAAAAGAGTCGACAGAAGCAAACCAGGTGGCTGGCTGCATCATCTCGCTTTGTGGGCTTCTGGCTTTTGGTCTGCCCATCCACTCCCCTTCAGCGGGAATCCTTTCGTGCGCCGAACACCACTTGAACGGCCAAATTTTCTGGCTCGCCTGGATGACTTTTCGAGGGTGCCAAATCAGCAGTCCCGGGCGATGTATGCTGCAGATCTGGCTGTTTCTAGTGCTTCTTCAAGTGGCGACTTCAGAGGGCCAGTCGCATTTGTGGCGATTTCAGACACTTTACGTACCAAGGTTGGGACCACGCACTCTCCGTGAATCTCATTTATCCATTGCGACATCTTGGGAAGCACAGATCATCACTAATATAAACTTAAGCAACCAGCACGCCCCTCGGCACTCGAGGCTTTGAGGGGCTCGGTGCGCCTATAGTTGTGCCACCAAGAGGCCTGTCACAAGATTGGGAATTGTCAGGATGTCGGGGGGGGGGGGGGCATAAAACTTCACTATGTGCCACTTGCGGAAGGGGTACTGCCTTGCACGCTGATGTTGGTGGTGTATAAACCTCCATGGATCCAACCCCATACTTGAAGTGTTGGAAGATGGGGAACTCACATGGGCCCAGGACGACCAAGGCAGAGGTGGAGGAGTTTAGGCAGGATGGGAGGGGATGGGGTGTACCTCAAAATCACATCGACTGCGAAATGGGATGCTTTTCAACATGGTCGGTGCAGGATTTCTTACGACTTTTCAGTCGCAACAATGCGGGTTTGTGTTGGGAAGGTTGTGCACTGTAAGCTGTTTGGATTTAGGAAACACATTTTGCTGTGCGCTGCAGGTTTGCTGTGGCATTCGCGCGCTGCCTTCTTTGGCACGGCAGCACGCGTTCGGCCTGAGGTCTAGGCAGCATTTCCAATTGGTCACAACCCAAGCCGTTGGCTCATCCGCCAAAGAGTTTGAATTAGCAAGACACGCAACATGGTTCACTGACACCACATTCTTCCAGTGCCAGTTTGTTCTGTTCTCACCACCTTGACTACATCAACAGATCCCGTTGCTTGGAGTGTGGCAGCCAAGCGTTGTTGAGATCAACTGGAGAAGTGAATACTAAACAAACCTCTATTAACACGGATCAACATCTTCCGAAGTAAGGATCCAAATACATGAGGTTCGGCCGCGCACCAGATGCAAAACTTGCCGGACCTCACAATCATGTAGATTTGGCAAAGTGAATATGACTCCACCACATTTTCCCAAAACAAGTGATGCTCAGAACATGAGAAGCACCCAGTCTTGGCATTCTTGCTTCCTTTTGTTTAGTCAAGCCACAATCAACTCCTGGGCAGATGAAGGCTAGCAACCACAAGTGGGTGCAGCCGCCATTTTAGTTCTTTACATGGTTCTGGGCAGACCATTCAAATACCCGGCTTTGATTATGACTCAGTTGGCTTTTCACGTCAGAATGGCCAAAGCTGCAGCGTTCGGTTTTCTGCATGGCCGCTAGGCCGCGTATTCAGCTCCGTTGGGCCCTCTTTTTGCGTTTGGGCCCAAGATGGTTGACCCATATCCAGAAGGGTCGAAGGGGCTGAGCGCAGCTTTTCTTGTTATAGGGCAACGCGAGCTTTCAGGCTGTGGCAAAGCAATCGTCAACTTCCGTCTTGGCTGCAACGCCAACCTTGAGCGAGTCAATTGGTTGTTTGACGGTGAGGTTTTAGCAGTTCGGCCACCCATACCTGACACCGGGCAAGGCTGACATGCCTCTTCACAATGTGTGACTCCATTCTTGTAGCTGAAGCCAGCCGTACGGAAGTTCCGGTCTTTAGTACCAAGATTCAGGTTCTGCTGGCCACCCTCCTCATCCGACTTTCAGCCTGGACAGGCAAGCGGCGCTGGCCGCACACCCTGACAGCGGGGGTTCGGAGGAGCTCCTAGTTGGGTTCTGAGTCGGGTTGCGTTGACCTGGAGTCACTCAATGGGAGTCAGATAGGCCCGAAAGATCGATTCTGGGGAATTGCTCACGTTGTGTCCATTCATGAGTTCAGGTGTATTTGATGTCGCTTACGTGGCGTGGTTTGCTCGGAGGTGCAAGTGAATGATGTTGGAACGAACTCTTGGCCTGTGGAAAATCATTTACGCGTTTTTGCCTTCTGACATGTGCCTCCTATCCCTTGTCAATATAAGTCTTATTAGCGGTTTCGGTTGTCTCAGGCTCATAGCAAGCCAAAGGGCCCATTTTGTTACCTCCAAACCATCAATTTGGAAATTTGCAATCTGTTCTTGGGGCTGACTCTTCAAGGCGGTCAATCCCCAGGGCCCTGAGCCACTCGGCAGAATGCGTGAGCCTAAACTGCCCTCCGGGAAACCGCGATGGCCCGGTGTGGCTCTTGGGTCAAAGGCTGCAGGCTCGATCCGTGCATGGCCCAATGGGATTGTATTCCGGGGTCCTGATATCAAAACAAACCGCAGAAAGAAGGGCAAACGGACCGTAACTTGCAATGTTCTTCGGACCACGCCAAACACACATGCAGCAGGAGCTCGATCATTCGTTGAGAAGCACACGAACATTTCCAAACATTAGAGGCAAGTATCTTGCATCTTTCATAGGTTGTTCTGAACCGTTCCGGCCTGTGCTGTGGCCGGTTCCTTCTTGGGGATTGCAGGGATGCTAAGGGAGGCATTTCCGTTGCCCTGGTTGCATTTATCAGGTGAGACTTACTTGCCTCATTCAGACATTCCTGCACATGTGGCAACACTGAGGGCAACAGCAGTGTGGATGATCTACTGCAAATATACGAGCCACAGACAGCTGTACATTACAAGGGTAAGCCCCTTTACACATCACCCAAAAGGACACTGACTGCAAAAAGTGGCCAACAAGGTGATTACAGCTCCAAACAAGGCACTATGCTCCATGGAAACTAACTGATTGCAAACTGGTCCAACAAGTTGATGACAGCTCCAATCATAGGTGTCCTTTGGGTTTATTGGTTGAAAAATAGAGGGCGATTTCTGGTTTACCTGCTGGTTCAATCAACTACCAGGGCCGTCTATTTTCCCAAAAAGGACACCTATGGCTCCAATGGGGCTTTTGGACCAATCCACGGGTTTTTGTTTGACCCTTGTAAATTAAGCCAAAAACACCTGATTGCAAAATGGTCCAACCAGTTGATGACAGCTCCAAAGATGTCCGGAGTCTACAATTCATCACCAACAGGAACACTACCAATTGAACCTTTTTTAATACACAATTACCTTCTTGAATATCACGATCATTACTAGTTTTCCAGTCCAGCCGCAGGAAACCTTCCGCCGCGTCCTGGACGCCTTCCGCGCGCGCCTGGGCGTCCGCGGCCTCGGGAAGCGCTCCGGGGCGCGGCTGGACCGCGAGGACGGCAAGGGAGCTCGGTGCTTGCAGGATTGGAGTCTAGGTCCCCCAGTATGGGTGGCATGGGTCAACATTCAACCACCAAAATATGGAGTCTAGTTTTTTTTTTCAGCTAGGTGCGATTTTATCGTTTCTTTTTTTCGGGGGAGGGTTCCCCTACTAAAATAGACAGCAGAAAAAGAAGAAAAAAAACGGGTACCCTTATTCTAACCTCTCTACTGGAGGACCTAGGAGTGCGTCACCAAAAGGGGTTTCGGTTCCAAGAAAGAGCCGCAGGTGTGAATATGTTGGTAGGACACTCCCCCTGAAAAGGAGCTGGACAAATAAATGTCTATGTGGATATGGGTCAAAATTAAAGTGCCAGGATATGGACTGCAGCTAGTGCAAGTTTCCATTTACCAGGGTAACCCATTTGAGGGTTGCCCTATGTTTGACTCACAGCCTTGTGCCCATCCCCGTAGGTTCTTGTGTTTTTAGTTGGTTGAGTGACAGTTTTGCATCTAAGCCACCACAAGAGAGATAAACATTTGGCAGGATCTGAAACCGACCAGCCCAGATATGTAAATGACTTGCTGGTGCGAAAAGTAAGGAATATGAGAATTCAAACGGGAAGGGGATTCCGAAATAAAGGAAGCCACCGGTTGTATGGTTTTTCTTGAGGTTCCAACTCTCATTCCCTTCTCTCGTTTACCAGCTATAACCCACTTGGGGGTTGCCCACCGCCACACGGAATCGGACAGGACCGGCTGGGCCGCGCGCTGGCGGTCCTGGAGGCCGGGCTGCAGGCTTTGCCCCGGGAGAAGCGGCGCAGGCAGCTGGAGCTGATGCCACAGCCGGGGACCCCAGCTCCGGCGAAACGCAACGGGGCCATGGCCAGAAGTGGAAAGATCCGGAGATTGGGAGGTGCCTCTTCTTTTTTGGACTTCTGAACTTTCTGTTTTTTTGGGGGACTTCTGAGCTTGGTCTGTTTTTTGTTATTGGAGCTGGCAAGGCAAGATTTTTCTGAGGGGTGGTTGTCTGGTTGTCTGGCCCAATGGAGGAGGTTGGCATTTTGCGGGCTGTATGCAATACCTTTTGCAGGGGTTGTCTGGCCCAATGCATCCAACACATGTGTCTGAGGCGGTGCATTGCAACATTTGCTTGTGAGAGGAAAGCAAGCTTTGTGCTCTCACAGGGACCATTTTGAATATGGCACAGGTGCTCAAATCATTGAATCTCATCATCATGCCCATGAGCGCGCGGTGTTTGTTTCTTTGCGAGTTGTGTTTTATTTTTTTACAGAAACGGATGTTCCTCACAAATCAATCTGCTCGAAGAGTTGAAGAACGAAAGCCAAAGATTGTTGAAACCCTTAAAGGACTCAAATAAGTGTGGACAAAGTGGCGATCGAAGCAGAATGATGTGGATTTCTCTGTGGGATAATTTCAATCATATCCCTTTCAGCACTTTAGAAAGTGGGGGCTACTTGGGTTGGGCAAGTTTTGTCAAAAAGTCTCCTCTACATGGCAAATAAAGGAAGGTTGGTTGAACACTAGGTGCCTCAAGATGTTCAAGCAGTGAGTTGGCCCAACCCCGTGCTCTCCGAAACGACATGCCCATGCACCAAGCTGCACTCGATCCAGGAAGTTGCGCTTGGCGCTTCTTTCGCGCATGGCCACGAAGCAGATGTCGAGCCTTGGCTCGATATCGCTCGATGTCGCGCGAGGGCGGTAAGTCGTCGCGGGCTGCGGGTACTGCGGGAGTCTTCAAATGAGCAACTGACAACACCATTGGAAGTCTACTGTTGGGGAAGTCAGTGGGGACAGCCCGATTGTTGCCCAAAAACCCAGGGAACAGCACAATTATTTCCCTTGGCTTCTTGGGGAACAAAGCGTACCGTGAGTCAAATGGGACATGGGTTCCCTCAAATGAAAATGCTCCGGTTTCCCTGTGGTGTCCCTTTTTCACAACCCAACAAATTAGAAAGGGGGGAATTGCTATTTTATGCCAAAAGGATACATCATCATTCATTATGGAGTGGGTTGCTTGGCAAACAATCTGAACCCACTTGTTAGATACTCGCATGTTCTGCATTTTTGTGCGTGCGTGCGTGCGTGCGTGCGTGCGTGTGTAGCGTATATGAGCCCTATGCTTTGGGAGTTCGCAGGTTCTAGCAAGCATCTTCCAGGAAGATGAGAAGTGTTCCATCGTCGGAGCATCCATCAGGGCGACAGCCTTTTTAGGCCATCTACAACATCTGGCACAATGACCCATGTGGGCTTATGAACACTACATTGGTAGCATCAGTTCATCTTGCGGGGGGGGGGGGGGGGAGGGGAGCGGGGGATCCTGAGGGAAAATTCTGAGAAGCACGCGCGTGAATCGACGTCATGTTGGCGTGTTTGGTAATGTGTAGACGTGTAGGTATTTCTTGGTCTTGGTTGCTCACTTCACTGCGGTGCAGTTTCGGGGTGTTCGGCATGTTCACCTGGCAGAAGCTAGGTACATCCCAGAATCAAGGAGGGTGGAGATGGTTGGCGGTCTTTGCAAGAATTGCTTGTTGCACTAACACATATATATATATATATGCAACCCCCCCCCCCATGGACCCTGGTTTTACTGCCTTTTGGGGATGGCACATCTAGAATTTCCCAAATTTATATTCTCGAAATTTCCAATTGTGGGTCCCCAAAGCGTGATAATTTGGAGCCCGGAGTCCTCCACAATGTCCCAGTATGATACCCTTTGCACATAAGATGTTACTTCAACTAGAATTGGTATTTTGATTATAGTTTAGCATGGATATAGTTTTCAAACATGTGTTTATGTTCAATTACAGCTTAAACAAGCAAATCCTTTCCAAATAGCAGCTACATGAAAATGTAAATATATATATATTCGGCTAAACTCCAACTAATCTATAACACAAGCAGTTAGATGGAAGTTGTTTCCCAAATATAATCCAAGTGGTAAGTATAATCTAAGACGAACACAACTCAACTTGCTTTTGATAATATCAAGTGAATAGAGACTACATCTCAAATATAATTCATATTAAATATGGCTAAACATTTGGAAATAAAAAATAGGGTTTGTGTTGTTTACATTCTGGCCCTTTTGTAGCATAAGAAAGGTCCGACATTGAACTTGTTAGACGGTGTTCCAAAGGAAAAATTCAAGGGAAGAGAGGTTCAAAATCTAAAACTATCTCGAAACAGGGATTCCAGCTAAACCGTTGTATTTAAAGTTCTATTTGCGCAGGAAAGTTAATTCTATGTCAAAAGGTGGAGGTAGTAGATGAGCAAATGTGGACAGGTAGTTGAAGAGGGTGGGGGACGGTGTGTGAACGTACATACATATGTATATCTATATATACACATACATACACACATATATAGTACCCCCAATCATCCTGCGCCTCCTCATAAAATACTGGAAAATGCAGTATTTTTGAGCGTTGCACCTGCCTTTGTTTACCTCCTGGAAAGGGGTCAACATGAGCATAGCTGACATGAAGCTCACCAAAAGCACTTGAAAGGTTGTCTAACCAATAACTTGAAAGTGTGTCCACTGGATCGCTAAGCACCTGAAAATTTGCTACTATCGGATGGAAGATTCAATATTGAAGATTACACAGAACACTTTCCTGAGAATTGTCAATCCTGGCCAAACCCAAATAGCATTCAAGTTCTTCTAACACTTGAAAGTGCTTTACCACTGGATTGGGGATTCAATATTGAGGAGCCCACAAACCACCACTTTCCTGAGAATCATCCATCCTGGTCAACCCCTAAAATGTTCAAGTTGTTCTATCACCTCGAACATCCGTTACCACTGGATTGAACTATTTCACGGAACACTTTTCCGAGAATCTTATTGAACACCGAGAGTATTGGGACAACCCTGGAATTTTTAAAACTTTTTAAAAATTATGGGATTCAAGATTCAAGATTCCCAGAAAATATTTTCTCAGATTCTTGAATCTTGCATCTTGAATCCATATTTTTTAATATTTTTTTAAAAATTATGGGATTCAAGATTCAAGATTCAAGATTCCCAGAAAATATTTTCTCACATTCTTGAATCTTGAATCTTGAATCCCATAATTTTTAATAATTTTTAAAAATGTCTGAGTTGTTCTTGTATTCTTGGATGCATTCAAACTCTTTCAGATTGCAGGTGCTGATGTCATTGCTTTTATTACATCTGTATGCATGCATGCGTATCATATACATGTACGACCCTCCCCCCAATTTTGACACAAATCCAAGAAGCAAAAAGAAGCATAAACCACTGGAAAATGCAGGTCAACCGCACCAAACCAGGGTCCATGGGGGGGGGGGGTACCATAGATGTATATATATATATATATATACAACAAACAATATTAATACTACATATATATATATACATACACAACAAACAATATTAGTAGTACTACATATATATATATATAAGTACACACACACACATACACATTTAAATATACACGAATATATACACATATATGTACATACATATAAACATATAAGCATATAGTTGTATGCATTTATAAGTATATCAATGTAATACTTATTTGTCATGATACTGTGTCTATTTTGTAGGTGTTCTCTTTTTTTGCGGTTTTGAACCTACCTAATCAAGCCGAATAACCTCGAACAAGCCAAGAAACGCAACACAAACACAAATCAAACAAGCAAGCAATTGGTGTAATAAAAAAGCACCCGGATCGAAAACCTCAGGAACACCAAAAGAACACAAAGCAACAACTCTATGAACCGCTTGTCATTGCTCGCAAGCCTATTGCCCTTGGAAAGAGCGAATGACTGATCGCGCAAATCAAATCCCGATCTGACCCTAAACCAACACACCACAAGAACAGATCCCAAACTCTAATCCGGCCTGAGCCAACCATGACCCACCATACAACCAAGCATCATCCACCATAAATCAACATGAGAAAAACAAGAACCCCCCCCATCCCTAACCCGAACTCCACCCAAAACCAACGGCCAACAAGCACCACGCCCCACCAACCCGAACTCCGCCCAAAATTCGCGCCACCCAACCCCAGCTCCACCCCAAACCGGCGATGGAGGTCCCTCCCCTCCGGCGCTTTCCGAAGCGGCTTCGGCGGTCGGAGCAGCTGTATCTTGGAGCGGCGCAAGGGCCGGTTCCGGGCCCGGCAGGGCCTCGGCGGCCTCGAGGCGCGGACCCAGCGCCCTGGCAGAGGGCTGGAGGGCGAGTCGAGGGACGTGGGGACGTGGGGATGGGGGGACATAACCGCGGAAGAAGGAACACAAACATCTTGAGAAGGATCTCTTTTTGGGGAAAAGCACCGGTTTTTGGGGGTCCATGCTTATTTGTAGGTTGGGGGGGGGGTGAGGGGGGCTACCTGACCCAATTGCTGCCTGCTGTCCGTTCCGGAAACGGACAGCACCCCGACCCTTTCTCCTCCTTTCGCCACCAACGCCAACAAAACCAGACCTATTGTGGCTGGCGTGCAAGTTGGCATTCAGTCCTCAAGCAAAAATAAGAGGTTCCCCGGACCCCTCCCAAAAAACCGAATTGGGATGTAGCCCTGAAATGGCCCCCTGGTAAATGGAAACAACGAAAAAAACCTGTGGTCCCTTAGTGGTGTAATTTTGACCCATACCCATGTGGACAAGGTCTTCCCTGAGTCGAGGTATCTGGGCCTCGACGAGGCGCTTCAGCAGCTGGCGGTGCTCGTGCAGCTGCGGGCCGCACTGCCGGACGCTGGGGCTTTGGAGGAGCAGATGCCTTAAGCCCCAAAAGGTGTCACAAAAGCGGGGGCCAAAGGGGGGAACCTGAAAGGAGACTCAAGTGCGAATTGCAACATGTGATTCTTTTTGCTGAAGTTTTGGTGGACACTTGACTTGGGGTCTATTTTGCAGCCGCTTCCTCGGCATTGGGTTTTAATGGTTGTGGCCTGCAAAATCACCTTTGAGAGCCCATGGGCGACTTCCATGTCAGCAAGGGAAGGGGTTGCAGCAGGGCGGTGCAAATGGGGTGTCACAAGGTGGTGACAAGGGCTCACAGGGTTTTGATATGAGGTCGTTGTACACTTGGTGAAGCGCTGCTTATGCGAGCCACTTAATTTATATTTAAATAACTTTGTCCGTTCTTGCAAAGGGGGATAGCATGGGGCCCCACTTGCCATGTAGCGACGAAACAACAAGAAGGCTGTCAGCAATCAACTTTGGCTGTCCTTCTTGGATGCGTCTTTTTTGAGGGCACCTTTTCAGCTAAATTTTTTACCGCCATTTTGGAGCTACCCCTTTGCCACACACCCACTCGGAGCTTGGAGGACGAGTCTTGGCACCGGCTCTTCCAAAGGCATTCGGCACGACTTTGCCCGGAGGCCGGGCTGTACCGAAGGATGGAACGTGCTCAGTAGGGAATGAGTTGGAACCCCCATAAACCATCTCATGGTTTCCTGGGGAAGGTTCATTCCCTGAGCTCCGGCACGGAAATATTGCAAGATGATCTTGGAAACGCCACCAGAAGCAATGAACAGGAAGAGTCAGGTGCGATACACGTTCACCTGCCATACATTGTTTTGTTGGCATTGCGGATGTATCAATTCCTTTCGTATGAATTCTGCAAACAGAGGCTGACTGAGTCAGCATTTCCTTCGTTTCAGCCATCGAGTGGGTTTCTGACTCTGCAGGGCATGCAGCTTGCCTTCCGGGGCGTTGGCTGCTGCTTGGCGTTGCGGTTGGAGGCGGGGACTCGCGGGAAAAGCTGGAACTGTGGAGCTTCTGCCCCGCGGTGCTGTTGGGCGTACAATTTTTTACTGGCCCCATTTTTTAGCGTGATCAAAGTCACCCCCTAAGTGGTGGGTTAAAGGGAAACAACCACATTTTCTGACTTTGATAACCCCCGCCTCGGCGCAAAACGCGCTGTGTGCGTCCTTGCTGTGACTTGGCCTTTGAGAGTGGGGATCCCAGATGAGGTGAGGTGAAGTGAAAAGCTGAGCAGAGGTGAGCTATATGATTCTGCAAGTTTCTGTCATAAATTGTAGTGTTTTGTTGTTGTCAAGTGAGGATCACATAGGAAAGGATCGTGTTGAGCTTTTATCCGGCAAGGCGCTACATTGCTAAGGGATGCCTCGAGAATTTCAAAATAATTTGTGGCGTGGACTGCTGGCTTAGACCATTCCTGGGACGTTGGCTGCCAACAATGGCTCTGAATTTTGATTTCGCTCATTGGGGTGGACTCTGCAACTCAGCAGACAAACGTGTTGCCCAGCCATAGTATGGGCATACAGAAAGCAATCGGAACAACTCAGGTTGTCCACAGCGCGCAGACCGACGAACCCAAACAATCCCGTGAGGCCGTGGTGCAAACGATCCATCCGGGCCAAAGTGTTCCATACAACTCGACTTAATTCCTCTAGGCTCCTTTGGGTCACTGGATGGCCCAAGTTTTTGCCAAATTGAAGCTCTGCGTTGGTTAGCATTGCCTCCAGTGCTTGTACATACCCCTTTTACATACCCGTTGGACAAATGAACCCGAAAGGCTTGCTGATGTTCATACCCTTATAAAGTGGGTTGGAAACCACGGAGGCCAAGGGGTATGAACAAGGGGTATGTACTTCCACCCTTAGACTCCAGGCTTGCTCTCTCTAAGAATCCATGCGCCGGCCCATTGGCACGGCCCCGCGCACGGGAGTTGGCAGCCTTCAATCGGTGAGCTCTCCGCGGACTTTGGTGGGCGGGTCGACCCTCAAATGCTTGTGGTTTTTCATGGTATTCACTTCGCGCATGCGACCCTTTGCGGACTTTTGATGGGGCGACCTTAAAACAAACTCCGGCTCATTTTTTTATTTATTTTTTTTCGAGCTTGCGCAAGCATCAAGAGGTGAACCCTCTGACCTTCGGTGTCTTGAGCTTCGAAACCTCCGGTGTTTCTCGATTTCGCTTTGCTCGAACCCGCTGCACGCTTTGCGCGGGTCGACATTGAGTAAACAGAAAAACAAGTAAAAGAGAGAAACAGATAGAACAAGAGGGGAACAGAGATAAAGGAAAGAAAGAAAGAAAGAAAAGAAAGAAAGAAAGAAAGAAAGAGAGAGAGAGAGAGAGAGAGAAAAAGAAAGAGAGAAAGAGAGAGAGAGAGAGATCGGCTTTGCCGAGCTAGAGACTTCCAATCGCCGGCTCTGGGTACTCAATAAGAGTGATGATAAAACCGAGAACACCATGGTGGGAGCACAGAGATGGGTATGGGCCAAAATTAAATCACCAGGATATGGACTAATTTTAGTCCTTGTTTCCATTTACCCCCCCATTTTGGGGTCACCCTATGTTTGACCCACCGCCAGATCGCTGGCTTCAGAGGTTTGCACGCCTCCGGTCCAAATCTCCCGCGAGGGGCCCTACACCTCGGATGTCCGGGCCGCGCTGGTGCAGTGCCGCGCCTTTCAGGCGACGGCTTCTCCTTCCAAGCGGATTTCCCTGGCATCTCCGAATGCCCGTATAACCCCCCCCCAAAAAAAAAGAAGAAAACAAAACAAAAGAAAGAAAGCAAGAGGAACCACATGCAAAGCAAACAGGATTTACGAGGCCGAATTCGGCGACTTCGAGGAACAGAAAGTGGGGGTGTTAGGGGGTTCGCGCCCAAACGATTCCCTTGAAAAACCACATGCGTTTGGCTCTATGGACCTCCTAAAATGCCTCCGGATTCTTTATGAAACACCCCAAAAGAGGCTGCAAAGCAAGCCGGCGCGCAAATCCGTGCCATTTTGATATGGGTCAAAACCAATCCAAGATATGCACCGCAGGTTAAATCGTCCTTGGTTGCACCAGGGCAGCCCATTTTTGGACTACACCATCACCTGGAACCCCAAAAGACCAAATCTAAATAGTCGTCCAGAAGTGGGACATGTGAGAACGGCCGTTTGCTTCAAACACGGCCGTTTCAGGAGAGTCGGATGACTGAATTTTCAAGATTTTGTGCGGCACTTCAGCCGCAGCCCCTTTTCTGCGAACGCTCAAAGAATAACGCAAAATCTTTCCTACTGCGTCCAGAACCCATGATCGATGGCGCATGCCAGCTTTCGAAAGCGTACCAGGGTTCGACTGATCCAACAATTGTCCAATTCAAAGCTCTTTGATGTGAAGCTCTCTTGGCCTTTCTCCTCGCGCGCAATCAGTTCTGCCATTTGATACGCAGCCTGCTCTCGAATAATGCTTCGAAGGCAACATATTGTTCGAAAGCTCCTTTTCGGAAACATCGAAAAGGCCTCTTTGGAACCCCTTTTCCTGGAACCCCAAAAGACCAAATCTAAATAGTCGTCCAGAAGTGGGACATGTGAGAACGGCCGTTTGCTTCAAACACGGCCGTTTCAGGAGAGTCGGATGACTGAATTTTCAAGATTTTGTGCGGCACTTCAGCCGCAGCCCCTTTTCTGCGAACGCTCAAAGAATAACGCAAAATCTTTCCTACTGCGTCCAGAACCCATGATCGATGGCGCATGCCAGCTTTCGAAAGCGTACCAGGGTTCGACTGATCCAACAATTGTCCAATTCAAAGCTCTTTGATGTGAAGCTCTCTTGGCCTTTCTCCTCGCGCGCAATCAGTTCTGCCATTTGATACGCAGCCTGCTCTCGAATAATGCTTCGAAGGCAACATATTGTTCGAAAGCTCCTTTTCGGAAACATCGAAAAGGCCTCTTTGGAACCCCTTTTCGAAAGCAACCTTTCGAAAGCCGCTTTCAAACCCCCTCTTTCAAAAACCTCCATTTGAAACACCCCTTTGAAAGCCTATTTCGCACTTTCAACCCCCCCTTTCGCAAGCCGCCTTTCGAAACTTTCTTAGCGCCCGCCTTCGAAAGCCCCCCCTTTTTGAAAGCCCTTTTTGAAAGCCTATTTCGAACCTTTTTTCGAAAGCTACGTTTCGAAAGCGACCGGGCAAAATTGAATTCGATGCCGATCAAACACAATTTGAGATCCGAAAAAAACGCGGCTTTTTGAATCTGGGCGTTTGCATGGGTAAGAATGGGCGTTGCACGGGTAAGAATGGGCGTTGCACGGGTAAGAACAGTTGTTTCGAAAAATCAATTTCGACCAACAAAAACGGTGATTGGCCAATCAACCTGAGCTCGAATGCGACAGACCCAGGATGGTTCGATCGAAATACGTTCTTCGAATACGCAGCGTTCAGGTATGCATCTGTACCAGTCGAAAAAGGGCAGTTCTTTATTTTCTGCATGGGACCCTTTCAACATCCAGAATCTAAAAGTCGAAGCTGTCCTACTTAACTACAGCTGACTCACTGCAATCGGTGTTGTTGTTTTTTTTGGTGGTGTCCGAAAGTACATGTTTTCTAAGCCGCGGGTTTTGGGACAACAGTAAATTTGCTCGTTTTGGGTACAAGCCCCGCGGTTCACTATTTCAGTGCAACGTTGGCATGACTTTTGCATGCGAGCATTGAAGAAGACACTTTGCATGGCCTTTTACCAAATATGATTATTTTCGGTTCGCAGTTTTAGCATTGAAGAATCTTTGGTCCCCACCGAAGGAACCTATGCGCGTCATCCATATTGGCAAACACATGGCGACAAACTGAGGTTTCCCGCTTCTTTTGTTGTGCTCTTAATTTGTCATATGGACTTACTACTATGCTTAGGCTGGGCTACAAGTCATTTTACCGTCTGTGAATACATGGCAGATTCTGCTGCTTTCCTGTCAGCCACCCTGGTCCGGCCAGTTTCGGGCGAAGTGAGTCAAGAACGGCCGTGAGACAAAGCAACCATTTATTTTTAGTCGTTTCAGGCCCCAGGTTCGAAAGCAACCTTTCGAAAGCCGCTTTCAAACCCCCTCTTTCAAAAACCTCCATTTGAAACACCCCTTTGAAAGCCTATTTCGCACTTTCAACCCCCCCTTTCGCAAGCCGCCTTTCGAAACTTTCTTAGCGCCCGCCTTCGAAAGCCCCCCCTTTTTGAAAGCCCTTTTTGAAAGCCTATTTCGAACCTTTTTTCGAAAGCTACGTTTCGAAAGCGACCGGGCAAAATTGAATTCGATGCCGATCAAACACAATTTGAGATCCGAAAAAACGCGGCTTTTTGAATCTGGGCGTTTGCATGGGTAAGAATGGGCGTTGCACGGGTAAGAATGGGCGTTGCACGGGTAAGAACAGTTGTTTCGAAAAATCAATTTCGACCAACAAAAACGGTGATTGGCCAATCAACCTGAGCTCGAATGCGACAGACCCAGGATGGTTCGATCGAAATACGTTCTTCGAATACGCAGCGTTCAGGTATGCATCTGTACCAGTCGAAAAAGGGCAGTTCTTTATTTTCTGCATGGGACCCTTTCAACATCCAGAATCTAAAAGTCGAAGCTGTCCTACTTAACTACAGCTGACTCACTGCAATCGGTGTTGTTGTTTTTTTTGGTGGTGTCCGAAAGTACATGTTTTCTAAGCCGCGGGTTTTGGGACAACAGTAAATTTGCTCGTTTTGGGTACAAGCCCCGCGGTTCACTATTTCAGTGCAACGTTGGCATGACTTTTGCATGCGAGCATTGAAGAAGACACTTTGCATGGGCCTTTTACCAAATATGATTATTTTCGGTTCGCAGTTTTAGCATTGAAGAATCTTTGGTCCCCACCGAAGGAACCTATGCGCGTCATCCATATTGGCAAACACATGGCGACAAACTGAGGTTTCCCGCTTCTTGTGTTGTGCTCTTAATTTGTCATATGGACTTACTATTATGCTTAGGCTGGGCTACAAGTCATTTTACCGTCTGTGAATACATGGCAGATTCTGCTGCTTTCCTGTCAGCCACCCTGGTCCGGCCAGTTTCGGGCGAAGTGAGTCAAGAACGGCCGTGAGACAAAGCAACCATTTATTTTTAGTCGTTTCAGGCCCCAGGCAGGGAACCGGATTCCATGTTTGGTTTCATTTACCAGGGCAACCCATTTTGGGCACCCTCCCACCAACGAAGGTCCCTTCAAAAGGAAAACTTTCCAATCCAGGACCCCTCGAACGTCAGGTTCCACGTGAATTGCTAGGGTACCCAAACCAAGGTGAATCAAAAGGGCAATCGGCCGCAATCTGGCGACTGCCCCCGACTCTCCCCCCAAGTTTTGATTAGAAGCTCCGCCAAAAGTCCCCCTTCACTCCCATCTCAGATCGGGGCAAAACCTGTCGGGTTCCCGCCAAGTGGGACGAGAGCTGCCTTTTGGATGGAGGGGTAGGTTGGTTCATTCGTTCATTTTTTTTTATTAAACAAGATTCCACAATAAATCCGCACCACTTTTGGATGGACGCCACCCACTCGCGACCCCCGCGAATTCGCGCGGACTGCGCGAGGCTGCGGGCCACGGCGGCTGGCCGCAGCTCCGGGGCCTCCTGGCAGAGCTGAGGCAGCGGAAGCGGCGCAGGCGGCGGAAACAAAACCGGGGAGGGGGGGGCCTTGGCGAGGATGGGTAGTTGATATATATATATATATGTCATATATATATGTATATGTGCATATATACTTGGTTGGGCTCCTTTTTGCTTGTGCTCTTCTGTCCTTTTTGGCCTTGGGGATGCTTTCTGAAAAAGTTGAAAGCCGCGATGCGCTGGCGGATGGCTTGATGGCATGGGTTTTCAGAAAGCTGATGAGGACGAACTCGAAAGGAGTTTTGCTGTTATTCTTGAGGATGTGGCGAAACAAATGCAGGCAGTTGTCGGGGCAGAGGGAACTGAAGATCGACGAAAGTGCATACAAGGTTTCCGCCAATTTCCGCTATCCAAATGCAGATTTGGCGTTGTGCATTCTGATCACGAAGTTCATTGCAGGATGAAAGAGCCGTTCCACATTTGCTTGTTTGTCTGTGCCTTTTGTTTTAAGAGCGGGTATACGGCTCAGCGGAAATGATGGGTAAACCTCATTGAGAGTTGCTTGGTCTTCCCCACTCTGCATGGACCATCACTTCATTCCCGCAGTGCGATTCACTCATCAAATGTTGTAACTGGTTTGGATGATGTCAAAGGAAGGGACCCTACTGTAAGGAGCAAATTGCGCTCAAAACCACACCCTCTCGTTCCGGTAGTGAGCGGGCTCATTTCCTAGACCTTGAGAACCATCCTGGACTGCGGTAATGAGTGGATGTTTTTCCACTTGCAATAGGGAAGCTCCTTTGAAGCGAAAACGTTATCGATAAGGGGCTTCCATTGGTAGCACAGAGTGGTTGCAATTTCCACCAGCCGATTCCCATAAAGCCATGATCTTTCGGATTCCGCGTAAGTCTTCAGGCGCCCTAAAGAAGGCCCGGTGTTTTGCCACTCCATTTGGCTCGCCTTGCAGGCGGAGCAGCGAGGAGGCGGCCAATCACGTTGATGGTATCTTGGCAGGAGTTGGAGTTGACCTGTCGGAGGCAAAGGACTTACTGAAAGTGCCGAAATAGTTAGAGTCAGTTAGAGTGGGCTTGTGGGGTGCTCTTAAACCAACTCTTGCTTCATGATCGTGGGGGAATCACGAGCGTCAGTATTCAGCCCTTACATTACCCTACCATCAAACATGAAAGTGCACAGAACGAATTTGGAAGCTTACTGTCGTTTTGGGAGAAGTGCCGAGTGTGCCGTGTTCGGAGTGTTGATCCTGGACCTACCAATTACTTTAGCGTGCTCCCAGAGGATGTCTTCTAGAAACGGATACCCATATTAATCTCATTTCTGGGTAAGAAGGCTGCATCTTGGGTTCACGTTCGGAACTAGGTCCGACTTCGCCGAGAGCTTTGTTGGGATGCTTGGTGCACAAGCCTCCAGACTCCAAGGAAGACCGCGACTCGCCAGCTCGCGTCACAGCTCGACCTTCGACGCCGATGCGAGGCGTCTACTGCAAGCTGCTGCAGGGCCGGCTGCTGCGGGCCTCGCGTCAGGCGCTGGCGGCGCTGAAGGCTTCCGAGCCTGGCCGAGGGTCACCCAGCCGCAGGCGAAGGGCGGGAGGGGGTGCATGGGGGGGGGGGGGGGGGGAGGATTCGGTAGATTGGTATGCTTCATGCCGCAGGTAAGCTGGTTCGGTATGAAGGAGTTACATTGATCAACATGGCATTGACCAGTCCGAATCAGCCAGCTGCGTCACACACACACACACACGCACGCAAGTTATGTTGTGTGTGTGTGTGTGCGTGGAGAGAGAGAGAGAGAGAGAGAGAGAGAGAGAGAGAGAGAGAGAGAGAGAGAATGAGTGCGAGTGTGAGGGTGCGTGTGTGGGTGATCTCCACGAGAAGACTTTTTCATTCCTGATGAGTTGGTTTAGCAAGAATGCTATCACTTGCAGAAAGGCACGCACATTTGAGGCAACACACAGCGTCACACTGACGTGGGGCATTTTGTACTGTATTGCTTTGATGGGAGGGCGCAGAACCACTTGCCATATTATGCAGGACAACCAACCCCAAAGGCTGTCAATCAATACGCCATTGTTAAAGGACTCCGTCTGTGAATTTGTGACTTCGTATTCCCCCCCCCCCGCCCAGTCTGTCAACCTCTTGCCCATGACTTTCTAGCTCGCACTTGGCCAGGACTGTGGCAAGGAAAGGGGCAGCCAAACGAATGAGGCTCAGCTACTGAATTCTGACTTCGCTTGGCACCCGCCATGCTGAGGGCTCCTTGGCTATCCGATGGCCGGTCCCACCTTCCGGTGTGGCAGCATGGCTCGCCGGAAAATTGCCAAAGTCCGCTTTCGGACAAAAAGAGCCAAACTGGCGACGCGTTTGGGCGCAACCTTGGCCAAACCCAAGGCGCTGCCCATAGAGCGCAAGCGCCGTGGGTTCAGACGCCAGCTGGCGCAAAGCACCCTTAAAGCAAGGTGCAGCCCGTTGCCGCAGAGACTTCTTCCCTCGAGGGGAGAAGAATGCGCATTGGGTATGTTTCCAATGAGGCAGACATGCCGTCAGGGAAAGGGTGGCTCTCCCAATTTCAGCTTTCCAGTCAGAGGTTTGCTTGCCAATGTGGGAAGCCACTCTAGGCACCTGAGAACTGGAGTGCATTGGATGCTATGACGCCCATGGGACATGGGCCTACGGCGAACTCTTTGCTAAGCCAATGAGCTGTGAGTGGCGCGTCGAACATGATGCTTGCCACAGGTTTTGTTGTGCACAGGCAGAAGCGACTGGAAGAGAAAGAGAGAACCAGCGAGGGTGACGGAAGGCAGAGCTGCTGACTGTAACTACTTGGATGATTCGTCGATTCCGGCGATGCTGACGAACTTCTTCAGTCTGGTTTCTTGCCACCAATGATGTGTACCCAATCCGCAAACTGACCTCAAGGATCTGGGAGAACGATAGATTTTCTCTTTTTTTTGGTCTCCTTCTTTGGAATCCCAAGCATTCCAAGCGCCGGGCCGGTATATGTTGACGAGGACTGCGTTTGTGGAGTCCATTGCGACAAAGGGTTGAAACTAGGAGGCGATTTGAACCAAGCAATCAACCTGAAGGATAATGAATGCCCTGAGCTACAGAGAGGGACTGAAATCATTTGGCTGTGTTTGCCGAAAACCAAAAGGCAACATGCTAGTGGGAGGCCTAGCGTTGTACAGTGCTAGCATGTAAACCCTTCCGCAAATCCATTTGCTGAACAGCTCACTGTGAATTCTGATGTTCTGGGATCCATATGCTCTTTGACTTGCCAGGTACCATAGAAGTTTGTGCAGCGTTCTGAGAGAAATTCCGGAAAGCCTCTGACAGCAACATCTTTTGGTACTATTCTTATGCCTTCGATAGTTTTTCCTGGGAATTGCAAGGGGGCTAGGCACTCTTCGAGCCGTAGGCCCCAAGGCACGGAGTTTCGCGGCATGGAATGCTCTGACATGGCTGTGGTGGTCAAAACCGTTGTGGTTGATCCCATTTTGGTTGGTAGGTGAATTCACTGAATTCACCACCCATTTTAGAACCTATATTAGTGGTTGGATTGGTTGATGTTCACTGGGGGTACGATTTGGATTTTGAAAAGTACATGGCCACATGACACCAGCGGCCCAGCGCAAAGATGGGCCGGGTATCAAAAGGTCACCCTTTTCGCCCGCGCAGGGCCCGATGGACCCTTCTTGCCGGAGGACCCAGCATGGAAGTCTCACACTTTGAGCGTTCTCAAAAGCAAACTGCGAACATGGGGGGAACCCATGAAGCAGTTCTGATACGGAGTGGCACTTCGGAAGATCAAGCACCAAGTGAGAATTTACTGGCACCGGGGTGCAAAATCCGTAATTATCCATTTCTGCAAAGCATGCAAGGCTCACATGAGTTCGGACTCCACTGCCATTCTTGCAGCAGTTGTTACAACCCCTCGATTCCATGATCAAAAAACAGAAGCTTTGTTACATGTGGATATGTATGTATATATATATATATATATTTGCGCACATGCATATTAAAAATACACACGCGCTTGCTCCTACATATAGAGACTATGCCCATTGAACCGCTTGAAATCTCGTCAGTCGAACGCGAACTCTGCATTTTAGTCCAAATTCTGACTCAGCAGAATTCAAACTCTTTGTGTGACGCCTCGAAGTCGGGGGCCCCATACTTTGGGGCCTTGGGATCAGTTGCAAGCCAACCCGGGCTCAGCTTGGTTCCAGTTCGCTGTGTTCAAGACATTGTTTTCAAAGACACCGGGCACCACGTAGTTGTGTTCTAAATGTTCACTCGGTCTTGTTAAAGGTTTGTTCGCTTTGAACATTTGTTTGATTGGGGGCAACAGTTGGGCTAGCATTGTGCCAGCGAGAGCAGAAAGAGGGCATGTTTGTGACCTCGCAATCGACTTGGCACCCGCAGCTGAAGTTTGTGTCTGAGTCGGCGTATATCCCGCGACCTGGGGCCTTGCCCATCAGAATTTGTTTGTTTCATTCACTGAGCAAGGCGAGCGCATATGTCAACATGGCTCAAGGCAGAGGATCGCACCACCCCTGATAAGACCACATCAGCTGGATGCAGTGACCCACGACCCGGAGCTTCATGCAAGGGTCGTTGATTGGGCAGTTTCTCTGATTTGTGTCATTGCTGTTTTTGCTCGAATCAAGGACTCGGGTTTGGGCCATGCTTCCTCACCAGATTCTGTCTCATTCTCCGAGGCGAACAACCCGGGCAACGATGGCCAAAGCTTTCAACAACTTCAATCTTGCCACCAGCGTGTGGTTGGTTGACCTTTGACAGGCCGGAGCTCCCTGCTGCAGTCAGAGCTCAAGCCCGCGCCAGAGGCAAGGGACAGAATTGGCGGTGCTCATTTGTTGTGTGCATCAGTATCTACTTGGCCAGTCAAAGCGAATACATACATCCATTCATCCATCCATTGATCCATCCTACACACATATATATATATATGTATAGATACACATGCACGTACACATCCACGTAAGCATGCACGTACACAGACACGTACAGGTACACTTACGCATGCACATACACACACATACATAGACACATACATACACACATACATACATACACACACACATGCCAGAAAGACAGAGAGACAGAGAGACAGAGAGACAGAGACAGAGACAGAGACAAAGACAGAGATAAAGACAGAGACGGAGACAGAGACAGAGACAGGGACAGAGCAGAGACAGAGACAGAGACAGAGACAGAGAAAGAGACAGAGACAGAGACAGAGACAGAGACAGAGACAGAGACAGACAGACATAGCAGCACAACACCATACAAAACAATACAATGCAAAACACAAAAAGCAAAGCAAACAATACACACATGCATGCGGACACGCTCACACATGTGCACACACACACACACACATGCATGCATGCATGCATGCATGCATGCATGCATGCGCATGTACACATGTACACGTACACACGTACACGTACAAGCATACGTGCGTACAAACATACACATACACGCGCACACACACACACATACAAACAAACAAAAAAAACAAACAAACAAGCAAACAAACAAACAAGCAAACAAACAAACAAACATACATACACACATACATACATTCATGCATACATACATACATACAAACATACATACATACATACATTCATGCATACATACGTACGTACGTACGTACGTACGTCGTACATACACACATACATACACACACATACACACATACAAACATACACACATACATACATACATACATACATACATACATACATACATACATACATACATACATACATACATACATACATACATACATACATACATACATACATACATACATACATACATACATACATACATACATACATACAGACAGACAGACAGACAGACAGACAGACAGACAGACAGACAGACAGACAGACAGACAGACAGACAGACAGACAGACAGACAGACAGACAGACATACACACATACACACATACATACACACATACATACACACACATACATACATACATACAGACAGACAGACAGACAGACAGACAGACAGACAGACAGAGACAGACAGACAGACAGACAGACAGACAGACAGACACAGACAGACAGACAGACAGACAGACAGACAGACACACATACACACATACACACATACACACATACACACATACACACACATACACACATACACACATACACACATACACACTTACACACTTACACACATACATACACACATACATACACATACATACACACACATACATACATACATACATACAGACAGACAGACAGACAGACAGACAGACAGACAGACAGACGGACAGACAGACAGACAGACAGACAGACAGACAGACAGACAGACAGACATACACACATCCATACCTCCATTGACACATCCATGCATCCCTGCATCCATACCTCCATACATCCTTGCGTCCATACATCCATACATTCATACATCCATACATCCATACATCCATACATTCACACATCCATACATCTATACATGCATGCATACATGCATACATGCATACATGCATACATGCCTACATGCATACGTACATACATACATGCATACATGCATGCCTGCAAACATGCATACATGCATACATGCATGCATGCATGCATGCATACATGCTACATGCATACATGCATACATGCATACACACATACACACATACATGCATGCACATGCGTGCGTGCGTGCGTGCGTACGTACGTGCAAGTCATTCAGATCCCACTGCTTACCTCCGAATGTGAAGGTTCCAGTCAACAATTCCAAGCCACTCAACATCATCACGTGCAAGATTAACGCACGAAACAACAATGGCAAGGCGTTGATAGTGAGCAGACTTGCATTATTTGTTCTTTGTTTTTGCGTTGATACCGTTGATTTGCTTGCCTTGAGAGCTGGCCAGTGGCTCTGGTGTTCACAGATCCGCAGGTCTTGGCTGCCTACCTCGAGCGCCTGCCCAAGGCGGAAGTCTTTGTCAAGTGGCTTCGAAACCAATCGAACTCAACTGTTTCGATTGCATGTCCAAGCGCTTGCATGTCTGTTGCGATTGAAGGGTTGAACGTACTTCTGTAAAAATGCTCCAACATATGGCAAGCGTTTGCTCCCATTGCTAAGCAAATTGAACTTGCTGAGCTCTCTCTCGCCTTTGCGCCCAAAGTGTGAAGTGACACGGTGGGCTCGCCTCATGGGTGGATTTGAGCACTGAGTAAGACGTGCATCCACAGGTGGCACGTGTACAAGCTGCTTGGACCTTTGATTGCTGTAGGCTTTTGAGGGGCCATGATGTTTGAGGAAGTTCGGCCACCAGCATTTGGGCGGCTCAGTTCATCCATGGTTAGATACGTGAGTGGATGTGGACATGACGTGGTGATTGAATTGCGTTTCTCAAACCGGTTGAACTTCTCCACAAGTAATGTGTGCACCGGACTGGGATTTTCTTCACAAAGGGGAAATTGCACCCCAACGAACTAAAAGGGCGCTTCCCTTTTGATTTGCCCTTCACGTCGTTTTGGGGCGGAATCAACAAGTTCCAGCCTGCAACTTCTCGGAATCTGGTCAGTCTGGCAGCTTTGGTGTTCATAACGAGCGTGACGCACGTGCCAGAACACCGAGTGTGCAGCCTGAGCTTGTGGCTTTGAGTTGAATGACATCGCCGATTCACACTTGAGGGTTTTCCGTGCTGCCTAGGTGCCTTGCGACCTCTTTTAAGGCGGTGTCCTTCCCCAGTAGGCATACCCTTCCTCCGAGCCGAAAAGAGCAACGGCTTTTTGTTTTCTGCTTGAGATTCGTTCTCAAAATGACCAAAACCACACAGGGAATCGATTAGCTTTCCTTTGGTTATCCTTTACCAGTCACCAGCTTTCTACCCTTCCGGGGATTTCGGAGTCACCTGTCGTTTGTCCCCGCCCCGCTCGCGGATCCCGGATGCCGCCGGATGGTACGCGGGGACGTGCAACTTCGGAACCTGAGGGGTGACCTGGCGTCCCGCGTCGAGTCGGCAGCTTTTCGATCGCTGGAAACCCTATGGAAAGCCCTAGTTCGCATTAGCCTCGCTTTTCAGACATGGGTTCTTTCTTGAGGACCCGACTTTTCACTTCTCAGCATTGGAGTTTCAGCACGGCTCTCACATATGGGTCAAGTTGTACCAAACAAACTATATGGTGAGGGATCGAAGATTTTGACCCAAACAAACATGTGTTGGCATTTGCAAAGGGACCAAATTCCCGTGAAGGGTTTGGTCTCGGCTGAGGGGGCTGGGTTGTAATTGCATGTTCGACTGTTTTGGTGCAGAACCCGATTCCTTTTGAATTGAAGTTGAGTTCCTGTTTCCTGCCTCTAAGCTATTATATTTTGTAGACAAAGGATCATTTGTGTCTGTGTGTGTGTGTGAGAGCTGTCTGTCCAACCCCCGCACACAGCACTGCCAGTTTCTATCAGGGTGGTCGTGAGATGTTGGCGCAAAGTGTCGCTTGTTTCATGCAGGCCCATTAATGCCTTGATATGTTACACAGAGCATATACTGGTGCAGAGCCGACTCGCAAGGGGAGCCATTGCAGCCCAGTGACTGTTAGTGGGTAATGGTGACACATAGGGGCCATCTAGGAAAACCCATGGCTCCCCTTGCGAGTCGGCTCTGAATCAGTGGAGTAGAACGCTGTTCACATGGTGGTCATAAGTTTGCAGCTTGGCTTCGAAATTGATCCGGTCGTGAGTCCAATGCTTGGCACCCTCTTTGCCCCCTTGCGGTTGGGTGTAGACATCTTGGTAAAGTACCCCTCCCTTCAACCAAGTTGAAGCTGACAGAAAGGTGTGGCTCATGCAAGGCCATGCTCCTTTGCAAGGGGAGCATTGGCAGGTCCATGTTGGTGGAGTCATTCGTCATGGAAGGCATGAAAAGTCACCGGATTCTTGAGGGATATTTTTCTTTGCGGACAGTCAAGGTTTATCATCTTGCGAGACTTTCTCTCATCTGACGAGGAGCAGGCTGGGATCTTGAAGCTTCCAGCTGTTATATCAGCTGCGATACTCACGCGGAATAGCATCAAACATGCTTGGCAGACGTAAGTCCCCATATAAACGATGTGCACTAAAGCGTCCGCATTGAATCACTCCACATTGTTTATCATGCACAATCAGCACGGTCCACCTCAACAATTCAGCTTGAGCCATTACCACTTGAAACGTGTATACGCATTTGCATGCTCAGTTCTGTTGTTGCGTGTGAATCAGTTGCACGTGCCTGGATGATGGTGGTGGCGATGTGCATGTCGTTGTTGATAGATGTGATTGCAGCTACGGCCTCCACGACGAAGGTTTAATACTGGCAGGCTTAAAAGTGTTCGAGGGCCAGCGTGTAAGGTTTCACTGCTGCCTTTCAATGATGGTGCAGCCAAATGGCAAGCCAAGAGGGACTGTTGTGGTGGTTGAGTAGGCTCGAACCTCAGACACATTTGGTGGATGGCATGAACATGACTTGAGAAAAAAAGAGCAAGGCTGGGGGCCAAAATGCCCGCATTCCAGTTGCAAGAGGGCCCTTTTGAAGAGTTTAGCATTTCTTCATGCGCGCGGTCAGGTTGGAAGGTGGATATGTTCACGAAACGTGGTTCAGGAACTTACACGAATGCTTCTCAGCTAGAGGTGCACTGTGAGGGAGCCAGCCAGGACAATTCTGGTTGAATATATTGCTCAAGTCATGGTGTATATTATTGATTGCGTATGCTGAGTTGTACTAGTTGACTAGTTAACTATTTAGTTAAATTAATTAGTGAAATTAATCAATTAATTAGTGAATTTATTAGTTACTTAAGTGTTCAATTCGGAGGGCCTTCTGGAATCTAACCGCACTTATACCACCCGCAAAAGGGGCCTGAAATGCGCCTGAAATGTACTGCCAGGATTTGAGTGCTCAATGCAGGCAAGTTGCAGGTCTGACACTGATGCACGTTCCTGTTTGTCCAAGTTTCTGCTTCAGTGAACGGAACCATTGATGGAACGGCGCTTTTGTCCCATTCCCCATTCGGGTGTTTTAATGCGCTTCATGTTACTCGGGATCTGAGACAGCCTTTCTTCCTGACGTCCGACGTGCGTGCTTGCACGCTTGACGTGACTGAAGGCGTTGGTGCGCGAGATCCATGGACAGCGTTGGCTGGACAAGGCGAACAGGGCTTCTTGGAGTGTTGGGCGTCCCATCTGCGCTTCCCAGCATGGCCCAAAATGCTGCACACAAACACGGCTATACATTGCCAGGGGCCCTCCTTCAAAGGTTGGCGGACATAATCGCCATGTAATTTCGGACCTGTTGGAAGAAAGGTGTTTGATCAGCAAGCCTAGTGTGAATGTGAGAAGTACGAATGCCAAGCTGGCAACGCCAGTATGGGTCTCGAGACTCAAGACCAGCTAAATTCAAGGGACAAAGTCACTAGGATGTCTTCACTGGCGTGTTGGGCTCACTCTTGTTCCAGTTGGCGTCAACATTACTTGGAGCATCTCCCGCCATTTCTCAGGGCGGCCCGCAATCTTTCAATCATCTCTTGCTGATGGAAAGAATGAGGAGGTATGCAAGCTACTCTTTTGTTCAGTGTGCTGTACTTTGACTCTGCTGGGCTGAATGTTGACATTTGCCAGACCCTGTACCTTCCTGGTTCTGGCCACGCGCGTTGTCTTGGGCATGTGGGATTTAGCTACTTACGCTTATATTAGCACCAGTCACTACATCCAGTACCACTTTTCATATGCAACTACAGCAACGAATCGCAACATTTGAGGCTGGAGGTGATCGCCTTGCTTTCGATGAAGACCCCAAACCAGTGTGACATGCAATTTCCTGAGCGGTCACGAAGGCCTTTCAGAATTGAGGAGGCTATCCAGACTCTTGGGCCCTTGTAGCAATGCAGGGTCACTTGCGCTTCAGCAACACCCGGCAGCAGGACTCGGGGGGTGACTTTTAGGCTGCGGCAACCCCCCGAGGAGTTTCTACGCAAAACGACCAACCTGAATATTGTTGGAAGGGGACCCTTTCCAGAGGAGCTGGGAGGATTTTCAGAGAATTGGTGGACTGCTGGCCAGGGCCTTTGAGCATTCAATTGTAAGGCCTGCCGTGTCGAACATGCGGGTCCATGTTGGTTTGCTTTGGTTCAAATCTCTGTCTGAAATTGATAAGAATCACTGCTGATGTTTTTCAGAACGTTGCATGGCACATGAGCAGCGATTAAACGTCCTATGAAGAAAGTCAGTCTTGGGGTGCCGAAACGGGCTCGCGGAAGCTTCAGCTAAACTGCAGTATGTTTGCACCAATTGTGTTTGTTCTGCTTGTGTGCTTGGCTGCTTGCTTGCTTGCTTGCTTGCTTGTTTGTTTGTTTGTTTGTTTATTCCCCAGATAGCTGAAAGCGATTGACGGCTGGGTGCTAGGGGGCATGCAGTCTGTGGTGCTGGTGCAGGTGCTGTTTGGGGCGATGATTGAGGTGCTTGTGACGAGCGGGCGAATTTTGCAAATATGACGGCAAGGTGCTAGGGCATGCAGCTTGGGTGCTGGTGCAGGTGCTCTTTTGGGGTGCTGGTGACGGTGCGGGCGCATTTTTGCAACATTGACGGCAGGGTGCTAGGGGGCATGCAATTTGGGGTGCTTGTGCAGGTGAAGTTGGGGTAGAGGGGGTGGGGGCGGGGCCGGGCGCGGGCGCGTGCTTGCGAAATTGACGGTAGGGTTTCTGGGGGACATGCAGTTTGGGGTGCTGGCGCGGGCCTGGTGACGGCACGCGCGCATTTGTTTGCGAGATTGACGGCAGGGTGCTAGGGGGCATGCAGTTTGGGGTGCTGGGTGCGTTTTTGCAAGGTTGACGGCCGGGTGTCTGGGGGGAGGTGCTGGTGTGCAGTCATCGGCCTGGTTTTTCGCTATCTGGGGTCTATGCTGGTGTATTTTTTGTTTGCTTGCTTGCTTGCTTGCTTGTTCGTTTCTCGGTGTTTGTTGGTCTCGTTGCTTGTTTCTTGGTTGATCGGTCCGGGCCTTCGCCTTGGAGGAATACGGACCGCAGGTGTCGGACGCCATGGAGCTCCTGGACGCGCCGCCAGTGACACTTGGCCGGATCGCTGCAAGCAATGGGCATAGATGTGGGTGTTGCTCAAAATTGTGGACCCCTCCAAACAGGTGGTTTCCTTTTGGTTTCCCTTTAAAACCCAAGAAGGGTGCCCTATTTTGAGACACCCCCATGTCCTTGTAAGTTAGTTTGGTTAAAAATAGATTGGTTCCACTGGTTTAGATGGGTGTTGTTCCATTGGGTCATTTGTTTTTCCAACACCCATGACTATGGGGTTCTAGCTTCTAATGAAGGGAAATCAGAAAGCGATTTGCGAGATTGAGGGTGGGTGCCAGTGGGCATGCAGTTTGGCAGGTGCTGCTTGGTGTGCTGTTCGGGGTGCTGTTGGAGCTGGTGATGGCACTGGCCTGTTTTTGCAAGATTGGCGGCAGGGTCAGGGGGCACGCTCCAGAATCGGGCGCTCAATGTGCCCGGTACTGTTGTCCTATACCCGACACTTCAAAGGTCAACTCGAGGGATCTCACCCGAACAAGGGGGCTCCTTCATATTGGATCCCAATGTCACTCCCAGGACCATGTGTGTCCTTGAATCGGGGAACCATAGCAAGAAAAGCAACGAACACATAGTTCAGGAAGGCACCGACGATTTTTCGATTCTCTGTTGCTTTCCGTCTAAGAGAACCCCCCCTTTGAGGGATCTCAGACACTCCAACTGCCAATATTTTAGGAGCACCCGATCAGAAGGTCGTTGGGGACAGGGCAGGACTCGATTTTGCAACCTCCAGTTGCTTGGATCCCACAAGAGGTAAACAGAGTGACAACAAATAGGTTTTGGAGCTGAACAACCGCTTCCTCATTGGGTTGGGTTTCACCCCCCCCACTTCGAGGCCTGCGCCGCTTTGCTGCCGGGCGCTGGCGCTGAGGGTCCGAGATGCGGCCCTGCATCAGGGCATCGAGGCGCGACTGGAGCGCAGGGTCCCAAGCTTCGGATGGGACAAGTTGGGGTTCAAATCTTGCTGGGGTCTCTCTTAGGATTTTACATCAGGTTTATGGACTAGAGTCTAGCTTTGACAGGGGGACAGGAGCTCTGAGTCTTGATTAGTTGGCTATGAACGTTTGTCCACTGGCTTGACCGGGATCCCTTGCGGAGGTGTTGGGCAAGCTCGCTTGCCGAAGTTGCCGAAGCAAATGATCATGTCGGTGACACAATATTACTGGCTTACTTGTCGGTGTTGGGTATTTGCTTGAACAGGGTGATGTGTTGCCAGAAATTGAGCTCAATACTCCAGACACATAAAGTTTTGGTTCAAACTAGGGGAACCCCCCAAACAAAATCCATGCTTGTGGGACGGCCTGGAAGCAGCTACGCCTCCTGAGATGTCAGATGATGCCCGTGGATCCATTGGGGCTTGTGCACGAGTTGGTTGGATTGATAGCGGCTAAATTCGCCAAAAGATGAGCAGCGCTCACAATCCACAGCTGGCCAATATGGGGGTTCTGCTCCTCAGTTGAACGTGAAGAAATAAGTCTTGTGAGATATGCAAGTTTTTTGAAGGTCGGACTAAGGCCCCCGGCGCACTTTCATGATTGGTGAAAATCCAGGGTGTCTTGTTTGTTGGGTGGAACGGACCTTGTGCAACTCGGGCGCTCCCGGATCATAGGCCTCCGAATTCCCTCCATTTTGGGAGGCTTCGGGCCTGGGCGGCGACTGCTTCATCCGGGTGAACCTCTATGGCGAAGGCGGGCGGGTTTGGGTTTTAAGATGTGGGTTCCCTGCACACACGAAAATCCTGTCAGCTGCGAGGGTTTTTCACGCAAACCAGTGGCTTTTTGGCATTGGGCCATTCCTCTACGAGTGGGCAAGTCATCAATGGGAAGGCTGTTGCAAACGGCTTGGGATGATGAAATGGCGAGTGCAGAAGCGCCTGTGGAAATCCATTGTCCAAAGACTGCCAAGCTGTGTCATGAGATCCCATTCGGGGAGGCTATCAGAGTGTTTTTTTCCTCGGGGGGGATGAATATTCAAACCAATTTTGCTCTGGGCGCGCAGGTGGAAGAGTCCTTAGTTTGCAAGGTAGTTATGATTGAAGCCAATCTGCTTGCGGCAACCCCAAGTTTTGAATCGTCACAAGATTGGCATCTTTCGTGTGAGGTTCATGCTGCACGATCTCTGACCACCCCGTCCTCCTATGCAGTTTCGATGGCCATGTGGACCGGGCCAAATCTAAGCGGGCTGCAAGTTGAGTCGAAGGACACGTGTCCAAAAGTGGAGGTGTGTCTTGCGATTTTGGTGGCTAGCAGTTTTCATGAGCCTCCCAAATGGTTGGACGGAAAGTCCCCACCTAAATGATGCTCACCTAAAGGTGCCGATAAGAAGACAACTCATAGCCAGGTGGGTACATGCACAAGCACATGGACTCCAAGAAGTGCTTTGGGCCGGTGATCGCCTGCTGCTCTCTGCTGTCGGACTGGCCCGCAAATCGGCAGATCGGGCTTTGCGGATCTTCGCGGGCGAAGGAGTCGTTCCACGGAGATTGAGTTTAACTTACCGCCAGCATTACTACACAAGTCCCTATGGATGCCCATTCTGCTTATGAGTTGATGTGTGCATCATACAAGGGAAACAGTTACAACGAACGTGCTTGGTGCGTTGATGTGCATGTGTGTTTCCAGGGAAAGGCTCCAGGGCCGCGCAGATCAACGGACGGTATTGCTTGTGTCATGCGATTTTGCACATCGGCCATGAGACATTCGGCGGGACGAGGATGCCACCATGACCTTCTATGACACCGGCGGCAGTGCCTACGGCTTGGCCAAAGTCCTGCGCACGGCCACGGCACGTGTGCCCAGCGATGCAGAAGAGGGTACCAAGTGAGCTGCGGTTGAAAGACTTGGCGACTGGAAGGATACGACAGTCAGACTTGAAGGACGATCTGATCTGTTAACAAAGACGCTGTGCGACTAATTTAGTGAGCAATGTTTGTTCCCGAAACAGAGTTTTGGGCGTGACAGGTTGGTGAGGCACTGACGGCTTTTCTGTGGACCCGCTCCGCCAAATTGCTTGTAACAAGCCCATCTACGTCCTTCAGGGGAGTTTTGGTGGCCGTGTTAGCTGCAGGGCAAAAGACTCAAAAGGTCCGCTCGTTTCCACGCCAGCCTGTCATCATACAATGGGTGCGGGTGTGGGTATGTGCTAGAGATTTGTTTGAACACTTTTGCCCTTGCACCGTTTTGCATCACCGCACAAAGATCAAAAAGGTAGTTGGCTGAGTTGGTCGTCGGTCGTCCTCTTGGCTAGCCGCTCGCAACAGTTACGATGTTCGTAGGCCCCCCACCCCCCCCCCCCCCCCTCCGCGAAAAGCAAAAAAAAGAAAGAAGTCATAGTAGATAAAATACATGAATAAATAAGGCCTTGATGACCTGGAATCTATGTGAAGTTCCTCCCCAACTTATGAGAGTTGTTTCTCCCAGACCGTTCGTGCGATCTCAATCACAATGCCCGGGACCCCAACGCACGACGCGAATTCCCTCCGTTCGCCGGTGCCTCTTTGCTCTGTGGCTGAAGCTGTGGGACTCGGCGTCGCCCCGCGAGGTGGCGATTCCGCGCCGGTCCTTGTACTTCATGACAGGGCCCTCCCGGTTTCAGTGGCAGCACGGTATAAAGAAGGCGCGGGTCTTGGATCGGGGGGGGGACAAGGGGACCAGCTGCTCTGTTTCTGACCCAATTTTGGCCCAAGGGTTATTGGGGTGTGCTGTTTTAGAGGGAATCCACTTTTGGGAGAGCACGGAAACATTGCCCTGTCAATCCACGAGGTTGACGCACATGGGCTCTACTAGTAGCTGTTTGCCCCTGGCGCTGCATGGTGTGTGATGCGAGCTGCGCACATGTTTTTTTCGCCCAAGAAGGATTCTAGTGATGGTTAGCCGCCCACAATGCAGATACTGATCCGTGAGCAATGCTTAGCATGGCATGTCATCAATTCCAAATCCACGAGTCCTCTTGCAAAGCTTTGTGGCTGGATGCCGGGACGCGACCGTGTCCCTGATTTAGTCAGTTTGAGACGTCTCAAAGGGAACCCCAGTTGCTCCCTCCCCTTTTGGACGGCCCTGGATGATTCGCCGCGCGCGGCGACTCCAAAGCTTCGCCTTGCCCGAGGAGCACTGCCCAAAGGAGCGGCTCTCGCTCACCTTCCGGAGCCTTTGTGCCGACGCGCCCAAAGCAAAGGTAAAAGCAAAGGCCGCAGGCCGGTGTCGGGGGGGAAGATGGTGCTTTGTTGCCTTCACGCTTGACGGGCTTGTAAGTTGCTGAGTATACGACGTGGTTTGCCTTCGTTTCTGCAAATGCATGTTGCCATTGTTGTTGTTGTTGTTGTTGTTGTTGTTGTTGTTGTTGTTGTTGTTGTTGTTGTTGTTGTTGTTGTTGTTGTTGTTGTTGTTGTTGTTGTTGTTGGTGGTGGTGGTGGTTGTTGGTTGTTGGTTGTTGGTTGTTGGTTGTTGGTTGTT
The DNA here is from genome assembly GCA_963377175.1 of Effrenium voratum. NCBI lineage: Eukaryota > Dinophyceae > Suessiales > Symbiodiniaceae > Effrenium > Effrenium voratum. Next base: position 767,190 of record CAUJNA010001768.1, on the reverse strand, counting down.
GGTTGTTGGTTGTTGGTTGTTGGTTGTTGGTTGTTGGTTGTTTTGGTTGTTTTGGTTGTTTTGGTTGTTTTGGTTGTTTTGGTTGTTGTGGTTGTTGTGGTTGTTGGTTGTTGGTTGTTGTGGTTGTTGGTTGTTGGTTGTTGGTTGTTGGTTGTTTGTTGTTTGTTGTTTGTTGTTTGTTGTTTGTTGTTTGTTGTTTGTTGTTGTTTGTTGTTGTTTGTTGTTGTTTGTTGTTGGTTGTGTTGTTGTTGTTGTTGTTGTTGTTGTTGTTGTTGTTGTTGTTGTTGTTGTTGTTGTTGTTGTTGTTGTTGTTGTTGTTGTTGTTGTTGTTGTTGTTGTTGTTGTTGTTGTTGTTGTTGTTGGCGTTGCCGTCGCCGTCGCCGTCGTCGCCGTCGTCGTCGTCGTTGTTGTTGTTGTCGTCGTCGTCGTTGTTGTTGTTGTGGTTGTGGTTGTGGTTGTTGTTGTTGTTGTTGTGGTTGTTGTTGTTGCGGTTGTTGTTGTTGTTGTTGTTGTTGTTGTTGTTGTTGTTGTTGTTGTTGTTGTTGTCGTTGTTGTTGTCGTTGTTGTTGTGTTGTTGTTGTTGTTGTTGTTGTTGTTGTTGTTGTTGTTGTTGTTGTTGTTGTTGTTGTTGTTGTTGTTGTTGTTGTTGTTGTTGTGTTTGTTGTGTTTGTTGTTATTGTTGCTTTTGTTGGTTGTTGTTGTTTTTGTTGTTTGTTGTTCGTTGTGTGTTGTTTGTTTGTTTGCTGCTGTTGTTGATGTTGTTGATGTTGTTGTTGGTGTTGTTGATGTTGTTGTTGTTGTTGTTGTTGTTGTTGTTGTTGTTGTTGTTGTTGTTGTTGTTGTCGTTTCCGTCGTCGTCGTCGTCGTCGTCGTCGTTGTTGTTGTCGTCGTCGTCGTTGTTGTGGTTGTGGTTGTGGTTGTGGTTGTTGTTGTTGTTGTTGTTGCGGTTGTTGTTGTTGGTGGTGGTGGTGGTGGTGTTGGTGTTGGTGTTTGTGTTGGTATTGGTATTGGTGTTGGTGTTGTTGTTGTTGTTGTTGTTGTTGTTGTTGTTGTTGTTGTTGTTGTTGTTGTTGTTGTTGTTGTTGTTGTTGTTGTTGTTGCATCCGGCTCGCTCCAGTGTCCCCCCCGAAAGCCGCAACTCCTCTTGGCACGACGCGCGCGACCAGCAATCCTTTGGTGCCTTGCAAACGGAAGGATAATGGGGCTGTGCAGCTGCAGCACGACAGTCACACGCAGCAAGATCCCCAAATCCATCCCCATCCACCCACCCTTTCCATGTGCGAACGCGAGGAGCACCAAGCACTTGAACCAACCGCGCGCAAAGCGGCCCCGGATTTGGCGCCGCGTTAGTTCACACCAAATATGTTGTCCCTGCAACTGTTGGCAGAGGTGCTTACGTTGAGACGCACTGACTAGTTATTTCAGCTAACCCCAATGTCTTAGGCACTGTTCAAGACTTGAAACCTGCGCTATACTGCACCGAAGTCTTCAGCACTTGCAAAGCTTCACTCAGAACCCTTCAGCCATCCGCACTTTATCCGGCAGTTTTCCTGTTTGCGTTCAAATGCCTGGTTCCAGGAATCAAGTTTCCAGTTGGCACTACCCAACACAAACCCAAAACACCATTCGGCACCCGAGATCTCATGTTTGTCCTTGTTGGCCTTGTTTCTGGCCTCAGTTGGACCCCAACAAGCTGTCAACAACTGTGATTCCACATGAAGTATGACGCAGCTTGGTTTGATTTAGTACCCCCAGCCCTTTTCCCAAAATTGAACTGCCGGTTCCTTCTGACTGGGAAGGCGTGCTGAAGCGGCCGGCCAGAATCTCGTGCGGGACATCGCCCGCCGGAAGAAAAGCTGCCGCGTGGGGCGGGCCGGGGCCGAGGGAGTGCGTCTGCAGTGCGGACATATCCAGTGGTCTATGCTCAACTTAGGAGGGATATATGAGGAACTCTCGAAATGGCCCACAAGAAGAATCGGACATTGTCACCTGACCGTCAAAGTGAGCGTTCGGTTTGCTCGTATGGAGTTGAGGCCCAGCGATGCGGGCAGGAGGGATTCTTGACAGGGGAGGCGCCTCATTTGGTGAAGGCACATGCCATCCGACGATGGCTCCTTAGGGATGATCAGTCTTTGTGGCATTGGCTAAATGACGGGACAGTGCCGAGAGGCGGACCCATAACCCTGCAAGGGATCAGTTTCATTTGCGATGCTAGGATGTTGAACACGCGTGCCATTTGGTCGACTTTGAAATAGACGGGGTGCAAAACGAGGCCGTGCGTATTTTTGAGATTCGCAATTAGTAGCATTCTTCGAGGTCCAGTTACACAGGTTGAGTCAAGCTCATTTTAGAGTGCTTCAAAGCAGTTCACTGAAGATCTCAGAGTGGTGGCACTGCAAAACTGACATGGAAAGCACGAGGCCACTAGAATGATTGATACATCCCGCCCGCTTTTGCAGCGCGGACTCTATGGGGTAGGCTCCTGAAGCAGCGAATTGAAGGCCACCCTGCAGAAACTCGACAATCCGACCTTTCGCAGGGGTAACAAACTCACCGTTTAGGAAGACAAGTTGTTTTTCCAAGGCTTTTTATTAGTGCATTGTTTATCGAAGAGTGGTTGTACAATTGCACATGTACACCACGGTTGCCAACCCTCTCTATGACGGTTTTTGTCTACCGCCCTTTGGAAGGACGGGAATTAACAACAAGCTGTTTGGCCTGCAAAAGGCATATCTACAACCACCCCGATTAAAACAACCAACATGACTGGAATTTGTAGAAGCACATACAAAAACAGCATGACTGGAGCCTGTACTGCAAATAGTACCCTTCCTCCCACCAGCATAGCACCTGTGAGAGGGTACCTGGAAGACAATTTCCTCAAGGGACCCTCTGTTAGGAGGGAGGGTGCCCTTCGAATGTCACGCCCCTCGCCATGTTTTTCCCCGGCCACCGGCTTCCGCTTCCGCAGTGCGGCGCGAGGCGCCGGCGGTGTCCTGCCGCGAAGCCTTGCGGCGCCGACTCCAAGACGCTCGCCGGCGCCCGAGGGACGAGTTGGGGCGGGCGGCTGGGAGCGCTTGGGCGTCCAGCCGGGGGGGGGGCGGTTTTTGTGTTGGCTTCAAAAGGCAAAAGCGACCCGCAGATTTGTTTCTTTTTTGTCTTTTTCTTTCTCGCCGGCGCCCGAGGGACGAGTTGGGGCGGGCGGCTGGGAGCGCTTGGGCGTCCAGCCGGGGGGGGGGGGCGGTTTTTGTGTTGGCTTCAAGGGAGCGCTTGGGCGTCCAGCCGGGGGGGGGGGGCGGTTTTTGTGTTGGCTTCAAAAGGCAAAAGCGACCCGCAGATTTGTTTCTTTTTTGTCTTTTTCTTTTGCGAGGCGCGTAGAGCCTGGCTCCAAAGCTTGGCAGTTGCTGGAAACTGTTTGGGGAGAAAAAGTGTAGGTCTTGGAGGTATACATTTCTGGGAATGGGTCAGACCCAGTTGATAGTTTCTTTTGACAATGAGGCAACAAGTGCATCCCATGTTGCTGATCACATTTCCAGAACCAGCGAGGGTTCCGTTGTGTTTGACCTCCGAAAGTGAACCTAGTGCCAATAGTTGACCAACATGCGGCTGGGTTGCCCACCCCGCCCCTTAAAAGATAGGCTTTGGAGTTTTTTGCGGCCCCTTCTCATGGTCCAGGAGTCTCAGGAAGGCCGCAAGGAGGCTAGCCGCATGTTGGAACCAGGCACCGCCCCCGTCATTCACCCAAATGGAATGCCGGAGGCTAGATTTGACCAATCCGCAGGAGCCATGATTCGGGGTGACCTTGATCATTCATTCACTATCTGAACCGGACCGCTGGAATTTTCATAGGCTGTTCACCCAGAGCACAACATATAGCCTGTCGTGTGTGTGTGTGCACCGCAGCGGCGTAGTCTATTGCAGGTTTTCCATGGCTGGTCGTGTATTGCTGGTCTGCAGCTGCTGAACATGGTGTTTTGTCAAATAGAAACCTTGATCACCTGGGCTTTTTGTACAGGATTGCCATAAAACTAGGGGTTGCCCCCCTGAAGCCTGAGGCTTTGCACATCTTGACGCCTTGCTTAGCAGTCCGAGGTCGTTTGTCCATGGCATTCCGTCGCTAGAGCATCGCCATCCAAACGTGCAGCCGTCACAGCCGCGCTCGGGATCTCCACCTAGTGGGATCCTACTTTCGTGGCCACGTTGCCTTTTGTCGGGCGTGCAAGAAGCAAGGCGTCTTCGCCCAAGTGAAAAGCAAAAACAAGGGTTGGCTTCATTTTGTCTCATGCTTAAAGCAGTTTTTCAAGCCAATGGTTGACTTCAATCTGTCGCATGTCTGAAACAGTTATTCAAGAAGTGTTTGGCACGAGTTTCCTCAATCGACAGATTGTCAGCGCCCTCCGGGTGTGCTTCTTCCTGGCCTCAACCCCATAGGAAACTGAGTGTTTAGATGTGCTTTTATTATGGCTGAGGATTTTTTGCTTCAAAGTACTGAAGCTTGTTCAGACGGAGATGAGGAAAACAGTGTTCAGATTCTGATAAGCTGCTTCAAGGGTGAGATACACGCAGACGAACTGCGGAAGCCAAAATAAAGTCCCCAGGCACATGAACCTCCCCTTCTTTGTCAAGAGAAGGCTGACAGGCCGCGGCCGACAGGCCCCGGCCGACAGCGATGTTTGTTGTGACCTAAGTTTAATACCAGTTTCACGACTTCTTCAATACCATGGTTTTACAAAAGCAGCAGACCTGTGGCGCCGGAACTGCAGGGCCTCCGTAGGTTCTTTGTCGCCCGAGGCATTGACCTCGAGTGGCCGGGTGAAGGCAGGCCCCCAGGCCCACAGCTTCCTAAGCTGCCCATGCGGAGATACACGTGTGTATGTAGAATACCTATAGCCTATATATATATATATATGTACATACACATGTCATACAAGTACTACGCGTGTGTTGATTTGTTTTTTTGTGTGAGTCACAATCGAGCCGGGCTAGTAAAGGTTCGTAGGTGCGACCGCCTTTTAATCCTAATGCCAGGTCTTGATTGTGACTCATGCTTATAGACATAGATGTGCAAATAGCTAAATTTGTAAACACATGAGTAAAACTATATGGTACACTGCATAGACCTGCGCCTGGTGCAGCAATACTGCAAAACAAGGTATTGCTGAGCATGTGTGCTCCTTTTGTTTGCTTCTCAATAATGAGGCTCAAACTAGGCACCCCGTAAGAATGGATCTATGGGGCTGGATCCAGGCCACCCCAGAGAAGACTTTGAGGTGTCTCCCAAAAACTTCAATGTGATTTTGGACAACCGTTTTTTTTCCTCCCTGCCGGGTTCCTGGATTCAAGCTCAGGAATTACATTGTGCCAAAGATGTTTTTTTGTAAAAAAAAGAAGAACAAACAACACATGTACATTGTAACTTGATCGCACCCATTTTTGGGACAGGAAAGTCCAGGATTGAACGCGTTGCGCGTGATTGAAGGTTGGGGCGGCCACGGATGCGCTTCTTTGACCACATGCGCAGGAAATAATACTTGATTTTGTTCGCGCAGTATTCGGACCAGTCTTAAGGCTGTGGGCTAAACCAATAGTACCATTTGGGGTAGGTGCACCAGCCATTTTAGTCTATTCAAGTGGGGGTTGGGATGTTCGCTGGGGGTACGGGCTTTTGACCCATGGCATTAAGAGATTGGACGACGAGATATGACAGTCTTCACCTGTGAATGGATTGGCCACGCTCGGGCATTATTCGGTCGCTGAACACGAGGCACAGTGAAACTCAGGCCTGACTTGACCTTTGGACTCCGAAGCAACCCGGCCCCGTGTTCATTCTCCAACTGGCAGAGTGCTGCACACTTTGGGTTTGGCTGACCGGCAGGCCCGCAGAGTGCTCCGAGGCGGGCAGTAATTCTGTACTGGGCTAGCTCTCAATGAGGGAAGCTACGCAGTGTTTGCTTGCTTTGCGCTTGTGTGGTTTGTTGCGTCCCGGTGGTGTGCGGCGTGTGCGGATAGAGTTGTTGTTTCGCATGGGGCCTGTCGCTAAATCATATTGATCAGATGGGTTCCCTTTGTTCGTCTGCAGGAGTGTTGAACTGAGCCAGCTTCCCTTCATCCAACTAAGTAGATGAAGTGGGTGTGTTCGCACTTTTGGCTTTTTACTTGGCGGTAGACTGAATCATCCGGCCGGCCCCTGCGCCTTCGAACTCAATCGATCTTTTCACGCTAGGCCCGCAGCGAGGCCTGCCGGAAGCGGCCCAGGCTCGCCCGAGTGCCTGAAAAGGGAATTGCGGATGGGTTGTTTCTTGTATGGTTGCAGGCGACCAGTAGACCTTCGGCCAAGCTGCAAGTTTGATTTGAAATGGTGGCTAGTGCACGAAAGGCATCCGGGACATGGGTTGATCTCAAACGACGAACCGTGCATCCAGGAACCCTCACGACGACTTTTGGCATACCCAAACCATCCCCAATGAGGATGTTATGAGGGTGTTTGGCCGTTTTTTGTTTGTTTGTGTGTGTGTGTTTTTTCGGCGTGCTGAACATTGGCCTGGAAGGTTCTTCAAGTCGGAGAACAATATTGGATGGACCTACGGTGGCAGGGGTTGCTCATGTCGGACAAAATGAGATCCTGTGGCGGTTAGTTTGCAGAGAGAGAGAGAGAGAGTGGGCCGCAGTCTATGGTCCGAAGCACCGAACCACCCCTAACTAAACACGCAAGGATGGCAATGATTCTGTTAATGAACTGCTTCGCTGCCACTGGGGCAATTTGTAATCCCATTCATTGCACCAGAAAACAACGTAACGCGACATGGCCCCAAACCTGTGCTTAGTTTCTTTGACCTTGCTTCAGGACGTTTCGTGATTCGGGCACGGTGGATTGGTTGGAGGCGTTGTTGCAGGGATCTGTTTTGACGGAATATATGCGAGAACTCGGACTGGAGCTGATGTCTGACGAAGTCGTCACAGATACTGTGCTAAAGCCTCCCCTGATGCAAAGCGACAACGATGCTAAGAGGAAGCAGACCGAGCTGTTTCTTGCTCGACAGCCTCGGCTGAAGAATTCCCCTGAAGTGTGGGACATATTCCTGACGGGAAAGAGGTACAAGAAAGGCACTTTTCGAAACCGTGGCAAGCAACATTGGTTTGAGAGTTTTAGGCGCATTGCGATTCCTTTGATGTGGAGCTTGAAGGAAATCACAGGTCCTGCACGTCTAGCTCTCAGAGTACGTTCCAGATGACTTGCACGTGACAGACTTGACCAGCCTGGCGCATGACATATCACTATATCCCACTTTGCACCACGAGTCTAAGGGTTGTTGGATTACACCCTGGGATTACACCCTTGGGAAATTGCCCAAAATGCTCCAAAACATGATGTTATCCCGGAAATATGCCTAAATGGGGTCATTTCCCAGTGGGTCAAAAACCCTCAGAATGAGGGTTGGTTTGCCTAGCCAACGACTACAGTTGACAATACCTTCACGGGCGTTCTCTCTTGTATGTGTCTACAGGGTGGCTGCCATTTTGCGAAGTCGAGCATGTGCTTGGGCAATATGTGTTCCATGTGCTGGCAGTGTATGCCACCCATGTACAATTCCTACAAACTAACGTCTGGTTGTGTCTACACACTAAGAGCAAAAAGCGGATTCTCTTTTGGTGCAGTTGTTGCATGTCCTGTCGAAACCCTGGAACACGTGTTTTGCGACCGTTGCCTTTGTTGACGTATGTTGACAGCTTCTTTCGTGCTGAGTGTATATGATTTTTACTACTTCTGGCTCTGATCATAATCACATGAACTTAAACACGCACGGCGCATATCACATAGATAATGGGGCACCATGACCAATTGCCGGTTTCAATGCTTGCAGAAATAGAGCCCAGTAAACGGCACCACGCCCAAGCTTTTGGGTTTTGGTTGGCTTTGGTTTCTGCGATCTCTTGGTGAACATCCAAGGTTCTTTGGCGAAAAGGTATGCCCCTGCTCGCAAACCGACCCCACTTCCTTTGTGGCCATGTTGGCATGGACTCGCGCAGTATGCAAACTATGATTATTATCGACAGCTGCCCCAACAAGCCGGCTCCTCACTTTGCCGTTGCCTCCTGCCCCATGAGAGCAAAATGAGCCACAACCATGTCGACTTGAAAAGACCATTTCAATATTGCCCATGTCTCATGATTCTGAAGAACAGGGGCCTGGAAAATCAAGGATCACGTCCACCGCGACAATCCGCAGGTCTTCCCAATCCCTCCCCCCCCCTAAATCCCATGCATTTTGAGACGTTCAAAATAGATCAGCATCATACTCAAGCGTAGCATTCTTACTGGTGTGGGGGGGGGGTGTTTTTTCTTCTTTTCCGGGCCATGCACGCAACAGTCATGCACTAAGCCCCATTTGGCTGTGGCTCAAATACATGTACCAACATGGCACCAAAAGGTCAATGGAACCAAAGACAAACACCTGCGCAACCCTAGCTCTGAAAAAAAACATGAGCCGCGCCCATTTTGCCTCGGTCGGATGGTGTTTCTGGCCGTGAAGGGCAACCACAGAGCCGACTCCCAGGGCCCTCGGCCGCCTCGGCTCGGCTTCGCAGGCGCCGCCTGGCAGAGCCGCTGGAGTCTCCGGGGTCACTTGGATGCCACGCGCTGCGCCGCTCGCCCGCAGTACGCCCGCAGGGTTGGGCTTGCTATCGCCGGCAACCTGGCGAGTCAAAGAGGTTCGGTCCAGAAAGTCGGCTGGTGAGTTTGGGAAGGTTTTAGGGCAACCGCATACTTGGACTGCTCAATATGAGGCGCCAGCCTGAAGGATTGAAAATTGGGTCTGGATGGTTTTAGGTTGTCAAGGTTATTTGGCTCTGGAATTCCCAAGTACGTATTTTGGTGAAGTTGCCTCCATTTTCCCAGGTTAGGATCAGTTCCATGTACGTAACTGACAACTTCTTTTTCTAAGTCGACTTTACGTGGAGATCCGTCCCCAAAGAACAAGAGTTGAGAACAAACGCAGCATGGTTGCGCCGCCCAAGTGCTATGCTTAAAGTCTCCAGCCCTTGGGAGGAGGGAAGCCCAAAGAACAGCCGAACAGCTGGAGTGATCCAAGACAGAGGCGTCACTCTAGCGTTGCTCGAAGTGGGTCCTGGAGTTGGCTGGACCCAGCAACTTGTTGGCCCCATTCTTTTTTCTCGCGTTTGGTCTTCCCGACAACAACCATGGCGCCCCAAAGTAATTCGTGTTTCTCGTGGCCAAGTTGCTTTCTTTCAGTTCCCACGGATGCTAGCCTCCGCCAATAAAGAAGCGACCTTCCGGTCCGGCGCCCCCAAAGGGGATTGGACGCCTGAGAGCGGTAGGCAGCCTTTGAAGCACAGGGGCCACAATTGGTGACATTCTCTTTGGGCGAGTTGGGGAGCCATTAAGATGTTTCGCAAGCAGCTAATGATTGACCAAGTTGGAAGCCATCTTTCCCAGCTGCTTCACGTGTAATTACATCATATAATAATCATTCAGTCGAGATCGCGTCGCACGTATCACTGCGACTTAGATGGTCTTGGATGACTCGAACCTGATTCTGGTCACGTCCGGCGAGGCGTGCTCATGGGACAGGGTGACCAAACCACGAGGATAGAAGTGGGTCAACGGTTCAAGTTCCCGGTGGTCCTTTTTGGATCACCCCTATTGGTCAACTCTTTCTGGCGGGGTGCCGGTGCTTTGGAGGTATGTTGGTGCACTGAATCACTGAGCTCTCCCCCCGCAAACCGACCATGCACATCTGAGGGGCTTTCCTGCCTCAAGGAACTCAGTCGGCTTGTCTCCATTGGCTTTTGGTGTATCTGGAGATCTGCCAGTTGCCCTTCCCCTTGGAGCCTATTTGGCCGGCCTACCATTTCGCTTGAGAACTCAATCACGATAGGAACGGATCGACCCCGAGAATGGTCGAATTCCTCGTCCGGCTTCACAGCACTCTCTGGACCGAGTGCGAGGGCTGCCAGTTGATCCCCCTGACTCATGCCCGTGCGCGTCCTAAAATGCGGGGCAGTTCAAAACGGGAGCCAACATGAAGGCCCTACGGCCATCGTTTGCCCCACGTTTTCAATGGGCGCCTCGTGCACGTGACCCGGAAACAAGTGAACCCGTGTGAGGCCAAAAGCGTGCACGTTCAAGGGAACCCGGAAACAAGTGAACCCGTGTGAGGCCAAATGGTAGCGTGCACGTTCAAGGGAACCCGGAAACAAGTGAACCCGTGTGAGGCCAAATGGTAGCGTGCACGTTCAAGGGAACCCGGAAACAAGTGAACCCGTGTGAGGCCAAATGGTGCGTGCAGCTTCAAGTGGAACGTTCAAGGGAACCCGGAAACAAGTGAACCCGTGTGAGGCCAAATGGTAGCGTGCACGTTCAAGGGAACCCGGAAACAAGTGAACCCGTGTGAGGCCAAATGGTAGCGTGCACGTTCAAGGGAACCCGGAACAAGTGAACCCGTGTGACCCCGAAACAAAAGCCCTATTTCAGGGCTGCTCGAAGGATCCTGTATCGGCGACCAGTCATCGGTCACATCATGGTTCTCATGCTCGAGTGACTGCTGCTGCGCTCTGCGAAAGCCATGCCAGACTTTGAATCTCTTCCTTCTTGGCGTGTCTGATGTCTTTGCTGGACTAGGATCACCTTCGCATGCCAATTGGTTCTGGAACTTTCGCTTGGATTCAGGCGAGGTAAACATGGCACGAGGTAAACATGGCACGAGGTAAATATGGCACCGGCCCTTGCCCTTGCTTGAGCATCGCAAGCGGCGGTGGCAAAAACGCTTATACTGCGTGGGGCAAACGATGGCCGTAAGCCCAACATGAAGCCACCCAGAGAGTTCCCCACACATCTAGGTGAAACTTTGAGAAGGGCCCTTTAAAACAGGGGGTGGTGAGGTGGTCGATTGTTGTTTGAGTCATTGTAACGACCCTGTATTTTTCGAGGAACCGCCCGTATTCCATACAGGCTCAGTTTCATGTACCCCTGGCTGGAACTCGCTCCTTAGCTACAATCAGACCCCACACACTTCGTAGGGAGCCTCTGCCCATTTTGAACATCGCATCGCCAAATTGCTAGAGTCTAGCTTGGCCAAATATAATTTCGCCTGAAGCAGGCCACTACCACCGAGCAAAGTAGAAAAGGTACCATTCCAGCCACTGGAAGGTACTAGAAGGCACCTGAGCATTGCTTCAGACTCGTTTTCGTTTCAGACGTGGGACGTGGTGGGTTCTGAATTTGGTTGCCTCCTGTTGCAAGCCTTGTAATCGATTGGCTTCTCGCGATGCGGGGTGCCTTTCGACTTGTTTTGACTCCAAGCACACATGCATTCTGCGTGACCCTGGTTGTTGGTGCATGTTTCCGAACACCAATGACCCTGGCTTGGGCGAGACGTTTGCAAGGGCCACTTCCATTGCCAGGTTCCTGTCGCTTCTCCGAATGCACCAACAGCTATTTTCGAGCGCGACAGGACGTGCTGGTGAAGTGCTGGGACCTTCGCAGCATTTGGAGGTGTGGCTGCGGGATGGACACGAGAAGCTTAAGGGTGGATCCATTCAACACACGGCAGGTGAAGAATTCTCGCGGTGTTTCGTGTATTTGCTGTCCGTCTTGGAATGGACCAGCCCTGGTTCGCTAACAAGTGCGCGAGGGAGGGGGAAGGGGGGAGGGGGGCCGGGACTGGTGGGCTCTTTGTGCACCGCCTGTTTAGCGACTGCCGCGAAGGCCCCTGTTCAGCACGGTGAGATTGTCTTTGGACATGTGCCAAGATCCTTTATCCAGAACTACTCTGGCGCTTTCAGTTGTCCTCGATCACACCAAACCACAGCATGCCACTGGCAAGACTGACAGTTTTTGAATAAGTACCTGATAGGAGATGGTGGTCATGGATGCAAACTCGGAACAAAGCGCTGCCTGATTGACCACCTCCCCACCCCTTAAGGATCCTCTGAACGCAAGATAATCAGGTTGCGTCTTACGTATTGTTTCTGTTGATCCTTTTTAGCCATTCTGATGTTGAGGCGCTGACACGGGATTGGGGACACAATGCATTGTGGTGCTTTTACTGCTGCTAAACTTGAGGAGATGTTGGTTTAGCTTGCATTGCAGCGCGTGAACAGGGCGGCGTGGGAATGTGAATCCATACACCTACAAGACGGAACCTCGCTACTCTGCCCCTTGAACCAAGCAAGTCTTTGTCAGCATAGCTGTAGCTTGATCTGAAAAGTTATAGTTAAGACTTAGGCAGTCTTTTACGCGCACTGGTTGTCAGGGCCCAGCTACAGAGTCATTATGAGGTGCCGGCCATGTGAAGATACTTCAAGAACTAGGGTTCCACTCACAGGGCAGCTTGATGATTTGCTTGCCGCGACAGTGGGCGTTGCAGTGGGAGGCAAGTGAAGAGTATGCAATCCCAAAAATTAGAGGCGGCACTAAACCAGGGTTTCAACAAAGAGCTTGTCTTTTGCCAAGCCCGCGCGTGGGTTGCTCCACCTTCGATTCGAGGTCATGTCAATGTGGTGCGGGGGGTTCCAAGGCAGTGATCCTGGCCCATTGGGCCATTGGGCATGCAAACATTCGGGGCAGATTCCGAGTGAGTTTTGGTTTGCGACTCGCATTTGCGACCCTTTTCATGATCAAGGTTCTTACTTAGTGGTCCCTCATTTCAGGCTGGTGCGTGTGCGTCTGATTCACGCGAAAAGGTCGAGTAGGGCACAGGCAGCTGCAACATGCCATGTTTCTTGGGAAGGCCAGTCGGGAGAAAAAAAACAAAATTGGACTCTCTGCAGATCATCCTCCCTGGAAGTCCAGACAACGTTCGTTCATCGTACAGCTAGGTTACAGGTACTCCAGATCAGCACAAAGCACTGTAAACCGATGAGGAACTCCCAAAATCGACGTCCAATAAACATATAAACTATTGCAGCAGTATGTGAATTTCATCTTTGATGCTTGACCCCAGATGTGAACTGATGCTGGACTGATGCCGTGACCGATGCCGTGACCGCTGTCCTGACCCATGCCCCGGAAGTGACACGCTGGTCTATAAGAAAATGCCAACACAATGATTGCTTTTCGGTGAAGGCACCCAACGGCAATTGTCTTTCCCGACCCCTATTTAGTGCCCAGGATGATTCGAATGGCTTGCAAGCTTTCCAAGCACTGACCAGTTGCGAGGACCGTGAAGAAAACATTGCCAGACTTAGCTGACCTTTTTAACCTTTTGGCTGATTCTTTTCTCTTCAATGTTTCCTTTCAACCAGCAAACACTTTAACTTTACAGTCTGGGCATTGGGGCACTTGGTGCATTTTTTGGTCATACAGTCTCATTCGCTCCGAGTTCGTGGTTTACCGCCTCTGTCACGAGTTGTGATGCGGAAGTCTTGGGCAGTTTGCCCAACCAATGGCTCACCTTTTCCGGGGCCTGTCTCCCGAAGCAGATCCCGGGGATCCATCGGATGGATCGGCAGGGTGGACAACACCCTGGACATGGAGCCCTTCAATGTGGCGCCTCGGCGATCCGTGGAATCTGTTGACGGGCTGGAAGCATGGGCTTGTGAAACTGGAGAACACGGTGTTCTGTGGTTGTCATCGTGCATGCTTTTCTCATTTAGTGTGAATCAAGCACCTGGGACCTGGGGAGGTTCCTATTCCGTGCATGTCAAGCATTGAAATAGCTCCACCGTCTCAATTTAAACTTTCCCACGAGGCCTGGCCCCAAGCTATGGATAGGATCACCATGACGTTTCATTTGGGGCCCCTTTAAGCTTTGGTTTTTGGCCGCATTTCATACTGGCCCGCTCTTCATACTGTCAAGCATCAAATCTCTATTGCAAGATGGCTTAGCCTATGCCATTGATCATTAGGATGAAACTACAGGCAGCTCTCCCTTTCTGTCGGAAGGGGTATGATGACGCCATGGGGGAATTGTCCCTTGAACTCTAAGCCTACAGTAAAACAACTAAGCGGATAGCCAGATTTTGGCAGGGCTCCCTAAAAGATACATTTTGCCCAATTGAAACCTGGCTTTTTCCACCAAAATAAAGGGAAACCACCATTTACAAGGCAATGTTCAGGGGTATAATGTAAGGATCCCTGTTTTGGCAAGCACATCTTGGATTGAACCAAGAAAGGTCGTCAAGTCTCCAAGTGTGAGCAGCTCCTTGGCTCAGCTTCGCGGCCACTCCGCCGCGGTGCTCGCGTTGACCTACCGGCCCCAGGACGGAATGGGGTCAGTCTGTGAGACTTGAATACGTTGGGCGGTGGATTCTTTTGGGGAAATCACTTCCTCTTAAGCAAAAGGAGAACTGTTTATTTTCCGATGTTGATCTTGAAGGGAATCTATCACTACTGGACATATGTTGATTTATATTTTTCCCGGGGACTTAAGCAAATGGCTGACTTTCATGATTTGGGGAGTTCACTCTCTCAGATTTGCTGGATGTGATGCGGGGGGCGTGGTTGAAGCTGCTTGTTTGGAAGTCTGAGCAAGCCTGAGCAGGGTCGATGGGTTGCAGTTCGGAATTTCCTGAATATATTTAAGGGCTGCCGCCCTGTGCCGCCGGCCCCTGCTTGCTGACAGGGGACGTTGTTATGACAATTATGACTACGCATTTTTTGGCGGGTTTCACGGCGCATTTAAAGCAATATGAAAAAGAAGAGCAGCACGATAATGATGATGTTTTTGATGATGCATTTTTCCCAACATTAGGGATGCTGATACTATGCATTTGCATTATCGCCAGCAGTTATGATGATATTTGTTACTTTGCATTTTTTAGCATCACCAGCAGTTGTTCTGATAATTATGACGACGCATTCCATCTCATCTCAAACAAGCCACTGCGGGATAAATTCGCATGACAATAAGCACCTTGTTGAATTTTACCAGAAGTGTCTCGGGTGTGTGGAAACTCGGGCAGGAAACCCATGTTGGGGGCCTTTTTTGTTTTGCTTTCTTATTCTCAAGACTTCGATGTATTGCTGTGGATGCGAAGTGTGGACTTTGTGACTTTGTGCCATGGCTTTGTCTTCGCGAGAAGTAAGCCGTTAGGAATGAACATGATGATGATGACGATGGCGATCATGATGAACAGCATGATCATCATGATGATGATGATGATGATGATGATGATGATGAACACCACCATCATCATTTTCATCATGATGTTCATCATCATGTTCATCATCATCATCATCATCATCATCATCATCATCATCATCATCATCATCCTATTGATAATCATCACTGCGCATCCTCAGCGTCACCAGCAGTTAACGTCCTCATTATGCATCCCCAGCATCAGCAGCTCATCATCATGTTCATCCTCATGTTCATCATCCTCATCATTTTCATCATCATTTTCATCATCATGTTCATCATCATCAGCAGCATTTTCCTGGTGACAATCATCACTACGCATCCTCAGCATCACCAGCAGTCAACAATCATCACTATGCATGACAATCATGACAACGCATCCTCTGCCTTTCCAGTCGGGTCTAACGGCACGGTTTTGATGATGAACATGATGAGGGACATGATGATGCAAATGATGATGATGATATGATGATAAAGATGATGCTGATGATGATGAACATGATGATGAAAATGATGTTCATCATCATCATCATCATTTTCATGATAATGCTCATCATGTTCATCATCATTATCATCATCATCATCCTGATGATAATCCTCAGCATCACCAGCAGTTGACGTCATCACTGTGCATCCCCAGCATCAGCAGCAGTCATGACAACGCATCCTCTGCATTTCCAGTCGGGTCTAACGGCACACTTGAAACGTACATGAAAAAGAAGAGGAGGAACATGATGATGCAAATGATGATGATGAACATGATGATGATGATGAACATGATGATGAAGATGATGATGATGATGATGATGATGGATGATGAACATGATGATGAAAATGATGAACATACATGAAAAACAGATGGAAATGATGATGATGATGATGATGATGAACATGATGATGAAAGCGATGTGTGTTCAATGATGATGATGATGAACCTGATGAACAAGTAGTCATGATGATAATCATGACGACGCATCCTCTGCATCACCAGTGCTCTCTAACTGATGACGAGGGTGACAAGGATGATGACTGTGATGATAATTGTCCAGCGTCCAGCAATCCTCATGATGATGATGAACATGATGATAAAAATGATCATCATCATCATTTCCATCATCATGTTCATCATGATCATCATGTTTTTCATGTCCATCATCATTTTCATCATCATGTTCCCCGAGCAGATACCATGCCAGCATCAGCAGCATGACAATGAAAACAACGCATCCTCTGCATGTCCAGTCGGGTCTAACGGCACACTTGAAACGTACATGAAAAAAGAAGAGCGCCACGGTAATGATGATCCGGATGCTGTGAACCATCACTCAACATCAGCGGTGATGATAATCATCACTAAGACCAGGACAAAGACAAGCCCTTCCCATGCGCCTCCCCTTTGGAGAAAGGGGTCGGCGGATTATTGGGAAACAAGTTGTTGGTGTCATCAATCCTGATGGCTATAAATTCAATGAATTTACTGATGCTGACGGGCTCCAGCAAAAGGATGTTCTGACTTACCGAGTGTTTGAGGAGGTCATCATCATCTATCATGCTATCACTGAGCCAAGTCCAAACGTTGTCTGTTTAGAAGCGAGACAACGGACAAGTGTTAGTGCGCATCACACTGGCTGTATCCAGACTCACACCCTAGCAACATCAATAGGATATTCTGTGGGTCTACTTCCGTGGCACTATGACAGGGCCGATGGGGACCTGCGTGACTTTCTGGGACACCGGTACAAGCTTTCCTGAGCGACAGACATGTCCCGAGTTGGTTGAGGATTAAACGGGGTCCCTTCTTTGAGCCCCCAATTCTCAACGGCAACGAAATGCGCTGCATGCGAATTTGGGACACCTGAGCTGGCAATACCTGTTTTGCCAACCCAAGATCAACAAGCCCATTTGTTGCATAGCTGGCTTTTCATCGTTCTAGTTGCTAGCCTATGTGTTGTTTGAAACCTCATGTTCTGCGTCCGTGTGCAACTACATCCACTTCAGCAGCTGCATCCACTTCATTTCTTTATTCCAAGCATTCGTCAAAGGCAATTCGGAGGAGGTTTGTTTGACCAAGGCAAAACTGCGAAGGCAAAAACCTGCTGTGCGCTGGACCCACTGGAACATACCCCCTGCAGACATGATGGAACCCCCAATAGCTTACTGGTGTTTAAGCGAGAATTGGGGAATACAAGGGTTTAGCAAAATGGTGAAACTCTCAGTGTCAATCTCTCTGGTTTTCATTACAGATGATGATGTGTGCCACAAAATCGATAAGCATGTGCATATGTACAAAATTATATTGCAAAGAAATGCGCATAGCAAAGCATGTGCATGTGCATATATAAACACATATGCATAAAAATGCAAACACATACGTGCACACAGGTGTGTTCCACTGGGTACAAACTTCAACGTGGCTTCAAGCAGCTTTGGGGAAGACTTCATCAAAGCCCCCCTCACAAAGAAACAAAAACACACACCGAGAATCAACCACAGAAAGTTGTTGTTTGTGTGATAGCCCTAACATGCAAGCGAAGACTAGCCAGCTTCCAGAAACATGCAAACATTAAAACATGTCAAGAGACTCATGGCGTGTGGCCACGTATTAAAGTCAAGATCTGCTGACCTGAATTCAGAAGCCTTATTATTTCATTGTTTGTTACGACCAACCAGTCAATTGTTGTTAAGTGTGTTCCAACAGCTCCCTGGCGAATCCATCCCTGTCTGTCAGAAGGGCCGTCGACACCATGATCAAGGCAAGGAAAACTAATTAGTAGACCACTGAACAAGTGGCTAGCCCTGGACAAGGGCACTTGTTTATGTTCGGATGGCAGGTTTGCGCGAAAATGGCAGGGCTGCTGAGGCCAGGGGCGGTTGCCGACCAGCAGCAGCCAGCAAGCGAAGCATGATACATGCGCTTAGGACTGCCCATGATGCTAAACACATGTTTCAATTTCAGCATGCATCCGTACCATATTTGTGGTGGTTCATGCATGTCAAGGTATACCGACCAGCCAAAGCCAAGACTTGCAAGCTTGAAGGGCCACTTTTTGATATCTTGTCATGCTGGGGGTTGCTGGCCAGCAGCCCAAAAAAACAAAACATGGCACGCGCTAAGGGTTGAAATTTGTGGCCTGCAGCCATTATTGTTAAGATCTGCTGACCAGCAGCCAGCTGAATAAGAAGCCTTAATTCATTGTTTAATTCATGTCGTGGACTAGGCAGTCAATTAAAGGTTTCCAGCGAATCCATCCCTGTCTGTCAGAAGGACCGTCGACACCATGATCAAGGCAAGGAAAACTAATCAGTAGACCACTGAACAAGTGGCTAGCCCTGCACAAGGGCACTTGTTTATGGGCGGGTCGGACGGCATCTCACTCCAGGTTTCATGTCAGCAAAAACGGCAGGGCTGCTGAACAGCAACCTTGCATTTGCTTCAGGATATGTGTTATTTTCACTCATTGTTTATTTTTTAAAGGGAATCTACCTACTGGAAATAGTGCATTTTTCCAAGGGGCTCCAAAGCAAGTGGATGCGATCCTGGCAAAGGTGCCCATGAATATGTGAGTGGCGGTTGCTGACCAGCAGCGACCAGCAGCCAGCAAGCAAAACATGATAAACACGTGCAAACATATCTTTCAAGTTCAATTTGTGGTCATGGCATCCACGCCGTACTTGTGATGGTTCATTCATGCCAACGTCAAGATCTGCTGACCAGCAGCCCCTGAAGGCCACTTGTGCTGAGGGCTGCTGACCAGCAGTCCAGAACGAAAAGCAGAATGGAAATAAATCTGCAACATTGTGGTCTACATGCAGTCCTGTTAAGATCTGTTTTGTTGTTACATATCATGGGCCTGCCAGCAAGTTAACGATTGTCATGGGTGACAGGTCCCTCGGCGAATCCATCGCCGTCGACACCATGACCAAGGCAAGGGAAACCTGCACAAGGGCACTTGTTTGTTGGTGGGTCGGATGGCCTCTAGCTCCAGGTTTGGGGCTTGGGCAAAATTGGGAGGGCTGCTGAACAGCAATGCCCATTAAAATATGTGAGGGGTGGCAAGCGAAACGCGACATAAAAACCTGTTTGAAATTCAAGATATGTGGTTGTGCATCCGGACCGCCTGCTGTGATTCAAATCGCATTCAGGTCAGCAGCGAAAACCAAGACTTGCAACATTAAGGGCCCTTTATTATCGCTTTTTTTGTTATGCTCCGGGTTGCTGACCAGCAGCCCGAAGACACGCATGAACTTACGGTTGAAGCATTGTGTTTGCCCTGGCTCACCCGTCGTTGTTTTAACCAAGGTGCATTCTGCCAGCGCTGACAGCGCTGCGGGCAGCGGGCATCCAGCTGGCAGCTCGCTGTTCCTTGGATGCAGGGTCAGGGTAGGCGCGGTTTTTTTAAGCGCAAGCCAAAGCAAGCCGACGTGAAACGGGCACGCACGCAGCTCCCTTTTTGATCCGAAGGGAAGATTCATCGCGCCCACCGCCATCAGAGTCACCTGTCACAAGCGCGTCAAACAAACGGACAACTGCAAAACAACAAAATGACAGAACAGCCAATCTCTCCTCCAAGTCCAACTCCTCCAGTCACTCTCCTCATCGCGCCAGTCCTAAAACGGAGTCAGCCGATTAACGACGCATCGCATGGCAGCAGAACGACAACACATCCCTTTTATGAGCAGCCAAAACTCCTTCTTTCTCTTGTTTGCATCCTCCTTTTTTTTGGCCTGCCATAGTCAAATCACAAACAAGCTGACAAGTTCGAGCATGGTTTACTTGAAGGGTCGGTGGCATCATAACTCAACCTCATGGCGCTTATTCTGTATCTCGCGATCATCTGCGAGCTCTGGAGCTGGTCATGTGCGCATGGGTTGCTGGTCAGCAACGGGTTGCTGATCAGCAACAGGTTGCTGGTCAGCAACAGTTGCTGGTCAGCAACAGGTTGCTGGTCAGCAACAGTTGCTGGTCAGCAGCAGTTGCTGGTCAGCATGGTGCTGCTGTCCAGCAGACCGCTGAAGAACTCAGTGACAGCAGCCGACTCACGCCTCATCACCGCTGCGCTTTGCTTTGCTTTTGCCCGCCTTCAAGCAAGGAGTGCATAATCTGTCTCTTGCCCCAATTCAGTCAATCCCCTTTTTCAAACTGGCTCAAAGACAACACATTTTATGCATGGTGATGAGGAAATTCAACGGTCCTAATTTTACCATGCGCAGATCCCCAGAAATGCTAATACGCAAGCAGTCCTGAACTGATCCAGCTGCATCTGATGCATCTGGCGGCTTTGGCCTCGCTTTGAACTTGGGTGTGGTTGCTGGCGCCGACGCTGCTCCGCTGCTGCTTTTCTGCAAGGGCCCCAGCGGTAGCTTCCTTGCAGCTTTTGCTGGTGCAGCTGCGGCCCCAGCCGCCTTTGCCAAAGCTGGTGCTGCTGCTTTGCTGCTTTGCGGTGCTGTTGCTGCTGCTTTGCTGCTTTGCGGTGCTGTTGCTGCAGCCTTTGCTGATGCCTCCTTCTGCTCGCGCTGCCAAGCTTCCGTTTCCTCCTGCGCCCAAAGAGCGGCTTGCCGGTACTGCTCCTCTTGCGCAGCCTGTTCCTCCTGCGCTTGCTGCTGTTGTTGCAGCTGCTGCTGTTGCTGCTGCTTCTGCAACGCTGCCTCTGCCTCGTCCTTTTGCTGTTGCAGCAGCAGCTGCTGGCGGTAGAGTTGTTGCTGCTGCAACGCTGCAGCTGCAGCGGCGTCTTGCTGCTGCTGCAACTGCTGCTGCTGCTGCTGCTGCTGCATGTGCTTGTTGTTGCTGATGCAACGCCGCGTCTTGCTGCTGCTGCAACGCTGCTGCTGCTGCTGCTACTGCATGTGCTTGTTGTTGCTGATACAACGCCGCGTCTTGCTGCTGCTGCAGCGCTGCTGCTGCTGCTGCAGCATGTGCTTGTTGTTGTTGATGCAACGCCGCGTCTTGTTGCTGCTGCAATGAGGCTGCCGCTGCTGCTGCCTCTTGCTGCTGCCACTGCATCATGGCTTGCTGTTGCTGTTGCTCCTCGGCGTGCTGATGGTGCGGCAGCGGTGGCTGATCCTGTTGGTGTAGCTTTGGCAGCGGAGGCTGAAGCTGCGGCTGATGCTGCTGGTGCAGCTGAGGCTGGTGCAGCAGTGGCTGCGGTGGCTGGGGGCATGGCTGGTGCTGTGGCACCGCTGCAGTTGGTTGCTGGTGCCATGTTGGCGACGGCGGCGGTTGGGGTGGAAATGTGGGCTGCGCTGGCTGTCCCTGGTCCTGCTGAGGTGGTTGCTGCGGCTGCTCAGCTTGTGCGCGTTGCTGCAGGTGCTGCTGCAGCTGCTGCTGCATCTGCTGCTGCTCCTGCTGCAGTGCCTGCACCGTGTTCGTCAGGAACTGCAGCACGCCGTACATGGCGTCCAGCGTGCCGAAAAGCCGACCCCATTGGCGATGATCATACGAAGGCGGCCGCTCGCCGGGGTGCTTCGGCGGCATTGCGCCCCCCCGCGCCGCGGCAAAAGACGAGAAGCAGGAAAATCGTGACGAGTAAGTTAATGGTTGAATGCAATGAGTGAATATATTGAACGCACGAACGAATGAACGAACGAATGAATGAATGAAATAATGAATGAATGAATGAATGAATGAATGAAAGAATGAATGATTGATTGAACGAATGAATGAATGAATGAATGAATGAATGAATCAATGAATGAAGCAAAAGATAAATTTCAATGAAATAATGAATGGGTGACAATAAGTGAATTGAAACAAAAATAGCATGAAATGACATGAAACGAATGAAGAATGAATGACAGAAATTGCATGACATGACATGAAAGGAAATGACATGACATAACGACTGAATGACCGACTGACTGACTGACTGTGACTGAATGAATGAATGAATGAATGAATGAATGCATGAATGAATGAATGAATGAATGAATGAATGAATGAATGACTGAATGACTCAATGCATGAATGAAATAATGAGTGAGTGATTGAATGAAATGAAATGAAACGACGCAACATGAAATGAAGTGTATGCATGAATGAGTGAATTCATGAATGAATGAATGAATGAATGAATGAATGAATGAATGAATGAGTGAATGAAATGAATGAATGAGTGAATGAAATGAATGCAATGAATGAAATGAAATGAAATGTAATGAAATGAATGAATGAAATGAAATGAAATGAAATGAAATGAAATGACATGGCATGAAATGAAATGAGAGAATGAATGAATGTATGAATGAATGAATGAATGAATGAATGAATGAATGAATGAATGAATGAATGAGTGAGTGAATGAGTGAGTGAATGAATGAATGAATGAATGAATGAATGAATGCATGAAATGATGGCTGGATGGATGAATGAATGAATGAACAACTGGTGGAACTCAATGAACGAATGAATGAACGAGTGATGGAACTGAATGAAAGAATGAAATGAATGAAATGAATGGATGGATGGATGAATGAATGAAAGAATGAATGTGTGAATGAATGAATGACTGAATGAATGAACAAATGAATGATGAATTTATGAGTGAATGAATGAATGAATTAATGAATGAATGAGTTCATGAACGAACGAAAGAATTAAGGAACGCATGAGCGTATGAATTGATGGATGAATGCATGAATGAGTGAATGAACCAATGAAGGACTTGAATTGAATTGAATTGATGCATGAATGAATTAATGAATCAAATGATTGAATGACATGACTGAATGCGTGAATGAATGAATGTATGAATGGAGTGAGATTAAATGAAATGAAACGAATGAATGAATGAATGAATGAATGAAGGAATGAATGAATGAATGAATGAATGGACGAATGAATTAGTGAGTGAGTGAGTGAATGGATCGAATGACTGAATGAATGCATGAACGACTGTGAACGCAGAATTGAGTGAATGACTGAAAGAACACTGCATGAATGAATGAATGAATGAATGAATGAATGAATGAATGAATGAATGAATCAATGAATGAATGAATGAATGAATGAATGAATGAATGAATGAATGAAAGAAAGAAAGAAAGAAATAATGAATGAATTAATGCATGAGTCAATGCATGGATGAATGAACAAATGAATTAAGGAATGTATGAGTGAATGAGTGAATGAATGAATGAATGAATGGATGGATGAATGAATGAATGAATGAAATGATTGAAATGAAATGAAATGAAATGGAATGAAATGGAATGAAATGAAATACAATGAGGGAACATAAAATTAGATACATGAATGAACGGATGAATGAGTGTATGACTGAATGAATGAATGAATGAATGAATGAATGAAGGAAGGAAGGAATGAATGAATGACGGGTGTTTCGTATGTGACGTGATGCGATGTAATGCGATGTGATGTAACTCAGAGCAATGTAATGTTGTGTTTTTGCGTATCTCAATGTAACGCGCAGCTGAAATGTGAATGCCATGCGTTTAATGTAATGCAAAGTGTGTAATGCAAGTCTTCTCCTGAAATGCGGCGTTGTTGTGCTATCAATGTCCACAATGTGACACGGGTCATGCTACTGTTGCTGTTGAGAGCTGTTCGTGCGAAACCATATCTCTCCAACTTTGAGCCTTGCTGCCGGTGGAACAAATAAGTGGAAACATGCTGAACAGCTGTTGGTCCTGCTGTCCAGCAGGTTTTTTGAATTGACTGATGAAGCTGCTGGGCAGTAGCTGGTCCAACCCAATTTGCTGAGCAGCAGTTTGGGCCTGCTGCGAAGCAGGTCTGATGGAACTGCTGAGCAGCAGTTGGTCCAGCAGGAGGAATTGTCCGATGAAGCTGCTGAACAGCAGCAATGCTGCGTTCAGCAGGAAGTGTCTGATGAACCTGCTGAGCAGCAGCTGGTTCAACCCAATGAACTGCTGAGCAGCAGTCAGCAGGTCCAAACTGCTGAGCAGCAGTTGGGCCTGCTGTTCAGCAGGTCCTCTGCATTGTCTGATGAAGCTGCTGAGCAGCAGCTGGTTCAACCCAATGAACTGCTGAGCAGCAGTCAGCAGGTCCAGCGCAGCATGTCTGACGAAACTGCTGAGCAGCAGTTGGGCTTGCTGTTCAGCAGGTCCTTTGCATTGTCTGATGAAGCTGCTGAGCAGCAGCTGGTCCATGAACTGCTGAACAGCAGTCAGCAGGTCCAGCGCAGCAGGTCTGACCAAACTGCTGAGCAGCAGTTGGTCTTCGACTTAGGTGATCAGTTGCGCCTGCTGTTCAGCAGGCATTGTCTGATGAAGCTGCTGAGCAGCAGCTGGTCCGACCCAACTAAGAAGCCAAAACCCAACAAAGAAGCCAAGGTGCACCCGGAGCCGCGCCGGCGGCAGCGCGCAGCAGTGGCGCGGCAGGCCCGCCGCGCCTGATTGTACCACGGTGGGGCTGCTGTTCAGCAGTCTGCAAATCATATTGCCTACTTCTGGGTCTCTGCTGGGTGTGGTTTGCCAGCCAACACGTTTCTTGAAAACAAGGGGCAGCTTCTCTTCGCTTCGTATTACTTTCGTCATAGTTACTTATTGCTGCTGACCAGCAGCTCCGATTTTGCGGCTTTGGTTTGTTGATTGTCATGCGATGGTTTCGCTGCTGATCAGTGGCTTGCAATCTTAAGTTTACAAGACAAAGGGGGGTTGTTTGTGAGACAGCCAGTCTGGATTCTCAAAACGACTTGTAACAAGCCAGCCTGCGCTGCAGTCTGTCATGGGCTCGAGGCTGCAAAAGACCAATCCTGCTACAGTCGTGGGCGAGAGAATCATGGCAAAAACAAAAGCTGCCGTGTATGCAAGAGTGAGCTCTAAGACCAACAAGGATAGTGCCAGCGTGAGCCGGCAGAAGGAAGCATGTCGCAACGCGTGCAAAGCCAAAAAATGGCAGCTGGCCTGCTCCGCAGCAGAGGTGATCTCTGGCAGCCTGCCGGCAGACAAGCGTGAGGAGAACCTGATCCTGAAGTGTAAGGCCAAGGGGATCAATAAGGTGGTGATTGAGAATGGCCGTGCTTTGGCGCGCAGCGCTGTGGCTGCTGAAAGCTTGTATGACTTCAGCAAAAACAAGGGGTGACCATTGTCGCATCAGATCTTCCTGATTTGTTCAGCCACGAAGAAAACCCAGCATACAATGAGCTGGAGAAAGACATGACAGTGTCCAGGTTACAACATGGCTTGGCAAACAAGAAGAAGAAAGCCCGCGCAGCTCTTCGGAATGGTGACAAGAGTGTGAAGCTATCTCAGAAAGGCGTTGTCAAGGTCAACGGGAGCAAAAGCATCCTTGAAACCGTGCAGTCCAAGAAGTGCATTACTCAGCTGAAGAACATTTGCAAGCAGCATGAACATGGCAAAATTAGTTGCCGCCATATGGCAACTGAGTTGTCTCAAAAGCTTGGCCTGAAATCACCGATGGCCCATGAAACAGCGAGGCGCATGTGCACAGCCCTTTTGAAGTTTCACTGACATCACGCTGTGAGTGATGTTTCTGAACTGGCTGGCTTAACGCACCCAAAATCACATGTTCACTTCTGTATGGGGTTGTGATTGCCCAAGCCAAGTTTTAAACTCCATCCCGAATTACATTAAGCCAGCAGACTTCAGCAAGGAGTCAATGACCCTCTGCACCAAAGGAATTGGAACTGCGTTGCCGGCTATTCCGCCCAGGGCAGCAGCTGAAACGACCCCGTGCGGAAAATCCGACTGTGACACACCCATAAGGGCCAACACTTCATTCCTTGTCATCCAACGTGACTCTTTTGTCAGCCAATGCCCTTTGGACGCTGCACGGTTTTTGGTCAGGCAAGGTGACACTCCTTTCATGAAATGAGCCTGCTGCTTCTGACTGCATGATATGTCCACAACGTACTGGTTCTTGAAAGGGTCGTCTCCCTGGTTGATGATCCTTGTAAGTGCCGTTTTCACATGGTTGTAGTACCCTGGAGCCAAACTGTTCAAGGCAACTTCGGGCTGTTTCTTTTCCAAGAAGTCGTTCAGCGGGCGCATGGGGATGGGGTCTGGCCATTTCATGTCTGATTTCTGCGACTTGGCCAGGACGCCGGCAATGAAGACCCGGACGCGATGGTGCGGCAAGCCGCTGTATTGGCTGGTGTCCAACGCTTTCCAGGACACGTTGTACCTGGCACTCGACGACAAGGACGGCATGATATGGGCATGTGACGGTTAAAATTAACAATGCTTGACAAGTAAAAGGGCTGACAAAAGTACTCGTGAGAAATTAGTCAATCCACAGCCGCTGGCCAGCTGCATCTTTCATTTCCATAATGACCTCCAAGATCAGCACTAGGATGGGCTTGTGGTTTGTGAGCAGCCCCTCAACATTCTCCAGCAAAAAACACTTTGGCTTGGCGCGGTAGATGTAGTGAAGAACGTAGAAAACTACGATGCCCCGCAAGTCGGCAATGCCTTTGCCCAACCCGGCAGTACTAAAGCTTTGGCAAGGAAAGCCGCTGAAGGAAAAGTCGACTGTCGGGGCTCGCAAGAAGCTCTCATCCATCACATTGTCAAACCATTTGTGGTGCTGGTACGTACGGGTGCTCAAAGCCTTGGCTTTACGGCAGATGTCGCACGCGAAGCAGCACGTGTGGCGGACTCCGAGCCGCGTCAAGGCGATGAGTTCGCTGCACCAGCCACTGCATGCGCTGGCAACAGTAATGCCGCTATGTTTGTGCTCGCACGTCTCGATGACCATGTTGAGGCTCCATGCTGCGCAGCAGCGTTTTGTGAGGGGACAGCCTTCGGAGGACGACGAGCAGGTGTTTGGCTGGAAGCTGCAGTCGCAGGCCGCTTCAACACCGCCTTCTGCACCTTCTGAACCTTCTGAACCTTCCGGGATGGTTTGGGCTTGGCTTGAGCAGCGAAGCCAGCATCGTTGTCGTCAATGTCATCCATGTCAGCTGAAAACCCAGCCATTGCTGGAGTCAGCTCTAACTCTTGAACATCAATTGGCTGTGGTGAGCGACTGCTGGTCAGCAGACAAGCCAGTGAGTTCGTCAGTTTAAAGTCTCAGCAGGCCAAGCGTGCCTTTTCAATGCGATCGATGGGTAGCTCGCCGACTTTCAAGTTCTTCACCATTGTATGGCCCAGCCGCCTTCCCAAGAAACACCGCAATGCTCTTGTCAAGTATTTGCAACTGAACGTGGCAAGGCCATGAATGACTACAGGCCAAAATGTCGCTTGCCCTGTTGGCAATTCATCCTTGCAACTTTGCAAGAAGCGCAGCCCGTGCCGCCTCAGCAGTGCTACTGTTACCAGTGTTCTGCTTCTTGGCTGGAGCCTTCTGCTTGGTGTCGTCATCGCCGCCATCACCGCCCGCTTTCTCTTTTTCAGTCTCTGCATCATCGACCGCGACCGTCGCCTTGCGCTTGGCTCGTGGGGCCTTCTTAACCTCCTTGATCTTCTCTGCGTTCAGCAAAGATGTCCTTACCTGAAAGATCCTTTGAGTCTAAAAATAGCCTCGCGGAAATTTAGACTACAAAGCTGCGCCGAGTCTAAATTTGTAGTCTAAATAGCGCGTCTAAACTGCGAGTCTAAATCACGCAAATCCATATAAACACCTTGTTGCACCACTTGTTTTTGCATAGAACAGCGCAGCAAGCGCGCCATTATTTGTGTTTCTCTCGTGTTTGTTTATATGCGCAGCGTGGCGGGAGGATGTGTGGCTGCGAAGCCCTGAAGTGTGAGAGCTTGAGAAAATTGTCAGAGATTTTGCGACGCACACCCATTGTATATAGGAACCACGGCCCAAAGTTTAGAAAGCCCAGACACTGTTTTTGTCACAGGCCGCAAAGCAAGCAAGAGCTGCAAAGTACAAGCTGTCACAGAGGTACAAACTTGTGTGCAACAGTTCTCTGCCTTTTTGTACACTTGCCCTGCGCGCAGCCATTGGATTGTACACAGGACACTTGCGCCGCATGCATCTTTTGTACTGTGAGGCTTGTACTTGTGCTACACGAACTCCAAGTTGTGTGCCACAAACGCCTGCGTGCTTGCCGCAGCTGTGTGGGTTTTTTCCATATATATATACTTGTCCTCTACACGTACAAGCCTTTTCTGGGCCATGAACACGTGTGCGGATGAAGCGTGTGCGGAGTTGGGCCGCATTGCTTCCAGGGAGGCGGCAGCGGAGTTGGATACTGAGAAGCTGGAGGATGTAGACTGATAGCATGTGCTGTATATAAGTATTCAAACTGTGGCATCCTTGAATCAGCAGCTTGTGCGATGAACCAGCTGCAGTTGATGCTTGTTTAATGACTTACATGTACTTGTGCTGCTTGTGTGTTGGGCTTTGTGGACTTTGACCTGTGGTGTGTGATGTTGTCCTTGCCGGCAAGTGTCATGTGACTGACTCCAAACTGGCGCCCTTTTGTGTAACATGCACATTGTGATTGAATTGAGCTTGCCAGTTTGTCGAGCTACAACTGCCACTCACAAATACACCGTGGTTGGATTTGAACCATAGCGGAAAACGAGTTCCACACAGCGCATGCGCTTGTACATGTCCAAAGGAGGAGGTTTTGCAGGTTTCGCATGCAGCATGAACAATATTTATTTTCTGGCGGCTCCATTTTGGCTCTTGCAAAAACAAGGAACCTCCGATGAGGGATGCATGAAAGGACACACACACACACATGCACATGTGATACAACCGAGGTGGGTATGATGTACAAAGCTGCATCGGCGCTGCACAAGGAGCATTCCACTACGCCACTACGCAGCCTGCATCTGTGTTGCACACTGTTCAAGAGGTGTACTTGCATTTGACAACTTGGTACCTGGTGTGCGCCATGGAGAGCCGCTTGTACACAGCTGATTGGCCGGGGAATGTCACCAAAGCAGCGCCTCGCCTTGACTTGTATAAGCATGCGCCTTGAAACTGCGAACCTTCATGAACTAACTGTACACACACGTGCACGAACTTGCGCCGCTACCAAGGATGTGCTGGCGAGGGCGCAGCAGTACAATGCGCCAAAGCCGGTGGCAGTGCGAATTCTGCCATGCAGGAGCGCGTACCAGCCGCAGACAAGTGCCTTCCTCTTCTACGACAGCGATGCGGATATGACGGAGGCGCTGAAGGCGTTTCGGGCGGCGGACCACCATGCAGAGCGGGCTCGGCCGGCACCAGCACCACCCCCCCCTCCCCCACTACCATCCTTTCCACCACAGCCACCGCAACTGCAGACACAACAACCACCACTACCACAGCCACCACTGCCACCACCACCACTGCCACCACCACTGCAGCCACAGCCACCTCGGCAGCCACCACCCCCGGCACCTGCTCCACGGCCATCGGCCCAGATGAAAATCCAAGCTGTTGCGCCGGTGGTGTCACACGCTGTGAGCCCAATCACACCGCCGAAAATGGCCGGCCCCGCCAGCAGCCCGACAAGCCCGCCGCCGGCAGACCTGGTGGGTGTGATTCAAAGCATGGCGCGTCTAGCTGCTTTCAGCGGACCTGGGTTTGAGGAGCGAACTTTGCGGGAGCAAGACCAAAATAAGTATCAGTTCCTCTTGCCGGACAACGAGTACCATGCGTACTATTGCTGGCAACGGGATCTGGCCGTTCAGGAACGCGCGGAGCGGCTAGGCGGCGGAGTTCCTGCTGGCGAGGGCGCTGGAGTTCCTGCTGGTTCCGGAGTTCCTGCTGCCAGTTCTTCCAGGCCACCCCCTGAGAAGCGGAGGAAATTCGATGCCTTCGGAACCCCGCGTTCCTCGAAGGCTGGGCTTGGGAGTCGTGTGAATGTATAAGAGGTGTGCTTGGATTGTACACAAAGCGTTGCCCTTTTGCATGTACAATGTATACCACACTTCTTTGCTTGTACATCTATCTGTGCTTCACATTGTGAGTGTACGATATGTACGCACGTTTCCGCCGGCTGGTACACACTTTTGTGAGGCGCTCAGGACCCTCATGAACGCTGAGAACTCTGAGGAAGATGAGAATGCTGAGGATTCAGAGGCATAGCGTGACATGTACACAGCTGTGTACAATACAAGTGTACAATGTACAATTGCACGAGTGTACAACTGAAGACTCTTTGCAGTTGTATTTTCATTAGACTTGACTCCGTTCGGGCTTCTTCACTGGCCAGGCGTACCCGTCAAGCGCGCCCGCGCAGCCCGTCCAGGCGTCAGCCTGGGCTATCTGCGCCGCATGTCATGTGTGCGTTGCCGGACAGGCTGTGATCCGTGGGTCAGCCAACCCGGCGACAAGGTTGGCTAAGGCGCTGCAACTTCAATGTTGTTCACCCTACTTGGATGCTTGTCAGGCCCTAGCTACGATGCCATCGCCAGACGAGGCCTTTGCGCGGCATGTACACAGTGAGCGTTTGGTACACTGTTCTTGTGCCAGGAGAGCGACGGCGAAGACTCCTTGCCCACGGAATCCGAGGACTTTTGTGCTTGCCCACGCTTGTATGCATTGCGTTGCACTGATTCGCGCAGGAGCTGAGTCCGACATCGCCGGCTGAGGAGCCGGACGTAGCGTGGGATTACTTCTAGGCGGTTCAGGGGTGAAAAGGCGTAATCACAAAGGCTGCTCCCTTATAATTACAAGGTCATTTGCTTTGTACACCCTGACACGCGCTTGTGCACTCTTGCATTTTTTACGGTTCGCCGTCGTCTGCGCTTGTGTGCAAGTCAAGGGAGCCAATTGAAGTGACTAACGTGTGAGTGACTCAGAGACCACCATGTAGTCATGTATAGCGGCCTTGACTTGTATACCGTGCCCTGGCCTGAAAACTCTGCATTTAACGTATAAGAGCGCGGCCACCCAGCCAAGAGAGAATGTGAGCAACTCCTAGAGGAATGAAAAGAGAAACAATGCTTTCTATAAAGGCTGGTGTGGGACTGCTGCCACCGCTTCGGGCAGCGTGCTTCAATTTGCAGTCTCGATCTGCTTGGAAAAAAAGGCGCGGATTGGGCAATTTGCGAGTTTGTCAGAGCCTCCGTGACAGAAAACAATGAAGTCCCAAACTGCATCCAAACTGCATCCAAACTGCATCCAAACTGCATCCAAACTGCATCCAAACTACATCACCATGATGCACTTTGTACCAAAACTGCATTGGCGACACATGAAACTGCAACACGCCAATGCACTTTTGATACAGAGCCTCACCGGAATGCAGTTTCAATGCAGTTTGGATCAACCCTGCATCACATTGATGAAGTTTGGATCAAAACTGCATCATCATAATGCAGTTTGGATGTAGTTTGGATGTAGTTTGGATGCAGTTTCAAACAAAAGTGCATCATCATAATGCAGTTTGGATGTAGTTTGGATGTAGTTTGGATGCAGTTTGAGTGCAGTTTGAGCACTCGGGGCTCTAAAATTGTGAAACCAATCACTGCGGGCAGCCATTTTCTTGAAGGAGGAGCCTCTTTTTTTTCAGGAACAGCTCTTTTTTTTTAAGGGACAGCACAGTTGTGTGACCAGAACTGCTCAATTTCTTGAAGAAACATCTAAAGATTTCAAGGTTTGAGCAATGCCGAAGGTGTACTTTGGTACAGCTACGATGCTTGTCAGGCCCTACATATAGGCAGCTCCTGTTGTGTTTTCCTTTTGGGTTTATGGTGAGTCTTCTGTTTCAATCAAAAGCCCCAATGTGTGGAATATGTTTTCCACTTTTTCTTTTGAGCTGTCATGCAACCTGTATAAACCTTATATATCTTGGGGTGGAGCATGGTGCAACTTTTCAGTAAACTCACATGGCACAATTTGTCCACCAAACTCCAAGCCTTGTGGCGCAACGCTGGCAGCAAGTTCAAGTGTAGTACAACTTACAAGAGTGTTTCCGGCTAACTCTCGCGTGTACAACTGCAGAATTCAACCAAATTCGCATCACAAAATATTTACAGAGCACAACATGGGTTCAAATTGGTGCAATATACTATTTTAGCTGTGATTGCCCAACACTGCCTCACAGTGCGAAACACTTGAGAAACCAATCCGGGCCTGAGAGTTTTGGGCGCTGCGGACTGTGGTGCGATCATGGGCGATGAGCCGGGCCCGCCGTTGAAGGCGTCTGCGTTAGAGAATGCGCCCAGCACTTCGAAGCTTGCCACGCACCTGCTGGAAGAGTTTGCTCTGGGAAAGAAATCCCCTCAAGAATGCCAGCGTCTTGCCAGTTTGGCAGTGAAAGACATGACAGCCGCTGGGGTTCTGTTAGAAAATATCCCCGTGGATTTGCGGAAGCTGAGCGAGTTGGGATCTGGAGGCAGGCACTTGAATAACTGCTACCGCGACATTATGCGGATGACTTGCAAAATTCCGTCCATCCCCATGCCCTTTTCAGTGAACATCCCAACCAAGCAGGGTGATGAGACTGCCGGTATCCTTCTCCCACATGTGATGTTTGCCAGCATGTACCACCACTACAGGGCGGCCTTCGGGCAGTACATCATGCCTGGCGGAGAGGACGCTCTTCAGGAGTTCTGGACCACTGGAAAGCGCATGCCGCAGCTTGCCAATCATCCAATCCTGCGAAGGGCCAATTTTGAGGCCAGGTGCGTGCCGATTGCGCTGCACGGGGATGAAGTCCCAACGGTTGGCCGGGGGAAGGTATGGTGCAAGCTTTCGCTGCTGCTGTCCTGGTTCTCCGTCATGGCCGTCGGCGTGCCGACCCTTCAGGCAATGAACTTGATTTGGGCGCACGCTCCGCAATGTGCGGTTGAGGGGCCTGATGGGACAGTGGCCGTTTTTATGCGCATCATGAAGTGGAGCTTTTCTGCCCTTTTTGCAGGGACCTGGCCCAGGCGGGATTGGCGGGGAGTTGCCTATGAGCCTGGCTCTGCGGATGCGAATCGGGCCGGCGAGCTCTTGCTGACGGCTATTTTGCATGCCTTATAGGCTTATGCGGCGATTTAGATTATTGCGCGAAATTCCTGGGACATCCACGATGGAGCTCCCATAGTGAGCCCTGTGGACTTTGCCGTGCCACCTTTCGAGGCCCTCTCACTTGGCTGAATTTTTCAGAGAACGCGCCCTGGGAAGGAACCCAATGGACACCCGAGACGTGGGCTCGCAGGCCGAATCGTTCCACCTGTCCTCTTTTCGAGATGCCCGGATTTACCAGCATCGCGGTGCTCCCCGATTATATGCACAACAAATATTTGGGGTATGCGCAGTACCTGTTCGGCAGCGTCTTCTGGCTTCTCTGTTTCGTTCACATGGCAGCCGCGCCATTGCAAAACCTCAGGACCCTCGCCAACTTCATCATGAGCTTCCAAAACCGCCACCGCCCACAACATGGCGAGCGCTACCCTGCCAGGACGCTGCGCAAACTGACAATGTTTGTGAAGAAGCGAGACTTTCCAAAGCTTCGCGGCAAAGCCGGTCAAATTCGGGGATTGGGAGACGCAATGATAGCGATGTGGAAGCGCTATGGGGACTTGCACACCCGGGACGGTATCCGTATCAAGCTGTTGCTGGAACTCAGCCTGCAATGCGATGAGATCTTGGACTCGCATTCGCCTGCCGACGGGTACTGGGCACTGCCGCCCCCGAATGCAGCAGAGTTGGTGCGCAAACAACGACTGCTGGGTCAGCTGTACGTGCAGCTCTCAGAATCCTATGCTGCACAGGAGGTCCGGGTGTTCAATATGTCAGCCAAGCTGCACTATTGCCTTCACAGCGCGCTATGGGCTGACAAACTTCATCCCCATTTGGCCTGGTGCTGGCGAGGTGAGGACCTCATGGGCCGCATTTCCACCTTGATTAGCAGCTGTGTCAGCGGCCGGACGGACGTATCTGCCACCTTGAAGGCGGCAGAAAAGTATGGGCTGGCTTGCCACTATATGTGGTCTGCTGCTGACGGGCCGCGTCGCCTTGAAGGCCGCTAAAAGGTACAGGATGGCCAGTCTGCCTTTTTTGTCAAACCTGCTGCAGCTGCAAAATTGAAGGGCTTTCTGCTCGTGTTGCATTTGTCCTCTGCGCCTTCACAGTTTTGGGCTGCCAGTTGCACCTGCCCACACTGTGGAAAGCCTTGTATGTTGCCGCTTGTGCACGTCACAGCACTTCTGCTGCGGAGTCGCTATATAATCTCCCCCACCGCATGTACACTATGTATAGTGGCACAGCCACCGCCGCTTGTACGACCGGCCACTCATGTATATAAAAAGAAATGCGCTGGACGCTTGTACTGCACCTGCCCACACTCACAGTTGTATACCGTGGAAAGCCTTGTATGTTGCCGCTTGTGCACGTCACAGCACTTCTGCTGCGGAGTCGCAAAAAAGCGCGCTGGACGCTTGTACTGTGCGGAGCCGGCGTTTACAGGGTTGCATCACGTGCCAGTTTTGAATTGTGGGCGGCCCACGTGTGACAGATCATATAGCAAATGTGGACTTGTATTGCGGGCATGCCCAGCATTTCCAACGCTTGTGCTGCCGGCCGCCCGTGGGTTTTGCGAAGCTTCCCTCTTGTACTTATACCATTTTTTGCGCGCGCTTGTGCGGATTCCCTTGCAGTAACGAATAGTTGGCAGTGTTGGTTCCAAGCAAAAATCTATGGACAATTGACATAAAATTGAGACTAAATTGAAGCTAATTTGAGGCTAAATAATGTTTCAACATAAATTTAGCCTCGCCTTATTTAGACTCATTTTGAGTCTAAATTCTTGTAGGAGTCTAAATCGCATCCGAGGCTATTTTTAGACTCAAAGGATCTTTCAGGTAGTAGTTTCCACGTGACGTGCGTAGTTGCAACAAACAGTAAACACACTTGTGCGCCAAGTTTGTTGCCAGGGGGCAGCCCCACCTCATACAGCTCTGGGATATCGTCATTCTGGAAGGCGTCCCACAAGCTTTTCAGCACCTTCGCCTTCAGCAGGTCTGCGTGCTGCGAGGTAAAGCACACGCTGATGATAGGAACCTTGCGCTTGATGCACTCCATGATGAGCAAGTGGTCAACATCAGGAGCTCGGAAGACGCATGCGGGCTTGAAGCTGTGCAGCACCTCAGCCAGGAAGACTGGGTTGCTGAAGTGCCAGGTGGCCGGTTCAAGCCCCTCAGGAAGTGCGGGCTTTGGCTCGTTGACCGGGCCTGAGCGCATCGCGGATTTGGACGACATGATCTCCATATCTTAGAGGTAGCGTGAAGATATTCAAAGTATTTACTGCAAACTGCGTCCAAGCATCAGGGGCCACCGGTGAGCACCCTACCCTTGTCCCCACACAAGGCTTTCTTGTCGGCAGGGCTCATTCGCCAACAAGCTTTGTCGGTGTAAGGCAGCGCGCGAACTGGACCGATGTGGCTGCCGTGATTCGTCCCGCTGTAGTGCTTCCGCGCAACCTTCTCAATCTCTAACCCCTCAAGGGTGTAGCACATCATGGACTCGGTTTGGTTCACGAACCCGCGAACTTTTTCGCGCCTGTCGACGAGGCTTTCTTCGTCGTAGCAGATTGTGAAGCACTGTCTGCATTTGTTCATCGAGCGGCCCGTCGAGTCAACAAAGGCTTGTGACACCGACGTGTCGTTGCCACTCCGCCCTCCATCCATGTAGATGACGAGGTCCGTCTTCTTCAAATCCCCCTCCTGGGCATTCTCCTGGTCGCCAGGTCCCCGCACTGCCGTGAATGCTTGCAGCATGCGGCGGAAATGCCTCTGCTGGAAGGGTGGCAAACGAATGTTCGGATTCGATGACGCCTCTCCAGCAACCTTCGAGTCGTAGAGCAGCATGCATGGCCCGCTCACCTTTTTCAGCACAGTGGGCTCCAGGACCTTGATCAAGTCATCTTTGCTGTCCTTGCCATGTCAAGTACTACTGACTCAGTCTGACACTGACTGAATTGGCAGCTGATCAGCTGCAAGAAAAGGCAGCTGTTCAGCTGCAAGAAAAGGCAGCTGATCAGCTGCAACTATTAAGCCAAGATGCATGATCCACCACCAAAGTGCAGAATGACTCAAACTTGTTGAGCAGAAAGGTCAGCCAGTCGTCCAGCTTGCCTTCGTCATCGACAGTCTCCAGCTGCTGCGCCGTGCACAAGTCCTTCAACGTCAAGGATTTGCCCTGATTGACGTCCTCATGGGCGCTTCCCGGCTCTTTGGAAGATGTGGCCATGGGATGGCCAGTGGACTCCTCCTTGTTCGTGATGCTGACTTCCTCGATCGCTTCCGACAGGAACTTCACCTGGCTGATCACCTCTGCGACCTCGCAGCTACCCTTCAGCGCCGTCTTCAACGCCGACTTGGACTCCGACACCTGCTGCGACCATGCTTCGTACAGCTCCTCTGCTGTCATCTTCTTCGCCGCTGACTCCTGGGCGGCCTTGTAGGTCATGAGCTCGTAAGTTCTTTGGCTTGCTGTTCGGACAAGAGCATCATCGTCATCGATGATCTTGTTGCGGAGGTTGACCTGCGATGTCGGCAGCGCACCAGGCGCTAGGCTAAGCTACTACTACTTCTTAGGCTGTATTTTACTTCAGACTGACAGTCCCACACAGTAAACATCTTTGCTGGCAGTCAGGGCGCCCCTCTGAAGAACATTTTCTCTGGCGTGTCGATGACCTCAAACACGAAAGTTGCCGTCAGAGCGACCGTCTTCCACTCCCTTGGCAGCGGCGGTCACGTGCAGCGGCAATATTGTGTAAAACATTTTTTGGGGACCATTGGAGACAAGTTTCAGCAGAACATGCTCAGGTTCTTCGCGCTCAATGGCGGCTGCCAGCGCAAACAGGTAGGCGTGCTCCACCTCTTCCGGGCTCACGCGGCGCAAGTTCCCACGGCTGAGCTCCAAGTTCGCGCCCACCGCAACAATGATCGGCTTGTCGAACCTGGTCAGGGAAGACGTTTAAGAAAACTATGTTAATGATGGGATTCAATTTAAGCCTCTGCCTCTTGGGCCCTTTGCAGAACATGCTGTGCTGCAAGTTGGTCACAGCTTGGCGGGAAATCGGCACTCGAGGGGCGCAAGTCCACCGCAAGTTCAGCCAAAAGAGGTTGCACGCGCTGTCGTACTGGCCGGCAGTCTGCATTGCAGCTTCATAGGCTTGCTTCACAAACACTGCCTGGAATCGGATGTGCGGAAAAGGGTCACGCACACCCCCCCGCCTGTTGAGAGCCTAGGGGTGGACTCGTGGACCACCCTAAGCTCTCAACAGCCGGGAGCGCTCCCGGCTGTTGAGAGGGGGGTCTATCGACCGCACGGCGGGTGTTGAGAGCTTAGGGTGTTCCACCCCTAGGCTCTCAACACCCGCCGTGCGGTCGATAGACCCCCCTCTCAACAGCCGGGAGCGCTCCCAGCTGTTGAGAGCTTAGGGTGGTCCACCCCTAGGCTCTCAACAGCCCCCTTGTTTTTGAGTACCACACTTTCGGGAATACGCCGGGAATATACACCAAGCTAAAAAAGGCACACGATTTCAGCCAAAACTTTTGAAAACCTGGCCTTGTGGCCAGCCGAGTGGGATGCCGCGTTCTGATTGATGCCGATGGGCTCCTCATGCATGATGTTGCTGAAGAGCGGGTGCTCCATGATGCGCTGCAAAGCAATTTCCAGCTGCGCATAGTGCGCCCGATTCACATCAGCCACCTCGCCAGGACCAGGATCCGCGGCGGCTGGCGCATCGTCGGCAGCGGGCACCGCGGCAGCCGCTGCCTTTGCCTTCGCCTTGTTCTTCGGCTGCTTCTTCGGAAGCGTGGTGCGGGGCCCGCTCGCTTAGAGCAATCTCAGCATCAGCGAGAATCACATTGATTTGCCACTGTTCAGTGGTTGAAGTTGCTGGCCAGCAATCACAGTCAGCTCAAGCTGCTGCTCAGCAGCATCATTTTCATGCAAACTTTGTTGCTGCTCAGCAACAGTCTGAACAAGCACTACGCAGCCAACATCATGTTCATGCCAACTTCATTCAGTTGCTGTTCAGCAACTACAAGTTCAAACAGTCGCATGAACCCGTCAGTCGTTTCAAGAGCTTGTTACTACTGCTGTGTCCGCCTCACTGCATCGCATCGAAGAGGCTTTATGCCTATAAACTTGAACTTGTGTCCCGAAAAGTGGTTTGTGACATTGTGTGCCAACACTTGTTTTCGTTTCAGCACCCACGCCTGCAACATGTGGTATTGCCCTCGGGGTCAAATGGTTTGCAGATGACACATTTACACTGATTATTATTATCCACCGGGTTCTGCAGGATGTTTGTTGTAAGCTACGTGCCAAACAAACAGGTTGATTGACAAAGTTGAACCTTTGGCGTACTTGTGACATTGGCTATGTTGCATATCTCCAATCTATTAAAATGGCAGGCTGCTGCATCTTGTTGGAGCTCTTGTTTGGCTTGTGTTGCTTTTCAGGTCAACTAAGCAAAAGGATATCCTTGGTTGCTCAGTGTTGCTCACTGATCAGTGGCTAATTGAAGATTTCAAAGCCACTTCATCCCCTGCAAACGCGTCTTGTTTTCGCCACTCCCCTGAGTAAGTACAAGCAATGCTTGCGACAACCAAGGCCACATCCGCAGTCCTCAGAACAACTAAAAACCAACATGGGTGACAGTATGAATTGTAGCACCAGCTGGTTCAATGCCACTGACTGAGGCCGCGTGGCAAGCTCAAGGCGGAGGTTGGGCGTTTGCCCGGGCCACATTGAGGCAGGACCCCGTGCACCGCCGATGAGTTGGAAGGGGTTCACAAGCCACACATCCCCCTTTTGGCGATGCACATTTTGCAAACGAATTTGAGAAACCCATTCTTTTCAAATATGTTGGCTTCATTTGCCCGTGCAGCTTCTGTGTCAGAAGCAATTGGGACGACTGTGAAACGCCGAGCTGCAGGAGTCGCAACGTGCAAGTCCGCAAACTGTTCCCAGCTTTCAATCGCCTTCCACTTGCACCCAGCATGTTGCATTGCGTTCTTGAAAACTATAGCAATGGCAGGCTTCTCACGCTCAAACGCCGGGCTGACAAACACCTTGCGCAAAACGTGGATGGCAGGTGCAAAGTGCAGCGCGATGCCCTTTTCCCCCTTGCTGTCAAAGTACTGCTTGTTGGCCAGCATGCCACCCAAAAGAGTTGCAGCAACGAACTCCTCCTGCGGGTTCGCTGGGTCCTCCACCACGAAGCCTTCCGCATCCCACACAAAGCGTCGCGCTCTGTCACGCGCAGCCCCATGCACGTCTTGAAGCCAGCTGCTGTCCTCGAGGTAGAACGGCCTGGCTGCAACGTCAACCTTCTTGGGCAGCAGCAAGTTGGCACTCCGAGCTTCCTTCCTTGGCAGTGTCTTGATGATTTCGTCGAAGCAGCATGGACAAACAACGCGATTTCAAGTGAATCTCCAGCTGCAAAATAAAATAACACAACTCTGCTTTAACGAGCGCTTAGTGACCGTGTTCGCTGCTCATCGGTTTTCGCTACGTGTTGCCGAACGGCCAGTGCCACATCAACGAGGTCCGGCTCAACCTCGTCCTCTAACAGCGCGTTCTCAAGGTAGCTCTGCACGCGGCTTTCATATTGTTTTGTTTTCTGAAAGGTCAGCTCGTTCGCCATCGACTCTGACCAGATTCCTGACGATCCCCTGGCAGCAGTTGACTCAACCGTCGCAATGTCCACTGGTGCTGCCGCCTTGCTGTCAAGCCTGCGGCCCTTTCGAACATCGTTGACCGTCAAAGTGCAGCCTGTCTGCTTGCGCTTTATGCCTTTGTCAAGCCTTGTCATGCAGCTTGCTCGGGGCTTACCAAAGTACGCTTGCCAGACCTTGGCCGCTCTTGCGCAAAGCTGGTCATGGGGCGTGTCGGTCTTGGACAGCAGCAGCAGCTGCTGCTCGTCGCTTTGTGTAGCCTCACTCCTCAGCACTGCCAAGTCAATGGCAGCGCAAAGCTGTTTAGCGTTCAAATCAGCTGCCTAAACTTCAGGCAAACAATTGAGAAGAGTTACATCCAAGGTTGAGAAGAGGCACATGTGTCGCCGCTGCTTGCTGATGCCCTCCTGCAGAATGCTGAATGATTGCTCGACGCCCGAGGTGCTCAATCCGTTCCATGCTCCGTAAAAAGACACTACCTTGAACAAGGCTTGGAGGTGGTCTTTTTGACGTCGACCAGCAGTCCGCGCACGTATTCTCTGCAGCGCAGTTTGCCAAGCTGTAAAGCTGCATGTGCGGCAAGTGGTTGCCTCATACATCGCGATGGGCTCGACCTCGTCAAACTGCAACCGGAGTGCAACTGCATCCACTTGGAATACCTGAGCCATCCGCTGCAAAGACCGATCCTTGAAGGCAATGTGGTGCGCTTCGTCTCGTTCCACACCACGCTTCTTGACAACATCAAACACCCGGAACGATGTCAGAATATCATGCTCTGGGAACTCAGCTTTCAGCGTGTTGGTGGCGAGAACGAGAAAGGCTTGGCACTGTTCAGTGCAGGCCAGCAAAAGCTCCAGACTGACCCGGCCACGACCCCCGATCGTCTTAGCCTGCTGACGTACCTGAACACCACGCGCAAGAACATGTTTCTAAACTTCAAAGCGCACGCTAGGCTAACAGATGCTGAACCATCCTTCATGACGTGTTCGCAGCAAACGTAGAAACCATTTACTCGATGCAGCTTCAGGCGCCATAAAACCCCTTGGTTCCTCAAGCAGCTCCAGCATGTAAGCCGTGAACCCTTGAGTGAAAATTGCGCCCTGGTTGATCAAGCGGTGCAGGCGTGCCAGCAAGGATTCCACCTCGATGGGGAACTCTGACAGGTCATAGCTCTCAGTGTCCACTAGCCTGAGCAAGCCGCTGCATTCGTCGCTACTGTCAGCGAGCATGCTGATCAGGATGAGGTGCCGCTCGCTCATGGCGTCCAGGTACTCAAACGCAGCTTTGGCATCGTCGCCGTCGCGCTGGGTCGCAACCCAGACCAGAGTCGAGATCAGAGCATCGATGTAGATCACTGTTCTTTGTAATGGCAGCGAGCATGATGCAAACCGGTGCTTTGCAGCTTGGAGATGCTTAATACGCCTGCCATTGCCGCCGTTCTTTTCGCATGCCACAGCAAACCGGCTGAATACGCCCTGCAGCGTCTGCGAGAAGTGGATCTTCTGGCAGATTGAGTTCGAACCCATGATGTACCTGTTCATGGTGTCTTTGATTTCGGCCACGGCGTCCCATGGCCTTTTCAGCACCCTGGTACCTTAGTAGTCAAGATTACACGCAAGGTTGCACGCAGAGCTAGATTCCCGGCTGTTGCTCAGCGCTTCCCTCGGCGCCTTCCCGGCCTTTTGTCGCAGCCTTCTCGAATCCCGCCCTCTTTGCTAGGGTTTTGTTTTTTTCGGTTTTTCGGTAGGGAGGACTTCGCTAGAACACAAGCTTGCGATCGGAAAAAGATTGAGACGTCAGTTTGACAGATCCATAGAAGAAGCCAAGGCACAAGCGTGAGCCCTGTCTCTTTGAATCGAAACCAGGTTTGGGAAGAAACTCTTGCTCACTCGCCCTGCGCCCTGCTCATTGCTGGCAGCATCCGCCACAAAGATCGTCACCGAGTTCCGGAGGTGTTCGCGCAGGGAAGAGTCCATCTCTTGAGCGCATGGGCCGCCCCATCCGGGCGTGGCAAAGCGTTCAATGACACGTTCCATTGCCACAACCACGTTGGAGATGGTCTCGCCGATAACTTCTTGGGCGCCCAGGATGCCCTTCTTGATCTCCAGGTTTGGGGTGCAGGCGGAGAAACGCATCAGCAACCGGTTCTGGCGACCATCCTGTGCTATTGCTATGGCGGAGGCACGCCGGATGAAGTCGCGGGTAATCTCCCGGTCGGACTCAGCCAAGCACCACTGCAAGCGAGACAACTTCTCTCGTCCACAGGGGTTCTCGCCGCCAATCCCTTGCCTCAGCGAGCATTTGTTCAGCCTGTGGTCCAGCGCCTGTTTGAACACATCCAGCCCAGGGCAATCCTTGTCTGCCTGCTGAGAGTTGGTGAAGCCAATGACCTTCAAAGCGCGCTGATGCTGCAAAGACGCGTGGTGCCTTTTGATGTTGCTCAGGAAAGGCGTTGCAACCGTGCCCCGTGCAAAAGCATTGTCCATGGCCGCCTTGTTGCACACGACGCACCCAAGCCCTGCATCAGCGGCATCGCCAGCGAGCACCAGCCAGGTGCCGATCGTTATGCCATCTGCTTGGATCGGAGAAGAAGCCTCCCACTCCTCTTGATTCCGAAGGAACAAGCAGCGCCAACAAGATGCTGGATCTGGGCAGCTCTTCGCATGACAGAAATTGGCCTGACGGGTCACAGGAGTCAGCCGCTGAGCTGCTTTGCCAGGCTGTGGCGCAGCCGCCCATCTTGAACGAGAGCCCGCCGCAGACTGCTCCGCATCACCCAGCGACCGCTGCGGGGTTGCGACATGGCCAAACCCAGGAATCATTTTGGTACCACAACGCTTGCTGCTTCTCTCTCTTGATCAGTGCTTTTTCAAAAATCTTCGTTTTTTGTGGGACAAACAACTTTTTTGCGCTTAAAACAGACCATTGTCATGTTGGTTGCCACCCTTTCAACTTCGCTCAGCAATGAACATGATTTAACTGCATTGAACTGCATTGAACTGCATTGAACTGCATTGAACTGCATTGAACTGCATTGAGTTGAACTGCATTGAGTTGGTTGAACTGCATTGGTTGGTCATGTTGCTTGAGCAAAATGCCGACACAGCAATGCCCATGATGAACCCAATTTTGGGGTCGAGCAAGCGTTGCAGGCGTTGCGCTGGTTACTTTAGACTCAGACGCAATGGCAGATGATGGAAAGCTTCGGCCTCGTAAAAACCGGCCGTCGCCATACGCCATCATGAACATACGCCGTCGCCATACGCCATACGCCATACGCCATACGCCATACGCCATACGCCATACGCCATACGCCATACGCCGTCGCCATACGCCATACGCCATACGCCATACGCCTCCGGAACTCCTTCCTCTGCTGAGAGGATGGCGAGGCCGAAGTGGAAGAAGCCCCAAATGCAGAAGCAACGCGCTTGTAATTGAGGAGTAGAAGTCGCCTAATTAATCCAGGCTGGTGTGTTTTGACACAAGCCTCCTTTTAGCCAAAGGCTGGCGCTAAGCTACCAGGTCACACTAACGGGGCGGGTGTGAGGAATTAAAACGAGTGGCATGATGAGACTCATTGCGCTGCGACAGTTGCTACCGCTGTGAGCAATAACTCAATCACCACCAACTGTCTCGGAAACAAGGCGCCCTGTCTCAGAAACTTAAGGTTTCGAGACGCAGGGATCAGCTGCTGACCAGCAGCCCGGCCACAAATATAAATCCTGAGCTGCTGGCCAGCAGCATAATGATTGCGAGCTAGGGTTACGAGCAGCCGGGGTGAAGGTTCAAGCAAGTCTCAGACTAAAAAACGCACCCGTGCCTTTCCGGCAGGCTCGCAGCTGCAGCTGCCTGCCGGCTGCTGGCCGCTGCTGCGCGCTGCCGCCGGCGGAACCTTGGTTGAAATCTGGTCAGACAATCAATCCCATCAAC
Organism: Effrenium voratum; assembly: GCA_963377175.1. Taxonomy (NCBI): domain Eukaryota; class Dinophyceae; order Suessiales; family Symbiodiniaceae; genus Effrenium; species Effrenium voratum. The sequence continues at coordinate 723,650 of CAUJNA010001768.1, read as the reverse complement.
CACCCACTGCTGCTCAGCAGTTTGTTTTGTTTCGCGCAGCTCAGCGGATCTAACTGCTGCTCATTAGCACGCACCAACTGCTGCTCAGCAGTTTCACACGCTGCTGCTCAGCGGAACCAACTGCTGCTCAGCAGTTTCACCAAAAAAACATCACTGCTGCCCAGCAGTTTCATCAGCACGCACCAGCTGCTGGTAGGCAGCTTCACCCCCCGCTGCTCAGCAGAACCAACTGCTGCCCAGCAGTTTCATGAGAAGCACATCAACAGTTTCATCAGCACGAACCAGCTGCTGCTCAGCAGTTTCAACTTCAACACAAACACCAGCTGCTGCTCAGCAGTTTCATCAGCAAGAGCCAGCTGCTGCTCAGCAGTTTCAACAGAAGCACCAGCTGCTGCTCAGCAGTTTCAACAGAAGCACCAGCTGCTGATTCAGCAGTTTCATCAGCACGAACCAGCTGCTGCTCAGCAGTTCCAACTTCAACACAAACACCAGCTGCTGCTTAGCAGTTTCACCAGCAAGAGCCAGCTGCTGCTCCGCAGTTTCCACAGAAGCACCAGCTGCTGCTCAGCAGTTTCAACAGAAGCACCAGCTGCTGATCAGCAGTTTCATCAGCACGAACCAGCTGCTGCTCAGCAGTTCCAACTTCAACACAAACACCAGCTGCTGCTCAGCAGTTTCATCAGCAAGAGCCAGCTGCTGCTCAGCAGTTTCAACAGAAGCACCAGCTGCTGATCAGCAGTTTCAACTTCAACACAAACACCAGCTGCTGCTCAGCAGTTTCATCAGCAAGAGCCAGCTGCTGCTCAGCAGTTTCAACAGAAGCACCAGCTGCTGCTCAGCAGTTTCAACAGAAGCACCAGCTGCTGCTCAGCAGCTTCAACAGAAGCACCAGCTGCTGCTCAGCAGCTTCACCAGCACTTGCCAGCTTTTGCCTAGCGGCTTCATCAATGTTGCGTGATGTGGCTCAAGGGAGGCGCAGGCGGACACAAACTTGTGGCAGACACAAAAGTCCATCACAAACCATGAGATGCACGCAGAAAGAGACTTCATCCACATGCGCTAACTGCCTGCCAACCAACCAACCAACAAACAAACATACCTACATACCTGCATACATACATCCATACATTACATTACATTACATTACATTACATTACATTACATTACATTACATTACGTTAGACTCACACATTACTTTACATTACATTACATTACATTGCATTACAGTGCATGACATTATAACATACATGCAATACATTACATTGCGTTGCATGCATGGCATTGCAATACGTTACATTGCATTACATATAATACATACATACATACATAGACATACATAAATACATACTGCATTACACACACAATACATTGCATTGCATTGCACTGCGCTACACTGCATCGTTTACTGTTTATCTTCTCGGCGCGGGGTGGGGCAATGCCGCCAAAGCAAGGCGGCGAGTATCGGCCGCCGTCGTATGAGGCTCGCCAATGGGGGCGGCTTTTCAACACGCTGGACGCCATGTATGGCGTGCTGCAATTCCTGACGAGCACCATTCAGGTTTTGCAGCAAGAGCAGCAGCAGCTGCAGCAGCAGCTGCAGCAACACATGCAGCAGCCGCAACAACAGCCAGCAGGAGCCTCAGCAGCTGAGCAGCCGCAACTGCATCAGCAGCCCCAGCAGGAACAGCCAGCATTTCCACCGCCGCTGCCGACGCCACCATGGCGCCATCAGCAACCAACTGCAGTGGCGCAGCAAACGCAACACAATCCGCAGCACCAACAGCAACCGCAACAACTACAGCCCCCACAGCAGCAACCGCAACAACTACAGCCCCCACAGCAGCAGCGCCAACAGCAACCGCAACAACTACAGCCCCCACAGCAGCAGAACCAACAGCAACCGCAACAACTACAGCCCCCACAGCAGCAGCACCAACAGCAACCACAACAACTACAGCCCCCACAGCAACCGCAACCACAACAACTACAGCCCCCACAGCAGCAGCAACCACAACAACTACAGCCCCCACAGCAGCAGCACCAACAGCCACCGCAGCCACCGCTGCACCAACAGCATCAGCCACCGCCGCGCCACCAGCCCCAACAGCCGCAATGCCCACAGGAGCAGCTGCACCACACGATGCAGCAAGAGCTGCCTTCGCAGCTGCAGCAGCAGCAGCATCAGCAAGCCATGATTCAGCAGCAGCAGCAGCAGCAGCAAGAGGAACGTGCAGCGGCAGCACAAGCAGCAGCACTGAGGAAGCAACAAGAAGCGCAGGCTGCTGCCGAAGCAGCATTGCGTCAGCTACAGCAAGCAGATGCAGCTTCAGAAGCAGCAGCATTGCTTCAACAGCAAGCACATGCAGCTGCAGCGTTGCAGCAGCAACAATTCCACCACCTGCTGCAACAGCAGCAGCCTCAGGCAGAGGCTACGTTGCTGCAGCAGCAACAGATGATCCAGCTGCAACAAGCCCAAGCAGCAACAGCAGCAGCAGCAGATGCGCAGATACAGCAGGCTGCAGCGGCGGCGGCAACGCAAGCCTGGGCACATCGCCAGCAAGAGGAGCAAGCCGCTCTCAGGGCGCAGCATGCCCAGCGAAAGGAAGCGCCTGCTGTGGAAAAGGCTGCGGCGATGGCGCCAGCAAAAGCTGCGCCAGAAAGCAGCAGCAGCAAAGCAGCGGCGGCGCCAGCAACCACAGCCAAAGCGAGGCCAAAGGAGCCAGGAAGCGCTCAGGACCGACTGCGTCTTGGCATTTCTAGGGATTTGCACTTTGTTGGTTAAAGTTTGGTCCGTTGGATCATCCTTGTTGCGTTTCGAGCCAGCTTGAAACGGGATTGACTATCCTATCAACATGCATTCCTTGCTTGAAGGACAAAAGCCACAGAGCAGCAAAAGATGATGAGGCGCGAACCGGCTGGTGTCACTGATTGGCAAACTAGCTGCTGATCAGCAGCTTGTTGCTACCTGCTGCTGACAAGCAACCTGTTGCTGACCAGCAACCTGTTGCTGACAAGCAACTTGTTGCTGACGAGCAACCTGTTGCTGACCAGCAACCTGTTGCTGACCAGCAACCTGTGGCTGACCAGCCACCTGGTGACCATGATTGTGTGTGACGTCATGCACTCAAGGTTTCAATTAGCGGCCCATGCAAGATCAGTCGACATCACACCATGTGCACTTGCCATCTTGGTCATCAAGCAAAAAACTACTCCGACTCTTGGCATCGCGACACACAAATTGCCAAACAACGCAGTCAGTGTCACAACATCTTCAAAACAGCTTACAGCCACACAGCTCGGCATCATCATCATCATCATCATCATCATCATCATCATCATCATCATCATCATCATCATCATCATCAGTAGGAACCAGGACCATGGGGAAGCGATTGGGGGACAGCATGTCCCAGCTGAAGCGGCGCAAGCGGAGGGGCGAGTTGCAGATGGCGGTGGCTGCTGAAAAAGCAGAGACGGTGCTGCAGAGCTTGGCGAAGGAGCGGGCGGATCAGGAGAAGGAGCACGCGGAGCAGGAGAAGTTCCATGCGGAGCAGGAGAAGCTGCGCGCGGAGCAGGAGTTGGTGAAGGCGCGTGCTGAGCTGAGCAGATTGCAGGCCTTGCGGCTGGCGAGCCGTGACGCAGGCTCAGGGGCTCAGCAGCTCAGGAACCTCTCGAGCAGGTGCTCTTTCCTGAGCCACCACATTGAGGAGTTCAAGGCCGTGATTGCGCAGAAGGACAAGGAGCTGAAGGAGAAGGAGAAGGAGATAGAGAAGGAGAAGGCCTTGATCAAGAAGAACGAGGAGAAGAGGCAGGCGTCTGACTCCAGCAGCTCCAGCAGCTCCGACACCAGCAGCTCCAGCACCAGCTCCGGGCTCAGGGCGAAGTTACGTCCGTTGAACTCTTCATCTAGCGCCCGCAGATAGTGGCGAGGAAAACAGGAATCGTCCCTGCGTCATGTTTGTGGCTTGTCATTTCTACCCTTTGCGCAAACCATGCTTGAACTTGTCAGCACAGCTTCCAAATGTTCCTGATATTGGCTGGGGCAGGCCAAAAGAAAGGAGGAGGTCAAGAGAAAGGCTGTGGAGGCAGTAGCGAAGGCCACAGCCAAGAAAAAGCAGGAGGAGGAGGCCCAGGCGAAGGCCGCCAACAAAAGAAAGCAGGAGCGTCTGAACCACCGTTTCGTTATACGTGTGTGGCGCTGCTGACCAGAAGCGCAAGTTAGGACAGCCACCGCGGCTACTATGACGATGAGGATGACGCCTGGACACGTCGGAGTTGGAGGAGACATCGGCCGTGACTGGATTCTGTCACTGTTTGTTTTGCAGTTGTCCATTTGTTTAACGCTTTCTGAGCTAGGAGGTGACTCTGAGATGGCGGTCGGCGCGAATCTTCCACTCTTCGGATCAAAAGAGCGCTGTGTGCTCATTTCATGTCATTAGCTTGCTGTGGAAACAAACGGCGCCCACCCCCTGCGTCCAAGGAACGGAGAGCTGCCAGCAGCATGCCCGCCGCGCAAAGCTCCTTGGTTAAAACAACGACGGGTGAGCCAGGGCTACCACAAGGCTTCAACCCTAAGTTCATGCGTGTCATGTGTTTCGGGCTGCTGGTCAGCAACCTGCCGCATGCCATAACAGCGAAACATTGCCCTTCAAGTTTGCAAGTCTTGGTTTTCTCTGCTGGTCAGCAGATCTTGACATGAATGAATCACCACGTGGATGCACAACCACACATTTTGAATTTCGAAGCTGTGTTTATGTCACGTTTTGCTTACCCCCCTGACATATACTCATGTGCCTTGCCATTTTTGCCCAAGCCCGAAACCTGGAGTGAAATGCCATCCGACCCACCACCAAACAAGTTCCCTTGCGCAAAGCTAGCCACTCGTTCAGTATAAGTTTCCCTTGCCTTGGTCATGGTGTCCATGGCCCTTCTGACAGACAGGGATGGATTCGCCGAGGACCTGTCACCCATGACAATAGTTAACTTGCTGGCAGGCCCATGATACGTAACAACAAAACAGATCTTAACAGGACTGCATGTAGACCACCATCCACAATGTTGCAGATTTATCCCCATGTGCTGCTTTTCGTTTCGGACTGCTGGTCAGTCAGCAGCCCTCAGCGACTCAGCGTGACATGATAACCACAAGTGGCCTAGGGCTGCTGGTCAGCAGATCTTGAACCATCACAGGTACGGCATGGATGCCATATTGAACTTGAAAGATATGTTTGCACGTGTTTATCATGTTTTGCTTGCTGGCTGCTGGTCGCTGCTGGTCAGCAACCGCCACTCACATTTTTTCATGGGCACAGGGTTGCCTCCGTTTGCGAAAGCGCGCTGCAAAAATGCACTATTTCCAGTAGCGGTGGATTCCCTTGAAAACCAAAAATGAGGGAACAACATCCTTAAGCAAATGGAGGGTTGCTGTTCAGCAGCCCTGCGACTTTTGCCCAAGCCTGAAATGAAACCTGGCATGAGATGCCATCCGACCCGCCCATAAACAAGTGCCACTTGTTCAGTGGTCTACTGATTAGTTTTCCTTGCCTTGATCATGGTGTCGACGGTCCTTCTGACAGACAGGGATGGATTCGCTGGAAACCTTTAATTGACTGGCTAGTCCATGACATGAATTAAACAATGAAGGCTTCTTATTCAGCTGGCTGCTGGTCAGCAGATCTTAACAAGAATGGCTGTCAGCCACAAATTTCAGCCCTCAGCGCGTGCCATGTTTTGCTTTTTTGGGCTGCTGGCCAGCAACCCCCAGCATGACAAAAATATCAATAAGTGGCCCTTCAAATCTTGACCTTGGCTGGTCGGTATACCATGAACCACCACAAATAAGGTACGGATGCATGCCGGCACGTTTTGAAATTGAAACATGTGTTTGGCACCATGGGCAGTCTTAAGCGCATGTATCATGCTTCGCTTGCTGGCTGCTGGTCGGCAACCGCCCCTGGCCAGGGCTGTTCAGCAGCCCTGCCATTTTCGCCCAAGCCTGCCATCCGACCATAAACAAGTGCCCTTGTGCAGGGCTAGCCACTTGTTCAGTGGTCTACTAATTTGTTTTCCCTTGCCTTGATCCTGGTGTCGACGGCCCTTCTGACAGACAGGGATGGATTCGCTGAACACTTTAATTGACTGGCTGGTCCATGACATGTAACAAACAATGCTTCTTATTCAGCTGGCTGCTGGTCAGCAGGTCTTAACAGAAATGCTTGTATTAGACAACATATTTCAACCCTCAGTGCGTGCCATGTGTGTGTGTTTCGGGCTGCTGGCCAGCAACCCTCAGCATGACATGGAAACAAACAAGCTGGCCCTTCAAATTTACAAGTCTCCAGTTCCGTCACAGGTCAGCGAATGCGGCCACATGACAGGTTTGACATATGATGTTTTCAACATGTTTGTGGAGGCTGACTAGTCTCACAAAAACAACGACTCTCATGTGTGGCAGCACCTGTCAGAAGCTTGATGAGACAAGGCGAGTCTGGTTTCTTTTTTGTTTTTTTAGGGGGCTGATGGAGTTTTCTTCAAAGCTGCAAATTGAAGCCATGTTGAAGTTTAACCCGGTGGAATGACCCATCACAACCTACATCTGTGTGTACAACTCCATATTTATATGAATGTGATACCATGTATACGCATATAGTCTATATCATATCATAAATATATAAAAACATAAACACACATGTATTCACACATTTATTTGCATCTCTATGTATGATATCTAATTTGGTATATGTGCACGTTTACCGATTTTATGGCACACATGTGTGATGTATGTATTTATGACAGTGAGTTGAAAGGGGGGCAGGCACAGGGACACAGAGAGAAGAGAGAAAGAGAGAGAGAGAGAGAGAGAGAGAGAGAGAGAAAGAAAAATAAAGATAGAGAGAAAAAGAGAGAGAAAAAAAACAGAGAGACTGAGAGTCAGTCCCACGTTGCTAAACCCTTGTATTCCCCCATTCTCGCTTAAACACCAGTAAGATAGGAAAATGCACCCAGCGCGCTCCTCTGAGGACCGCATGCTCTTCAGCGCGGGGCTGGCCCGGAAGCCCAGCCGTGTGGTGATGTTTCCCGACTTGTTGCAACTCTCATGCTCTGTCCATTTGGCCATGGGTCAAAATCCAAGTCGTACCCCCCGTGAACATTCCAATCCCCACTAAAACAGTCTAAAATTGGTGGTGCACCTACCCCAAAATGGTACCATTGGTTTTGACCCACAGCCGTTTGGCTCAGAGACGTGTGGGTGCCGGTTTTGGCACAACTGCTTCTCTGACACATGTGGGGTTTGATGAACAGTTGAAGACATGTGTTCAAGCTCCATGCCTCAACATTGGAAACCCATGGTCATCGTGGATGTTCACCCTCACGTGTAGCCACTTGCCGTTCTGGTTTCGAGGCGCTGATGACCACTGATGAACAAAATCACCACCACCTATGAAGCCCTTGCTTTCCAACTGGTGGCTTACGATTTTGTCCATAGAACCCCGGCTTGTTGGGGTCTTCTAGTGATACAACTTCTCCACCGGATGTTCGGGGAGCTCTGAACCAATGCCATGATCAACTCATGGAAGCACGAGAAATTCCAGCATGGCCACATGTGAAATTCTACGAATATCTTTTGATTAAGTGCGGGGACGACAAGGAGGCCGCTGTAGTTGTGCCCTCTCAGAAGCGGCACAAGGGAAGCGTGGTCCCGCAACGATTTCAATCTTTCGCATTCCCCTAAACACAAGAGCTGACCAAATCTTGATTCTGTGCTTTGTCTGGGGACGCAGCATCCTGTGCAGATCTGAAGGCGTAATCAGCAGTGCAAGACGGTTGAGCGCGCTGGGGTGCAAACGGAAAGGCCCTTTGCTTTGCACTGTGACTTCCCCATATGCAGTTTCAGCACGAAGCTGCCCCCAAATGATCAACACTCCCTGACAGATCCTTCGACATTTTTTTATTGTCATCATCCCCACTGAAAACTGACTACTTCAGAATTTCAAAGGGCTTCCCGGACACTCCTGAGACCCGTGACATGCTCCTGCACCAGTTTGGAGCTGACTTGTATGTCTTGCACGCCTGAGCATTCGGTTTGCCTCACAAGGGGACCCCGGAATGATAGGTTTCCTTTTGGATTCACTTTACCAACAAGGGGGGCCTTCCCCGAGGACCCACCGCCGAATCCGCACACTTTTGTTGTTGCTTTCCATTTGCGTGTGTTTCATGTTCTCCTGCTTTCACGTGACTGGCACATTACTGACTTGACCTGGTTCCTTCCCCCGTTTTCACAAGGGTGACATATTTCTTGCGGACCAAAACCAAAGTTCCAGCAAAAAACACCGTCGACTGGGCAACTCCATGAAAGGACAATGTCGCAGGACTCTGTGGTCCGTGCCTGGAGTTTGCTCTATGGCGCCTGCGACAGTCAGGGCCCAAGCCAACAGCCAGCAGCCACTCCCTTTTGTTTCGTTTTGGTTGGTCGCTTTGGGGAGGGGCATGGACAGTTTTTTGGTTGTTTTTCGCTTTGGGCTGATCCATGGGCCAAGACGTAAGTGGAGGCTTTGGGTGGAGCTTGGGGAGACATTTGCAGCATGGTCACATGACCCATCAGCTTAGCCACGGAGAGCCTTGGGAGACTGGTCGTCCCCATTGGTTGGCCTTGAAGCTCTGTTGGCCCGAAATCTATCCTCAATCTGCAAGGTGGCCGGCCAGACACGGGGGCCCAAAGTGCCCAGCCCTCTGAAGCGGCCGCGAGGCGCAACACTTCGAACAGCAAACTCAACGTAGAAATGTCGAACTTCCCCTGACCGTGCGGATGCCAAACTTCCCTTTGTGAGTGGTTGTCGGCCTTGGAAAAGCGCAAAAAGCCGCCTTTGAATCCCTCGACGTATGCCAATCATTGCGTTCCTTTGTGCCATGTTTCTCGTCAACCACATCCACTCCCCTCTTTTCCCAGTGGTATTTTCTGCAATCGGAACCTAGCTGGTCCGGGGCTGTTCGGAACACCATGCTCTTCGCGATCAAAACTCGGGAGTTCTGAGAAAAGAAACAAGCGAATTTGCAAGGATTAAACCATCGGCAGGTGAGTGTTTGTTGGAGGCACCCAATATCAGAGGTGCATTTTGCTTGGATGTTAGGACTTTAACAACTTTTTGCCAACTAATGGGTTTGCCATTAAACCATTAAAAGTTGAACTTGTTAGCAGGGGAGCAGAAAGCAAGCGAGATAGGGGGCTTCCCTTTACTTTTACCTGGCCGCAGCATCCATTTCGATCGAGGCCTGGAGCTGCCATGCCGCGAGGCGGTTTGGGCCTTGGAGCACCATCCCCACCTGTCCGGGATCCCAGCGAAACGAGGCGACTTCACGCAAATGGGGGGGGGATTGGATTGGGGGAGGGGGGGGGGTGGGGATTCCTGGTTGAGGGCTGGTTTTAAAGGGTAACCATGAAAAACCCAACGTGGATTGGGTGCTCCAAGCTGCAAATCAGTTGTTTTGTTTTCTGTTTTTGGGCGAACGCAATCCGATATGCAGGACAATCGCAAGGCTGGGTAGCTTCGTCGCCTCAGTTGCGGGGCTGCCTTCTTGAACGTTCAATGGAGCGCTCTAGAAAAAAAAATCGAAGCCAGAAGAGTGCAGTTTGGAAGAATAAATGAGATGTAGTGCTGTGCGCTTCCATGTGTGCATGCAACTCGGGAGTGTTAACAGGGTTTTTTCTTCCTGGGCAATACCAGTATGAGGCCAGAATTTTGGGGCTTCCATGCTCAAGTAGAAGTATGGAACTGTGCAGCAGGTCCATGATTATGAACTTGCACAACAATTTGTGCAGGAACGTCCATGGTAATTATTGTTGGTTAGAGCGTATGAGGTCTGCGTAGCTTGGGGCTTTGTGATCTGACACGAGGTCATTTTTGAAAATATGATTTTTCAGTCCCGATCCGAAGGGTTCTTCGCGCTCGATTCGTGATTCGTGATTCAGGGCCCTGAATACAAGGCTCCTAGCTCGTGCTTTGTGGTTCGTGACTCGCGATTGGGGAAGATCAGCGCAACTGCATCAAGGAGCCCTGCCTCCCGCTTCTTGGCTTGCTCCCGTGAATTTCCGGCCAACGTGTCAGGTGTCGGTGTTTCTAGTGTCTAGTAGCTGCGCGCTGCTTGAGCGCTGGCGGCAGAATGCAAAGTGACTGTTGCCTGTGTCCGGGTTTAGGTGTAGGTTGGAATTAGGTTTAGAGTCTGTCGGGTTCAGGTCAATTTAGGATCTTCAGGGTTTAGGTTAGGGGTCTTCAGGGCTTAGGTTTAGGGTCTGCAGGGTTTAGATTTAGGCTCTTCAGGGTTAATTAAGGTTTAAGTTTTCAGGGTATGGGTTAAGGTTTGGGTTCTTAGAGTGTAGGTTTGGGGCTTTTAGGGCTTTTCAGGTTGAGGCATAGGGTTTTCAGGGCTGAGGTTTAGGGTTTTCAGGGTTAAGGTTGAGGGATTTGTTGGGTTTTCAGCTTTAAGTGTAGCTTTGCTTGGATTTTAGGTTTAGTCTTTCTTCGTTTTTCGCGTGTTTTAGGGTATTTTGGGTTTAGGTTTGGTGTTGTTTACGGTATGTATTGTGGGTCTTCAGGGTCTGGGTGTGGGCTTTTTAGGGGCTGGGAGTAGGTTTTAGGGTTTGGGTTTGGGGTTTTCCGGGCTCTTGTAGAATTTAGGTTAAAGGTTTTTCGGAGATAGGGCTTTCCGGCCAGTTTCAGGCTGAGGTTTTTTGGGGTTGGTTTTTCGGGTTTCTTTAGGGATTATTTCGGCTTTTGGTTTTAGGATTTAGGTTTATGGGTTTCTGGTTTTGGCGGCTAATGGGGTTTTTGGTATAGACTTCCCAAAACAGGCTCGTGATTCGCAACTCGTGATTCGCGCCCTCTATAATATAATGATGATCGGCTCGTGATTCGTGATTCGTGACTCGAGGTCGGGTCCGGCCAGAAGTAGCCCGCACGTGATTCGAGTTGATTCGTGGATATCTCCGGAGCCCGTCTCTTGTTTTTCTAGGCAAGGACGGGGCAATTCAATCATTGTTTGGTTCAAGTGAAGCGTATACGCGAAACAGACCTCTATTTGTAGTTCTAGACTAGCCTGCGTTTCCTCTCGTTTTATTCTCAACGCTTGCTTGAGGCATGCAAGATGATGGATTCAGCTTTTGCGCAGGAGCACGGCGCGGTGGTTCGCTCGCATTGTCATCATAGTAACTAGCCAGCCAGAAAAGACAATGGCCGCTGCCTCTCATGCAGCGGTGAGCATGTACCCTGCTTTCTGCCACAGGCGCCCAGAGGACCACACCATGCTATTCATACGTATGTGTGCAATGGCAGCGTTCAGCATGGGCGTCTACTGCATCTACACGGCCTGGCATGAAGACAAGGGCCTTTTCCTGCATCACGGTGCCCTTCTGCCTCGTCACATGTTCTGTCTTCACTGGCTTGTATTTCTCTTCTTCCAGCGCTCCATCAGGTATCCTGCTCGTGGCTTTGTGGGAGGCCGTTAGGGCCATTTGGACCGGGGGGCCCTGCGGTGGGATCGGAAGGCTAAGGTGATGTAATTCACTTCTTCTTCCCGTGTGTCAATAACCAGTGGCCGCCTGCCTTCTGCCGGACTGGACTTGTGAGTCTCATATTTTGATACCACATGGTGAGTATGTATCCCACACCCTGCCAATGCAAATGAAACGGTTCACCCTTCCGCATTGACGCTGCGACACTTTTGCGGAGTGGAACTGGGAAATGCAGCATGTCGTTGTTGCCAACTATTTGATGGCGCATAAGGAGTTGTGCTCCCCTTTTTGAACAGGCTTATGAAAGGGTCCAGCCCTTCATGCTCATATTGGTAGATCCTCTTGCAAAGGGTTGGAGCGCTTCATTCGTTTTGAGGTCCTACTTGGCGACTGCGTCCGCTGATGGCCTTCTTGGCCTTTGGAACACGGAGGCGCAAGTGCTTGTGCAGCATGTCATGAGCTCTTGCATGATGCTTCCACTTTCGATGATTCTGCTGACGTAGGATCTGGTGCTGTTTGGAGGAGGGTACCCGCTGCTGCTGGCTCCCATGCCTTGTGCGATGTTGACTTGCCCAGGCCGTGTGTCCACACTCTTGCATTGAGGGTAGAGATGACAGGGCAAAAGATTAGGCCCGTTTAGAGACCTTAAGACGCTCCAAAGTATCTGCGTCTCGCACCTGCAAGGTGTGTGTGTTGAAGTGAATGTCAATTGAGTGACTGTCTGCCATTACGTGTGTGTGTGTGTGTGTCTCAAAATTGGATACGGAGTTTGGGGTTGGCTTGTAAGGCAGTCCAAGGCAACACCTATCATTTCGAAGGGTTCCTTGTTGTGATAAAATCGTACAGTTTCTGCTCCGTGCTCCTTCCCCTTTGGGTGAACCCCAGGTTTGTTTTCCACGAGTTGTTGCAACAATCAGACCCCGGCCCTCAGGGAAATCAAAGGCGGGTTGTGTAAACACAAGGGCATGCTTAAAGGGTCGGCCCAGCCCCGACTTTAGCGTCTCTAGTTCATGCGACAGCTGCGTCTGAACAGACTCGAGGCTAAGGAAAAAAGTCTCAAACCACGCCACTCCCCAGACACACCACCCCAAAGACACCCCCTTAAGGGGAAGACAAAACTAGGCAAAACGTGGAGCTGGAGTTCGGCTCGCCTCCGTTTTCCGCCCAAAAGCGCCGTGAGTGCCAGGCCGAGCACTCCGAGCAGGGAGAGGCCAGACGCCAGGCGCGTCGGATCGGAGGAACTCAGATGGGGCGTTTCACAGGGCTCAGACTCGTTCCCGCGTTTTCCTCAACGGATAAGGACAAGGGATCCGGATCCCGCCATTCTCTCTATGGGAATCGGATGGACTTGCCAAGGAGATTTGAGGTCAACAAGTGGATGCATGTCTTGAGGGATTTTGGTGAGTGAAACCCCTGTAAAGGAAGGCACCGATGCGTGTGCGTGTGTGTGTGTGTGTGTGTGTGTGTGTGTGGGTGGGTGGGTGGGTGGGTGGGTGGGTGGGTGGGTGGGTGGGTGGGTGGGTGGGTGGGTGTGTGCATGGGTGCATGTGTCGGTGTGTGGGAAGGCTTCTGCATGTGTGTGGTTGTGGTTCATGCGAAAAGCAAATTAGCTTTGTCACAAATCGACGCTTTGCTGCGATCTTTTGTGCTGGTTGTTTCAGCGTTTGCCTTGGTGTGACAAAATGAATACCCTTTTGACAGGTACTCGTTCCCACACACTCGCGATCTCTCACTGTTGTTTTGGGGAGAAGATCGGGACAACCAATCTTCTGACCGGCAACCTCTTGCAACACAAAATCGTACCTTTGTACTGATACTGGTTGCCAAGAACCTAGCGGATCACTTCCAGGCTCTGAGGTTGCTTTTGGGACCCAAAGATGCTCACGGATGCTTGGCGGTGCAACTGAGAGGGACTCCCATTCTCGTCATGACACCCCAGAGATTCAGTTCAGCTTTTACGCAATGCGTGAATGTGCCGATTGAGATGCAAAATAAGGGGAACCTCCAAACCGACCAACCCAAATCAAAAACACTGGGCTCCCACCAAGTGAAACAGACCCCTCCTTGAGGACCAGTTCAGATGGGCCACAGAAGCGGACGCTGGATCCCTCAAAGGGATCCATGTGCGAGGGGCCTTCCTGTTGTCCTGTTTGAGCCGCAGGTCGCTAGAATTTGCGCACAAGGGCGAGAATTAGCCTAAAACACTCACACCAACATTGAAAACAACTTTTTTGTATTGCCCTTTGAGGAAAATGGTCGTACAGGAGCCCCCAGTTTTGCAGGAGGATGGTAAGGCCTTGACTTGGCATTGCCAGGCCGTCTTCAAGCTGAACGTGCCGGGCGCGGGCCCTCGTTCGCCAGACCTGTTCCGCACGGCTCCACGTCCCGATTCTTAAGTTTCTGTAAGCTGATGTTCCCCTTTCCCATGCGCCCAGTCTCAATGTTCCATGTTTTCCCTTTACGCCGTCCTGACTAGATATGACCACGCAATCAAAGGGGTTTCCTTTGTCCCCTTGTGGGGGCAGATGTTTGGTCGCTTTCTCCAATTCAAAGCTTCCGTAGCGCCCTGGACCAGTGGAGGCTCGGCAGAGGCGATGGAATAACAGTTTGTCAACGCATGTCAATCAGTTTGTTGAATTATTTGGCATTGTAGAGTAAGGGTTTGAACCATGTGTTCAGCAGTGTTGGTGTCCGCCGAGCATGATGGACTGATTGACAGACTGCCTTTACATCCTTATGTTCATCTCAAATCCAAAATGCCACATGATATTCAAGATGCACGATAGTGCATGTCAAGTTTGTATAGGATAATTGTGTTGAGGCATGTGGCCATTTGCATGCAGCATCGTCAACCTATCCCAGCCCACTGGCAGAAGCAGAACAGCGGAGCACAGATCACAGCGGTCCTCGGAAAGCGGCCCCAGTCAAGTTCAAGCACGTGTCATTCGCGACCCAGCTCAACGCAGCTTTTGCAACAGGTTCTTTCTTGTTTCAACACGTTTCTTTCCAGGGGCAGATGGCTTTGAGCTTTCCCGGCGGGGGGGTTGGAAGAATCTGGGAAAGCTGGCAGGAGGCCTGGACGTGCCGAGCTGCGCATGCTGGGCGCGGGACCCGAGGGAATAAAGGCAGCAAGGGAGGTGGGTCTCTTTGATTTGGGTGCGTTTTTTTTCTTTCTTTTTTTCCCCCCCCGCTTGGTTCCTTTCTGTTGGCTTCTTGTGTGCTCCTCTTTGAATCTGTTTGGCCTCCTTTCTGCTGGCTTTGGCTTTCTTCTGGGCTTCCTTTTGGTTTCCTTGTCCTGCTAGTGACAGCCACGATATCATGGGATGGATGTTGGTCCGGGGATGCCAGTCCATTGCAACATGCGACGGAACTGGGGTTGGCCATGTGCGAATGTTGCCATGAGGTATCCGTTTACATGTGGATCCCAGTTAGTAAAACCTGGTTTACCTACTTCCTCACCATAGAATTGGGGGAGGGAGTGACCCCTGAAATTCAATTTATGCTTCCATTTACCCTTTAATGGGTATGTAATACTACTTGCCTGTATTTACCTGCAAACAACTTATACATTTAATTTGTAGTTATCGGGTTTGGCAACTCGTTGTCAACCTGGCCTTTACAAGTGCGCTCTCACCTCTCCCGAGAGGCGAAGGGCGTGACCCACCGATTAGTTTATCAAAACGGTCGAGCGATTGGCCGGCCATGACTTAGCCTGGTTGCCTTCTTTGGCCGCCAACAGTTGTTGCTTGTTTGAAGACAGTGTGGGTGTCTCTGGTTGGTCCGCAAGTCTATACCAATACATACATGTAATGTAGATAGATGTATGGTGCTCCACATGCTGAACAATGCATATATATTATATGTACGGTCGGCCCCCAACAAAAATGCCTACCTTCTTTCAGGAATTCAATAGTCAATGGTATTTGGAATGCTTTTACCCATTTTTGGGGCTTTGGGGAAAGTATCGAAACAAGGCACAATTCTATTGACAATTTGAGCATCCCTCCAAATGAAAAGGAATGCCATTTCACTCGCTGACTGGAACCAATGAAACCGAATGAACACGAATTAAATGTCATTCGCCCGGATTCAAGATTCAAGATTCTCTGGAGACGTTTTCTCCAGGAATCTTGAGTCTTGAATCTGGGACCGAAGAACTTCCATTCGTTTTCACGTGGTTTCATTCGGGGGTTGGGTGCAGATTCTCAAGATGCAAGTTTCCCTGGAGAAGTGAACCCTGGAGAAGTGAATCCAGTTTCATTCAGTTTCATTCGGGGATGGGGTACAGATTCAATATCACAGGGAACATTTCTCCAGTAATCTTGAATCTTGAATCCGGGCCCTGGATGAAGTCTTGTTCGTTTTCACTCGGTTTGATTCCAGGGGCTGGTTCCAACCAGCAAATGAAGTTTCATTGCGATTCATTCAGTTTCATTCGGGGTTTGGTCTAGAGCCTAGTTGAGAGATCCTTGGTTGAAGTCCTAGATGGGCAAGCCCTGAGCTGGAGAGGATATATATATATATATACATACACATATATATATATATATATACATATGAACAATCACCTACATGTGCAACATCACTACATGTTGAACACCACACAGAAACATCCGTTACGCAACACAGACAGACAGACAGACA
>CAUJNA010001768.1:647500-705000 GCA_963377175.1 Effrenium voratum | reverse complement strand
GGGAGGAAGGCTTAAGGCTGCGGGCGCCCTCGTATGTTCCAGTTCTTGCCAGTGCCCGAGGAACGGTCTGGGCAAACATATTGCGACCTCGCGGAGGGAGGGCATGCGCCACTCCTGACCATCAGACCCCCGAATTTTCAGGCCCACCTGAGTCCCTTGTCAGGAATAGCTCGTGCAGTTCTCTTTGCCCGGAAATAGAGAGGCAATCGTCAGCCTGATTTCTTGACAAGGGGACATTGGAATGTGAGGGAGAGTTGAAGAGGTAAAGTCCTTGGCAATGGGTCGTTGGTCAGGTGTTGCAAAATAAGCGCAACTTTCTGTTGGCATTTTGAGATTCCAGAGGTCCTCAGTGGCGGGGTCTTTTTGCGTGCCGCGTTTCAGACATGCCACGGTTGGAACCGATTGACATTACAATCCATAGCAACATCCGCGAGGACAAATGTCATCCGGAGGATCGACACAGACGTTTCTTTTGGGTACTCCAGTTGAAGTTAACGTGGAATGCAGCAAGGGAATCCCAAGAAGACCAAGACTCCTTGATTTCATGTTTTCGTTTTTTCTTTCCGGTTCCATCTCGTCGTTTAATGTTGATGTCTCTCCCCCTCTCTCTCCTAAATATTATACCGCATGCTCTATGTTTGGCCCCACCGACATGTGATTCCTGTCGGTCTTGTCGACTTCGCCTGCGGATGCCCCAAGTCTGCCATGGCAGCCGCGATGCCGGTGGACCCCGTGAGGGAAATGGCATTGGGCAAGTACTACGCCACGGCTCGCGCTGACACTTTGGCCTTCTGGACCCATGAAGGCCTCGATGCGGAAAATTGATGTGTAGCGATATGTAGCCATATAGAAGCTGCGTGTTTAGCTAGCCTCATTCAACTGATGTATATATATATATATATACATGAGCTCATATATAAAATATGGCCCAGACAAAATGCAGGTGGAAGGCTTTTCCGGCTTGTCAAATGCGAAAGAATCCAAATGAGGCGAGCGGAAGGCCTACTTTCAGTTCGGCAACACCGAGCTTCACGGCAGCTACGAAATTGAGAACAACCTGATCAAGGTTTGTTGGACCAAGAAGATTTGGAGCAAGCCTGGGCGATCTCAGAGGATTGAAAATGCGGTTGAGATTCGTGAGGAGATGATGCCGGAGGAGAATTTTATGTCAGCTCGATTTAGAGATGGCCTGTACCGTCACCAGCACTTGGTGGGCGAAGACGACGACTGAAGACTCTGATCAATGGATCCATATTGCTGGTTCCTGTGAAGTACCACAATTTTGAGAGTAATTTTGAGGATGTCATGAAAGTGGATCCATATCGATGATTGTTCAGCTGCATGCTGATTGACCCAGTGACCTCAAGCAGCTTCGGATCATCTTGTTGGCATCGCAAATCTGTCCCCAAAACTGTGGTTGCGAGATGCTGGGCAGAGATGAGTTTGAACCCTCGTTCCGAGCCTTCACTTGGTGAAGGCTTGGCAAGAGCTTTGACCTCGTGCCGCGCTGGCTTGCTCTCCAGCTGCAGTCTGCGAGTGTCCACACGAAAGGCGGCATGTGCGGAGATGCGCTGGTCCGGGTTTCTGGTCCGGGTTTGCGCCAAAGGCGAAGAAAGGCGCTGGACAAGAAAGTTGACGCAACGTCTTAAACTTTCGACAGGCAAAAGTGAATTGTTCGCGCCGCTCGGATTGAAGACTTTCGTAAGGGCGAGGTAACCCAAGCGGAGCTTGGGGCTGCCAAATCTGTAATCAACTGTATGGTTGCTTGGCTGCCTGTACTGAAAGGTCTATCCTGTCCCGTGAGCAGGGATACTGATGATTGGCTTGGACTGCTTGGTGTTGTGGGGCCTTTGAAATCCGGAGACTGGGATTGGCGCAACTTGTGTTTAGCATGTCTGGAGTCCCTAAGACCCTGGGGCTTGCTATCGACCGGCGGGAATGTCGGAATTTCCGGGCACGTAACGGGCAGCCGGTGCAATTCTGTCTTTTACTTTGACTCTTTGGATGGGGCCACTATGCAGTTGAGAAAGCTTCACTGCAGTCCTGACTTGTCGGCTTGTCTATGGCGCCGTGAAGCCCAAAAAGCAGCTTTCAAAGCAACGTGCACACCTCAGCTGTCAACCAAAGCAAATTTGACCTACGCTCGAAGACTGGGCTATTCAGCAACCGCAGAATCCGCCCAGCAAAGCCAGTCGAACACTGTCAAACAGCATTGTGCGCAGAGCTTGAGCCCGTTGGCCTATGTATACATGCATTTTGCCCATGGGGATGCGGATACACAACTTTGACCCCACTCTCAGACCAACAAAGACAGCTCAGCGTCAAACAGCGTCATGATGAACAACCAATGCAACCGATGCAACCAAGTAGCCAAGTCAAGAACAGCTGAGCATGCTTCATCCTGCATTTAGTTTCCGCATTGCCACTGAAGGCTTGCTAGACTGGCTGGGTCGATGTGGGAAGACGATAGTATTGTGGATGCTGGCAGTTTCGCGGTTTTTCAGAAGGCATAAATGCCCGCCTGCAAGATTAAGGCTTGTTCTGAAAACAACACATTGTTGCGGCGGTGTTGAACAGCTAGAATAGCTGCATCAAACAACTTCTGGTAGGACCATGGGGCAACAGATAAGGTGGCGGACACTATAAAAGAGCCTGGTCTTGCGCAACAAACACAAGATGCAGTCGCTGCATGTGGGCATATTTTTCGTCATGATGTCAGTGCAGTCCCCTGAACCAACTGGGGCAGGTAACACCATTTTGGCGGGCCTTCAGAACGGCCTTCCTCACCCCAAATCTTCCGTCGGAGTTCAGCTCTTGTGAGTTTGTTTCCAATTACGCGACTTCGCTTACCCCTGGGTGTAAGTCTATGTTGGGGTAGTCGCAAAAAGGAACCCCGACCTGATTCATGGGATGGGCGAGCGGGTTTTTTCCTACCCCAAAACGAGTTTCCTTTAGCTTCCCCTTCCAACCTCGACAAAGAGTAAGCTTCAACAAGCACAGCCATGAGCCGCAGACAGGATCGCCGTCTTCGACGCGCACCATGGCACGCAGGCGGGGTCGGACTGCCAGTAACTGCCTGACTGCCTGGCGCTTGTCTCAATAGAGTGGCTCGGGAGCCCAGTTTTGTTCGACCCCGAACTTGGCTTTTGGCGTCATAAAGCAAAAAGTTGCATGGAGATGAATATATAGGTTTGGGGTCCGAACAACTGCTCGATCCCTGAGTTCGTGGGCGAGAAGCTTGCGATTTTCTTGGGCCAATCCACTTAGGAGGTGAGACGGGGTCCCTTTGAAATATATATTCCCGTGTGCATGGCTTAACCGGCATGCGAAAAAGGTTTAAAGGGTGTATGAAGAGAGCCCAGTCGAAGGTAATTACCAGAAAAATCAGCGAGTGATGTGGATGAAATGCATTTCAAGTCATGCGGGAGCAAACTGCCCAAAATCAGAACCGCCCAACTTGAAACTTGAACCAAAACGGCCCTTTGGAGGTCTCCCTAGCTGTGGCACATGGCCACGTTCAACCCAGTCCAGCCAAGAAAAGCATGCTGCTTTGCTCGTAAGGTAAGGACTTGGCAACTCACGGCTCATGTGCAACGTCTCAAAATCAGACTTGAACCGCTTGCGGATTGCTTGACTACTCTTGCTGCCAACAATCAGACGTACGTACCCAAACTGCGAGTCGCGATTTGTGTATACGGGTCTGTGATTTTTTGAGGGTACCCTTTGTAGGGTTGGTTTAAGCGGAAGAACACATTTTTGACCAACACGATGCTTTCCTGCAACACCAGTGAGGTCCCTTATTTCAAGCGGCTTTGTGACAAACTGATTCCCCCAAAGAAATCATTGCTTCAATCCCTTCTTTGAGACTGGCTCGATTCTGGTCGCGGCCTGCCAGGTGTTGGACATGCCAGGCGGGAGGGGCATGATGAGGGTGTCAAGGTTTGCCCACGCTGACGAGGACTCTTTGTGTCTGGGGGGGGACATTCCTCTGGTATATGCAGTGCCTTGAGCTACTTGCAAGGTTTCCGTACGTTGTGCTACACGCTGCATACACTGTACTCCGGGAAGGGCATAGTTGCCAAGCTTTGTGACGCAAGTTTGGTGAAGATCTGGGGTCCAAAGGGGCAATGTCAAGGAAAGCACCAAAATTTAGAATATGAACTCATCCCTCCCGCCCTGCTAACGACATCTCACTCTCATCTACCGTGTGAAGGCTTCAATTTGGCGGTTTAGGCTCATTCCCAGGAATGGCCATCTGAACGTATCTGCCAGGTGACGCTTCTGGAAGTTCAGCCTGCTGCCAAGCGGGTCGAAAGTCCAACCGGGATGGGTGAGTTGGTGCAAGACGCCGCTGTGACGTGCCCAGGAATCGTTGTTGTTACAGGGGCCCCTTTTTAGAAGGTCCCTGCAACCTGTAACCCTTCGTTTGTTTTCCACCTAGGCCCATGAAGCTTAGCCAGTGTGTCACTTCCCTTCCTTTGCCGCGAAGAGCAGAGCAACAAGGCAGCTCCAAAACGGCGTCTGGTGGTTCAAAGCATCTCTCCACTTGCAAAATGGATGTCAATGGCCTCGAGTTAGAAGTGATTTGCAGGAGAAGAAGCCAAATGGCCAAGCTTCGGATGGGCATGTTTGTGTTAGCACACCCATTTCGGGGGTCGTTTTAAAACAAACACAGAGAATTGCTCTTTAGGGATGGTCGATTTTGACTCGGTGATCCAAAAAGTTGGATCTGCGAGGCCACTTCTGCTTGCGGGCATCAGCTCACCCAGCTGATGGCGACCGGCCACGTGGTCAGGGCTCCCAGCTGTTGAGCCGTTGAAAAATGAACGGGATGGATGGATGGATGGATGGATGGATGGATGGATGGATGGATGGATGGATGGATGGATGGATGGATGGATGGATGGATGGATGGATGGATGGGATGGATGGATGGATGGATGGATGGATGGATGGATGGATGGATGGATGGATGGTGGGTGGGTGGATGGATGGATGGATGGATGGGTGGATGATATGGGATGGGACGGGATGGTATGGGATGGGATGGCATGGGATGAGATGGCATCGGATGGGACGGGATGGTAACTGGATGGGTGGATGGATGAGATGCATATGCTCAAACTGCAGACGAACCGAGTCTGTAAATCCGATGCCCTCTACCGCCTGCGTTTCATCCTTCAATCTTCCCCTCGCGATACCTGAATGATTCATTCTGAATGATCCGAACTCACGCGAAATCCAGAACCCCCCACCGTGTGCAGAGGAAGCCATCTTGTTTCGGCGGTTCGGTGATCATCTATTCGGCGTCTCTCCAACTAGTTCCATCGAATCGTACTTCTCCTTTCCGTGCCGTGTTCCCTTCCTCGTTCCCGGGTTGCTTTCCTTTCAAGTCTTCGCGTCGCGTTGCCCCGGGCCGCTGACGCGTCCCCCTTCGGCCGGCCAGGACGGCCAAGTTCGCTTGCTGGACCTGGCTTCCGGCAGGCGCCTGGCGCGAGACTTGAGGGCGGAACTTGAACATCCGCTTGGAGCCTTCGGATGGTTTGAGTGGGTTCCCTTTCGTTTTTTGTTTGGCCTCCTTTGGCTTCTCCTTCGTTTTTCTTGGGCGTAGCTTTGGTCTCCTTTAGGCCCCATTTGCCGTCGAAAGGAAAGGAGTAGTCAGCAATAGCTGAACTGGTTCACATTGCTCCCACGCCCCGGAGCTATTTGATTCTCTTTCTTTTAGCACAGGCTCGGAGGGCAATAGTGTTCGAGGGTGTGTTGGAGTCTGTTGGGTACTGTTGATGCATGCTGGGGCTGTTTTGGGAGGATTTGGGGCTGTTGCAGGGGTTGAGGGGTGTTATTGATAAACCAAAAGGAAAGCCGCCACTTTCAAAGTCCCCCTCCAGCCCAAAGGGTTATACCTGCCGAAATTCATCAACCCGGGAGTTTGTTCGTGGCCGTCGTGATCCGAGAGGGAGCAGTCGGAGCTGCAGGGTCGCGAATCGCTGAAGCCTTGGAGTTGACTCCTGTCGCAGCATTGAGATGGCTTGTGTTCGTGACAAGTGAAAAGGAACGATTGGTTCACAATCAGCAAGAGAATTGAGCAGCAGAAGGGGTGGCGACCAAACTAGGATTCTTGGATGGAATGATTGCTCAGACATGGCCATATATGATAAATCCGTGTTGACATTCTTCCGCCTGTGCATGTCTTCCATTCAACAAGTGATGTCAGCTAGCAGTCAACTGCCTGATTGGAAATTGCCACAGGCATGGTGCGACTGACTCATTTGATTTCTTGGTGGTTCTCAGCAGCAGGGAATCCCAATGAAAGATTTTGCCAATGCAGCGTTTTGGGATCCCCTGAAAGGAAACCACCAGTTGGATGGCTTTGGGGTCATTCCAACTCATTCCAACCGAGGACCAGCAACATGTTTTATTGCAGACGGAAGTCTCCAAGGAAACTGACCTGGCCACCCCTCGTTGCCCACAAAGGCAAGCCATTTGTCGACGCCGAAGCTCTTAAAATTTCCAAAAGTGGCATCTTCAAAAGTAGATCCACGGGGGTTGCAAGCCATTTTCTTCGACTTGTAGACTAAACTAGACTGTTGTTTTGGGCATTGTGACATATCCCCGCTAAAGTGCTCACTTTGAGCAAGGCATCAACGACGAAGAATCTAGAGTTTAGAGGGGTTCCTGACATATCCCGCCAAAAAAAGAGAAAGAACAAGGCGCACGCGGATCCAGGGACGAACTTTGGGTAAGGCGACCAAAGCTGGTGACAGGTGCGTTGGCAATTTGGCGCACCCCGAGATGGTCACGTCCCTGGGCTTCGACCCAATCAACGCCTGGGAGCCCAGAGGTGAAACAGACCTCGCAGCTTGGAACACGCAGCGCGGTGTTTGTGTTCTTGGCTCGGCATTTTTGGCCCCCTAGGAGCACCCTTGTTAACACTCGGGATTTCTGAATGCTAGAAATGGGGCAGAGTTGAACTAGGATGTTCAGAAAGTCTTGAACCACGGAACCTCCAATATAGCTTTCGTGCAAAGCTGGTCTATTTGCATCTGCTGCTGCTGCTGCTGCTGCTGCTGCTGCTGCTGGCATGATATAGTGAGCGTGCTGTCAACTCAGAGCACTGGATGGAGTACTGGGATCTTCCAGTCTTCAGCTTCAAAGCCTACCGCACAGGTGTATTTGTGTAAAACAAATATGCCCTTCTGTGCATAACAGTGGCCTTCCTGGTTTGGCTCAACACTTCCCAAGCGCTTGGGGTGATTTCCTCGTGTCTTTCGGTCCATGTCTGTGAATTCCAAGCTGAAGAGGGTGCCCTCGCACTGGCAGACTAGCAGACTTCCCCCCCCCTTGGGTGGTGTTTTTTGGGAATTTGGGGGGCCCTGGCAAAGGGAGATGTGGGACGTGCTGAAGCGAACACGGATCCACCTCTTGGCTCGCCCGTCGGTGCTTGCGATCCGAGGGCACTATCGCTTGGTTTTTTGGGGCGCCGGGTTCATAGGCGTGGGGGCATGCTTCATCTCAGAGCTGGTTTGCGGACGGGTCTTGCTTGCTCATTTATCATTTGTTTGTTTTCCACTTGTATTGTCTGCTTGCCTTGCATTGTAGCCTTGCTTGCTTGCTTGCTTGCTTGCTTGCTTGCTTGCTTGCTTGCTTGCTTGCTTGCTTGCTTGTTTGCTGGTCTGCCGCAAAAAGATGAGGCTCCACATCTCCTTTCCTTCTCAAACCCCGCCTATGTTGATTGCCTTTTTTGTTTATCTTCTTTCGTCCAGGGTGCCACCCCACAAAGTCCATATTTCCTGGTACGGAGCCCAAACTGGTCCAAGAAATGGCTTCGTTGCAGGTTGCCCCCCTTTGCACGATATGTCTCAGAATCAAAATAAGCTGTTTTGTTTGGCCCTTCCTTGGGTTACATCACCGAGGTTCCTTTCGTTTCCAAATGATCATGGATTTGGATTGGGTCTTGGTAAATGACAAGGCTCCCCCTGTTCCCGACTTGGAAGTATTAGGGAATCCGCCGTACCCTCAAAAGGAGACGCGCGATGTGTGAGAAATTGGGGTGATGCAAGGCACGTTTAGAGTTTGGTGCTGGGGGAAGCCACTTGAAAGCCACGAACTTCTGACGACTGGTGTTTCTTATCCCAGATCTGAAGGCCGCATGCTGGGTTAAACCCTTGAGTTGAAGATCAATCCTACTTAACCTTCCAAGTTCAACAGCTTCTAACCATAGATCAGCCTCGTATTGCCAGTTGAATTGGCCATACCCAACTTAAAGGGGACCTTTCAGCCAGAGCCACCTGAGTACAGAGCGATGAACAAATCCCAACATGTTGGCGCCTGTGCTCCCTTGGTTTTGGGACGGGATGAAGCCGCGATGCAACGACACAGATATGCAGGCGTGGTACTTTTTCGAGGGTGTCCGTTTTTGAGATTGTTTTAGCATTAATCTTCAGCTATGTTGCATCATTTTAAACAGTGGCACCCCGGATGCGCCAATCTTTGCTGCTCCTACAAGTACTATAACGAACTTCCAACGACCGTTGGTTTCCCCGCTTGGGGCGAAGCCAAGGTAGACATTTGGTCAACGGTTTCCCTTGGTTTCCTTTCATGTCCCAGGTTCTACCCTTGTGCCGATGAAACAGAATCCTTGCGGTGCTCGGCAGGGAGGGAGGGACTCAACCTGGGGATTCCCGAATTCAGGAAACCAACTTGGGGCGGGTTTAAACCATGCCCACCAGTTGAAAACCAGCGGTAGATGACGTCCACCAGTCGAACACCACTGGTTGCATGGTTTTTCTTGAGGTCATTCCAATTCAAAACCACCAGTTGGATGGTTTTTCTTGCGGTCATTTCCTCACTCTCACTCCCTCACATCTCTCGCACCGCTCGCAAGTTGTCGGAGACCCAGGCCCACAGTTTGGTCACCGGCTGCCACGACGGCGCCATGCGGACTTTCGACCTCCGCATGGGCCGCACCATGCGCTTGGCGCTGCACCAGCGCAAGTGCCCCCAAATCTCTTCCTCCTAATCATAACCCCCCTCCAATAAGAACAAATAGTATTCCCGGCAGGGTTGGTTACGCATTTTGATTGGACAACCTTTGGGCCCCTGAGGAAAAACAGAAGGGTGTGGAGAACAACAGTGGTTTCAGCATGTTGAGACTTGGGCCAAGCCTGCCGGTCGCACCGAACTTCAGGGTTCCTCTTCTTCTTTTTTTTTGGTTTGTTCCAGGTCTTACTTTGACTCAGAAACCAACCCACACGGGGTTCTGCCCTACAATTTGCCCACCCGTGCTGATTGGTCAGAATCTGGGGGTGTTTTCCTTTGAGCTGGGCGATTTTGACAATGGCAACATCATGGGCGGTCCCTCCAAAGCTGCGATGGTTCTTCATGGCTGCGTGGGACATGGGCATGTTGCCACCTCCCATGGTACCAAGGGAATTGCCTTCGGCGCGCCAAAGTATGTGCCCCCGTTCCTTTGAAGCATCCCTGGTTTTCAACCGTGCGGGCAACTCCCCCAAGGCCACGTGGAGGAGTTGGGTGAGTATACTTGTCGCTAGCCTGCACCAATTCACATGGAGCCTGATAGTGAAGTGGTCCCTTCAAAAGGAAATTTATCTTCCAGGACCCACCTGTCAGGTTCCATGTTAAATTGGTGGGAGGGTGATTGATTGATGGGCAGAGAATATTCTCTTGCAACAGTTGCTTGCCTTGGAGGAATGGTATTGGCTTTGGGAGTTGTTAAGTCAGCTTGTCTGGGATGTCAGTGCCCCTTTGATCCCAAGACATGCAAATCACAGTAGATTGCAATCTTGGCAGATTGAGGTGTCGTGTTTGGTCCATCCTAAGCATGGAGACTGTTAATGGATCGCTGACTGGTTGTTCTCTGCACAAGAAAGCAATTGCTATGGCAAACTGCCGCTGACTGGCCTAGTTATGGCCTTTTCGTGTTGTCCTCATGATGCAGGCAGCCTGTTCAAAGTTGACGTGTTGCCTTTAGGAACCATACGTTGGATGTCCCACGAGTTCATGCCGCAAACCTGTCTTTTGCCGCAGGTTGCCAGAGAAACGTGGCTGGACGTCGGTTCACTTGCAATATTTAGGGCATCAACCGTATCATGCCCACCACTCGCGCTTTCGCCCGCGCCTTCGCTCGCGGTTCTCGGGGGGCTAGTCGCACTCTCGGGGCCAAAGCGCCGTGGGGGCCAAGGCTGCGCAATCGGGGTGTCGAAGTGGGTTGGGCGGCGCAGCAGTTGCAGGTTGAGAGGAGAGGGTCCATTCTGGACCCCGCGCAATCACAAGCAAAAGCTCTTTGTCGACATGCTTTGATCGGAGTACAGCTCAGTAGGCGCATGGAATTCGCATGCAAGATGCCGCCTTGCGGCTTCGCTTTCTAGTGGGGGTAAGGAATCACTTTCAAGGGGATTGATTCCGTTAGGTTGATTATGTTCCTCTCAATTCGAATGTGATGACGTTCTCCGACCTGGGCGGATGTTGCCCAGATTGGCACTGATCAGCACATTATCAATTCTGTGAGCTGCTTGGGCGAGTGTCTTCTTTTTGTTAACAGGCCTTGTCAGGGCAGATTTCGCCCTTCCGGCGCCGCCAGGGGCACCGGTCTCATGCGCACCGTCACCCTATGGCAGGACAAGGCCAGAGCTCGACGTGGGTTGCTTTCTTCTTTGGGCACCCAACGAATGCCTTTTGCGCTTTTCCCATGTCCAAAACCCCTTGTCCAAGAAGGATAATCTCTTTTTCCTTTCTTTTGTTTTTTTTGAGGGGGGGGTCCCAAAAAAACTCACACCCATACGCATGTTTTGTGAACAAGTTCCCAAATACAGCTGCAAGGGTCTCGTAGCATTGACCAAATCGGAGGTGTCGAGCTAGGGGAAGATTTGGGCCCAGAGATGGCATATGCCCACAATGTCATGTACTTTTGTCGTTGATCCAACTACATTTGGGAGCGACCCCACTATCTCATCAGTCCCCCTTCAATTTGCACAAATGAGGCAGAAACACCGCTGCACAGCCTGGTCACCTAGGCTTTGGATTCTGGCGTAGTTGGGAGTGTGGTCATCGCCCAAGCGACTTTGTCTGGTTGTCAGAAGGTTTGCAGTCGACCAGCAAGACTTGCTATTGATACCTTTGTCATCTGTCAATGCATTTTCATGTACTTGCTGCCGAATGCAAAAGCAAAAGCAAGGAACTCAGCATCCGCATGGCATTTGCTTGCCGTTCCAAGCCGCAAGCGCGCGAGGTCCCAGAGAGGGAGAAATGGAGCAATAGTATCTGGAGTGGCTCGGCGGGAATTAAATGCAAGGCCGTTTGGTGGCTTGATGTGCCCGGATATTGACAGCCTACCTTTTGCGGTTTCGCAGGGTTTGTCTATGTGGAGTCATGATCCCATCAGGGCTTAGCTTCGGCTATTCTTTTGAAGGGTGCAGTGGGATGTTCCGGGTATGTTGAGGGATGGCGAGGCCAACGCTCAATCCGTCATATATTTAAACAAATCGGCTCGAGGGCAATCATTTGCGGATGTGGTTGGTCGTAGGTTAATGCTGATGCCGGCATATGCACCGAATGAGCTAAAGTGATGCAGTGTGCCTGTGTCGATCGGTGAACAAGTTCGATTCCTTGAGCCAACATTATCAGTCAATACATGCAAGTGGCAGGGGGTGATTCAATATGACATGTTGCGCGAGCGGTGGAAGCCCTGCACGCAAGCCCCATGCACGCTACAAATTGTGGCTTTGGGCGGATCAGAGGATAGAAGTTACCCAGTCTCATGGAGTGCCAAGTCGTTGAGCCTTTGACTTCAGATATGATCTCTCTCTCAGGACATACGCCAGATGTCTGACTATTTCCGGGTAAATGGATCCTCGGACACCCGTGCGAGCACAGCGGCGCTCAGGTATTGCCTTCAAGCCAGACGGGACGCAGATCATCGTGGCAGCCCCTCAGACGAAATGGGCTCCAAAACCGTTCCTCCTCCAATTTGAGGATGGGAAAAGCTGTTTGAGGTCGTTTGAACAGTGACTCAAACATGAATGGCATCGGTCATTGTGTGTTAACTTTTGATCCCTGTGGGTATGAGTTCATCGATGCTTGTTTTCATCAGGCACAGAACCATCAGTGCGAGGCCAGCAATCCTTCATCTAAGGGCACCCAACTGCGTGTGGGGGGGGGTCACTTCACTCTGCAGCTTGGTGAAGGGATGTGTCTGAAGCAACATGTCTAAGGTCTTTGCTTTGAGGGCCCACTTCACTCCGGATGTCAGTTGTCCTCTACTCGTTGAGAACTTGAGGGATCCTCGGAACCTGCAGATTCATGTCCGCCAAGAAAATAACATGTTGTGTCCGACCCATTTAAGGGTCTCATGTGATCCCCAAAACGGTTTTCCTTGTGGTTCCCGTTTGAAACAGCCCGTTTGATCCGGCCGAAGCTCGCAGCGCGACGCGGTTAGGCCGGCAACCGCGTCTTGGTGTACGACGCCACGGATGGGGACCTCGTCCACTCGCTGAAGGGCCACAAGGCAGTCGGTTCTCGGGGCTGGGTTTGTCTGCAGGATGGCGCCCCCAAATTCGGGTTAAGACAAACCCAATGTTTTGGGCTGCACACACGGATTACATAGGGTACCACAAGGTTGAGCAAGGTGGAGTCTTTAGCTTCTGTGATTGCGAAGATTGTTGAAGATGGAGCGAAGCCCAGTCTGAACATGTCAAATGTGGATTTCCATCCTCTTGAAAGCAGACCCACAGCGTCC
Source organism: Effrenium voratum (assembly GCA_963377175.1). Lineage (NCBI taxonomy): Eukaryota > Dinophyceae > Suessiales > Symbiodiniaceae > Effrenium > Effrenium voratum. The sequence goes on along the minus strand of CAUJNA010001768.1, from coordinate 692,246 downwards.
CTATTCTGGGCACCTTCTCCATATGGGCAGTACTTGGCTGTGAAAAGAGCGGCGCAGGACAAAGCAACATCTGAGCAAATGACATGTCGGAGAAACGTCAACAAAGCTGGGCCGGCTTCAGGAGGCACACAATCCGCAATGCCGACCTGGTACTCAGCGCTTGATGGATCAAGAAGTAAGCGGACTTTGCAAGGAATCAACAAGCCATGTGCGCAAGGAGCCCATAACGATCTTGAAAAGGGCATGGCTTTATGGATTCTTGCTCCTTTGCCATGTTTCCATCATCAATGTGTGTCAGCGTTGCATCATACATGGAACCCGCGTCGTCGCTTGTTGCCGGGGATGTGTCTTTGCTGTGAGCCGCCCGGATATTTTTGTTGTACTTGCAACGCATGCTCATGTAGAGCTCAAGTCTTGGCGGAGTCACAAGCAATCATTGGCTTCAAGATGTCATGGCTTGTTTGGAGTCCTCCTTACCATGATATTTCCAAGGCAAGAACAGACAGAGGATCCTCAGTCCATCAAAGTAGGAGCGTTTTTCACAGTTCCAAGCCGCCCATTTTTGCGGCATTGCCCTTTAGCCTATAGGCTCTATCATTGTGTACAAAGGTGTGTCCGTGTCATGTGTATTGTGCAATAGGTATATCTATAGATATGTATACATATGTATATATACTTTGACACATACATATGTATACCTTTATTATCTCTACACATGCACTTATTTGTGCCGTAATTCTTAAATTGAAGCAACGTTCGATTGCCCCTCCCCCGTGATTGCTTTGCCCGTGAGGAGAGCGTTTTCTGCGTGGCCTACTCCAGGCATGGGAAGAAGCCCGGAAGCCCAACCCAGGTGACGAGGTTTCGCTTCGACTTGAGGGAAACCAAAAGAAACTCCATCCTCAAGGTCCCCCATTTTGAGGCAAACTCTTGATGGGTTCAGCAAAGTCAAGGTGACAACCTCAAAATTACCAACTTATTGAGAAGAGACTGCCTCCAAAGTCGGTTGGACAACTCCACATGTTTTTGACTGTAAGGACCCAGTTCCCTGTAGGACCCGTGTGAAACCCACGGCAAATCTCGTATTTAACCCCAGTTCAAAGGCAGAGCCACCACACAGACGTCGCTTTGACTTTCCACGCCTGGAGTTTTGCATGGCTCTTCTCTATGATGGTCTCCACTGGCCAAGAAATCCCTACCCCAGTTTTTTTGTTTTTCTCTCTTTTTTTCTGTTATATAATGTGACAAGGTGGTAGCTTTATATTATCTTATTCATTTGTGGGGACAGTGGTTTGGCGTTGTTGTTGCAATGGGAAATGCATGATCGGCCTACTTCTGCTCTTCTGCCAAGGTGCGGCTTTAGACTCAAGTAACTGGGTGAATGATTGTGCAGAGGCTGTGGTCCACTGCCGCAGCCCAACACCTGGACCGCATAACGGCATTTGTGACTCGCTTGCGGGAAGGTTTTTTAAGGCTCAATGGAAAACAGGACATTAGATGCAGACACCGCATACCCGATTCTGACATTCAGGCGAACAGGTTGCGTGAACAAGTTGCATAGCACTGGGCTGTGAACCGAGAAAGTTGTGTGTGTGTGTGTTCGCTGGCTTGAGTCTTTGCACTATGAGCGAACATATAGCCTTCCAAGACGCCTTCTGGAGAAGCTTTCAGAGATTCTCGCAAAATCCTTGTGGCGGAGTCTTTTTTTGGGCTGCTTGGCGGCATTGTCCACCTTCGCAGAGATAACAGTTGCTATAGATGGTACTATATGGCTATGAGTTTAGATTGGGAAGCCCCCTCACAAGTGGTTGGTGGACATGAACCCCCACCTAAATGAAGTCCACCAACGGGCCTATCAAAGTTCACCCCCATATGAAGGGAGGCGAAGGGGATGCTAGGTGCAAGGGATGCGACCTAACTCCTGAGGGTATCGTCACTTTTGGTCCACATCTTTGGTCTCATCCAAACCTGGCCACGTGTTGAGGAGGGACGGCAGTGTTGAGCCCCGCACGTTTTTCCACCAACTGCGTCAGAAAGAGCACGGATAGACTGGTTCTATCCGCAGGAAGGGCTCTTACGTTCCGCCCAAAACAACATGCTGCAAGCGCTTACCGCCACATAAGCAGTGCGAGTCGGGTTTTCAACAACTTCATGCAGAAGTAATTCGCACCACCCAGCTTTCGCAGCCTGTTTACATTTTGGCATACAAATCAGTTTTTATTGGCAGGGGTTTTGGGGACGTGCCAGCAATTGCTTCCTCCCTTCTGCTTTGACGCTCCGCCTGCCGGACCCCTTCTATATACGAAGATTGCGCAACTGGCTCAATCTCTCGGCCTCAGGTTTGCTTCGGGCGGTGCCGACAAGCAAGTCATCATTTGGACTCACAAGGCCGGCGCGATTAGCCCAAGGCCTGAATTTGGGCTTAAAGTTCCCTCTTTATTCAAGAAACAACATGTGACCTGTGTGTCATTGTGTATGATTTTCATAAGCCGTTGTGAGGGCTGTTTCAGATTGCTTGACTCTGTGAAGCTTGCGTGTCGAAGTTTCATTTCCTGGATTCACATGAAACCACATTTGCAGTGTTGTGGCAGCTTCACGCCACATGTCCCTTGTCGCTATGTGAACCTGTTTTGCCATGTTTGTTGTGCATTGAGGGGGTCCTTCTGATACGTTCGAGTAGTTACATGTCTTCTGACCTGGGCAGGATGCGGCATAGTCATCATGAAACCCATGTTGGCAGGGTAAAGGTTTGGGCACACTCAGCCGCGGATCTTCAAAACTAGCTGTTACATGTGGAAGGCCTGAGCTGCGTTTCTGGACTTCGATCGTGGGTTCAAGCTGCCATGGTAAGCAATGGAGACTGCACCAGTCGAACCAGCGCCTTCCATGTTCGAGTGCGTAGGACAATAAACCGTGCGCGGTTGGTATTTTTGGTGTGAAGCGATCTGCAATGTTGGCCAAGTTCATAGCCCGGAATCCAGTCTCATCCCAGCTGCGGCTTCTTGTCCCCTTTATTTTTTGGGGGGGATGAGGGGGTGGGGAAGAGGGTAAGCTACGCAACAGTGTTTTACACCAGGCCAGAAACAAGATGGCCTTGTTTGGTATGGGCATCCGAACCCCCGAACCCACATGGCTGTGGCTCAAAATTTAAGAGCTAGGGTTACGCAGGTTTTGGTCCATGTTTCCACTTACCAGGGTTCCATTTTAGTACCGGTTTTTTGAGCCACAGCCACATGGGTTTGGGTCAAAAATATACCACCAGGGGACCGCAGGTTTTAGTCCTTGTTGCCATTTGCTAGAGTTCCATTTGGGGGTTACCCTATTTTTGACACCCATGAACGCGTCCGACGCGAGGCGGAGGGCATCCTGAAGTACAACCACAATGAGTCATGAGCCTAGGGCCGGGCACAGCGCCCAGTCCGTCGCAGAACCCCTGCTTGATTAATAGGCGTTAATAGGGGGGTGTCCCTGGTTTTAGTCGAGATTCAGACCACTTTTGGGAGGGAACACCCCCCTAATAATGGGACGTTTTTTTTTCTCCTGGGTCAACATTATTCGATTTGCTTCGAAGGAATCGGTCAAGCCAATTGGACCTTGATCATGTTTCCTGTCATGAGCCGAAATGGAGCCCCCAGTACTCATTGGAACGGACTGGTTAACAATAAGGGATCACTGGAGAGCCAACGCGGCAGCGGAGTTGCCAGCGCCCCTGAAATTCTGCGACGCAAACCGTGCAAAATCTGCTCATGTGAGAGAGGCCAGGGGCATGTTCGCTCGCAAGAATTGAGCTGGCCTTGGCTTCTCGCATGACAAGCAGCCAACAAAGCATGACCTTGCTCATGATCCACACGGGTTGTTACTTTTGACAACTTCAATAGCCTTCCTTCGGTTTTGTGGTGATCCCTGGTGCCTGGTGCTCGGGCAGGTTGGCAAGGATCTCATTCCCCTTGATGTCATGCGTTGCGCTCACCGCAAAACAAAGTCCATTAGATGCTGCTTATGGCACACGGTTCGGACATAGGGAGCCGATTTAAGCATTCACAACACGTGTTCTCCCGTGAGCGTGCTTTGATTTTGACTAAACATGACTAAACCCCTTTTGGGAGGGTTTGGAGGGAACCCAAAGAACATCAGCTACCTAAGGGCGGGTCCCCTATTTGTGTTGAGCCATGACCCGATGTGAAGCGGATTGACCAGTGCTTCTGTAGGTTAACATGTGAATGGCTTGGCCCCTCTCCCTCCACTTGCAGGTCTATTCAGTGCCTGGCCTACAATCCTGTCACTCAGCAGGTGCGCAATTTGGAGCAGGGCTTTTATACCTTCAATTCGCGAGCACGGTCCAGGCTTCCCTTTGGACGCCTTTTATTGTCAACAGGCAAGAATCGCCTTAGCGCGCGACCGTTGGGGCTGTGATTGGCATTTTTCCTCATTTGGGGCCGTGATTTGGAAGTTGTTGCCCTTCCTCACTTTGTGCTGGACGGTTTTGCGCGTTGTCACAACGCTTCCGTGGATAAGCAGCCACCAGAAGGACTTCTGGGCCTGTGCGCCTGGCCACCGATTTCCCCCCCAAGAAAAAACAAAAGAGCCTGGAACCTGAACAGGCGGATCCCCAAAGGAGATTCCTGTAAAGATGATGTTTTGTCAATTCCATGGTAATTTGCAGGAATGCCGTGGTGGTTTGCAGACCTTCACGACTTTGGTTAGTTTCAAAGATGACGGCCAACGCCGGGGTTTGACAGCACCAGGATTGTTCCTTGTTCCTAGCCGCACTGATGGCTCCTTGCATTGAGGCTTGGCACACCTTGAACTGGCTAACAAGCCAGTTTCTTGCAGATAGTTCATTCCACAGGATTCGTCCTTCATGTACAAACTCGCAGGCCCCGCTGCTTGCAGAGTGAACTGGCACTCGCGCGTCGGTTGTGTTAGTGAAGCTACGGCTACGAACAACCCTACCTGCCTGTCCACCAACATGAAACCCACCAGAGGGTCCCTCTTAAAGTTTAAAGGAGCACTCAGTCAGGTTCGATGTTAGTGGACAGGAGCTTGTGGGGGCTTTTGCCTGCAAGGGGCCATGTAGGAGCGTGGGGGCAATGACTTGATTTCACGAAATGGCTTCCCTCACCGATTCTATGTCGGGCTCATTGGAGTCATACCAAATCCGAGCACATCAGAACATCTCCTTGATTTATTGAATGGGCCTTCTTGAAACATGGGATACACAACGTCGGTGTTAAAGGGACAGCAAAAGCAAACAAAGGTGGGGATCATCTTTAATTTCACGAAGCAGTGGCTGCCAAAGGTTTGCATTGGGATCACGGGAGCTCTTTTGGAATCCCTTCGTGACCCGGGGCTGCAAACAGTCCGAACTTTGCGCAAGGATTTGTACCCGGTGGCCACTGGTTCAGTGGCCACTTCAGTTTTGTCCAGGCAGTTATCAAATATGACCCCACAGTTCAAGTGCATTTTTCCAAATTTGGCCGCTGGTTGCATGTTGCATGGTTGCATGGTTGCATGGTTGCATGGTTGCATGGTTGCATGGTTGCACTTCGGCTGGCGCCACCACCCGGACTTGTGCCGAAAACCACGTTTTATAGCCAGTGGGCCAGTGTGCACAAGACTTGGGAGCCACTAATCAGGGCCTGAGTAGTTAGATGGGGTTGCGGGGTACTGGTGAACCAAGTTACGCCATCATCACAGAGCAATGTGCGTCTGTCGTGATTCTTTCACGCATATTTGTTGGAATTAAAACCCACCCACAGACAGCGCTTCGCTCAGCTGGCGAGCGGCACTGCCTCCGACCTGGGCCTGTGGTCCCCGGAGCAGAAGTCGGTGTCCAAGCGCAAGGCGCGGTCGGGCGGTCGCTGGAGCCGGGGAGCCACGAGTTGGGTGGTATGAGAATTTGAGGCATGCGACTTGCGGCGGGGTGGGGCTCGGGACCCCAGAACTTGATGTTTAGGTCGTTGGATCCTTCAAGGAAACCGATTGTGTCAGGTTGAAGTGAAGATATGTCTGAGTTTGGTGCTTCTCATGGTGTGTCCGGAACACACATGCAAGGTACCCTGATTGCGGGACAAGCATCACATGATCAAAGGCTTGGCTTTGTCAAAGGTTTGTTTCCTAGGCTCCAAGATGTGACGCGATCTCTTCATGTAGTATTGCATTCCAGTGGGGAAATTCTAGACAGTTCCATCCCAACCACACCTTGATAAGTTGCTCCTAGGTGTTGATTCCCCATTCTTTTCAACCATTCTTTTCAAGCGCCAGCTGTTTCAGGCTGTTTCCCTGGACAGCAATGGGGGTGTCACCTTTAGAATCCCAGAGTGTTTTTTGGACGCGAAACATTGCCAGGTGAACTCCAAGATCTTGGCCATGTCATGGACCAACGACGGGCTCCACATCGCGCTCGGGCTCTTCAGTGGTCCAGGGCCCCAGGGACGGTGCGAAAGGAGCCAGGCTTTGACGTTTGGCAAAGGGATCAACACCTTCACCTTCATCCCAGCTTTCCCATATTCATTTGGAGTATCACGTCAGAATATAGTCCGCAGTTCAGTTTCTAGGACTGGGGTGATTCCGTCGAGGAGGAATTTCTTACTGGTAAAGACGCGCTGTTTCGTGATGTACAGTGAGTCAGGGTGTATGCATTTGCGAAAGTCACTGGTTGTGTGCTTTCATGGGGGCAAGATACGATTTCGGCTTGTTCCAAGTACTATGTACGAAGTTCCTCAGCGCAAGCAAGTGTGTATTGTCCGGGTTCTAGCTCCCCATTCTTTCCAGAAGAAACCCATTGAAAACGGCCAGTGTTTGAAAAGAACGATGGTTGAGAAGAATGGGGAATCATCCCCTAGATTGATTATAAAGTTACTGCCACTTGGGCACTGCTCACTTGGTGCAGGCGGATGGGGCCGATGATCTGGATCTTAATCCAGATGCTTGGGGACTATCAGGATAGGTCTGTTAGGCAACAGGCAAAGCACATCGGATCTAGATTACGAGCTCACCGATTCGAGCTACAATGAGCTAATGAGCTTGGTCCTTTACTTGGGGATCGAACCATCGAAACCTTGATGCTGTGCATGGACACGTTCCTGCGCCATTCGGCAGGCGGTCTATCAACCAGTATTCAACTCGGCTTTCATTGATTTTAACTGCAGGATGTTGTTCATTGACAGCATTGACACTGATGTTGAAACCAGACTGGACCAGATGTCATTCCTAGCCGAGGGGCGCATCATGGATCAAGATAGGAACAAAATGGAACAACCTTTCTTGTAACCAATAATTATGTTTTTGTCAAATCTATGGTTGATTCATTTGTTTGACTGATTAATCTTTAGATTGATTCATTTATTTGTCAATGTTACCTTTGAAAAAGGGCAAAACAAAAACAAGCAATATGTTTATTCATTTATTTATTTATATATATATATATTTATTTATTTATTTTTTTTATTTTTATTTTTATTTACTTATTTGTATATTGGTTTATTTATTTATTTGTTTATTTGTTTATTTATTTGTTTTTGTTCTATTTATTTATGTGTTGATTCATTTATTTGCTGCTTTACCAACCCTTGAAAGTGGATGATGAACCGTTGAACACCATATTTTTTTGCATGCTAGTCATGAACATGATTTCGACCATCATCGCTTTGGGCTCACCCAAATATCTTGAGACATGGGTTAGTTAACGAAGCTTGGCAGAGTGGTATGTGTCGGGTAGGTGAAAAGAACGCTACACAACATAGAACTTACAATTTCGCACTCTCTTTCGTGCGTGCAATGCCAAGGTCTTTTTCTTGGCGGGGATGGCTATTGCCATCTTGCTACTTTCACTTCTGCCCCTGCATAGGTTGCTCCGACTCCCGGTCCCTTCGCAGAAGCCCACAAGAGCGTCGCGCCGTATCGTGCGAGGTCACGTTAGCATCCGAGACAAGTTCGGAGAGGAGAGTGGCATCGCGGGATGTGAGAGCAGAATCGAAGCTCTGGGTGAATTATAACGACCACGACCTCACCCCAAATGGTTTATGTGGGAAATAGCCCCCCAACCATCTTATGTCAGGCTGGTGAAATAGCTCGTGGCTCTAGCCTCCCAGTGGCCGAGCTGGGACGGCAGATAGAGCCGGGATTGCCAGCCATGGACGTGGAGGACCTCAGTCAGGTGAGGGCCTCGTTGGTGATCGTCGAGGATGCGGTTCTCCCAGGGATGATGCTTGGACACACACTCCTGCATCAGAAACGGGTGGTGGTCACAGGTGCATGGCCTCATGGAGCTGGACATTTGGTCTTGGTCAATGCCAAGTGTACGGCACCGGCATGTGGTGGAGGAGCTTCGGTCCTGGAAGTCGATGAGGAGGCCTATGCATGCAGACGAAGGGCGTTTTCTGACAGCAGCTTGGAACGTGTGGTTGAACTATGCGCTGGCATTGGGGCGATGGGACTCGGACTGGCGTATGCAGGCACCAAGCCCGTGTTGAAAGTCGAGTGGATGCCAAGGATCAGCCAGATTTTGAGGTTGCAGAGCCCGCAGACTGTGGTCGAAGGAGATATCTGCTGCCCCATGATGCTGCCGTTGTGGCAGCTGGCATCTCATGTCAGCCGTTTTCACAGCTTGGTGACGGAGGTGGAGGTAGCGACCACAGAGCTCAAACCCTTCCGGCTACACTCATGATTTCGTGTCTCCTGGGTGCTCAGGTGGTCATTCTGGAGTGTGTCACTGGGGCTGGCGCAGATGCATGGGTGCGGGGGATTTTGGAGTCCTGGGCACGCCAAACAGGGTTCCAGATTCGTGAGCAGCAGTTGCAACTCAGTCGAGCATGGTGTTCTGCACGTGAACGATGGTGGTGCATCCTGGCACATCCAGGGATTGCACCAGCAAGCGTCCCACAGCTTCCCATCTGCAGTGAGTATCGCAAGGTTGGTCAGGTGCTTCAGCAAGTCATGCAGTGGCCACAGGCGGAGGTGCAACAGCTGGCTCACTCAGTATGAGCAACGGAGGTTTTCGGAGAACAAGCCGCTGAGAATGTTCCTGATCAACAAAGAAGGTCCAGCGCAGACTGCCTTGCACAGCTGGGGAAGTCAAGTGTACCCATGCACTTGTGGGTGTAGGAAGTTTCCTTTCACTGAACATCGCTTGGCAAGCAAGGGCATTCATGGAGCCCTTGTGATTGACAGAACGGAAAGTGCGAGAGATGGCTCTCATGTTCAGGTGTTTCGCCATGTTCACCCCAGAGAGGTGTGTGCCCTGGTTGGGATAGTGCCCAACATACCGCTTGGATCTGACATGCGATTGGCTTTGGCGGTCACTGGCCAAGTTGCATCCCCCATCCAGTCAGTGTGGGTTGGAGCATGTGTGCGCAAAGCAGTTGATCTGGCATGTGGTAGGGAACCCAGTGAGCCCACAGAGGTTTTGGCAGCATATCAGAGGAGCGTTGTGCATGCCATTCTGGATTTCTGGAGCCAGCCGTTGGATTTGGGTGCACCAGCCGGAGCAAGTGATGCTGAGGCAGGCACTTTTGTGCCACTTGAAAGGCCAGTCCAAGAGCCCGCAAGTCTTGAGGTGCCAGATGAATCATTGCCACAGGTGCGCGCAGAAGAAGCTGAAGCCAGGGAAGTAGCCCTGGGCGCAAAGAGACCGTGGACTGAGGTAAGCAGCCGCCGAAGCCGCCTAAGCTTAGTAGCACACTCCGGGAGCAAAATCGTCCAGTGCTGCATGACCAGGTTGAAATCAGAAGCCAGGTGTTCCAGGAGCAGGAAGGACAGTTCGTCCAGCAGATCCAGATTCATGGTCATCATCACGGATCAGGCTACTGCAGAACCGTATGCAACTGCAGGCAAGCTCATTTCAGCCAAAGGCCTTGCTTTGCTTGTAGTGCCGCCGGTAAAGTTCTCAGGATGCCAACTCCATGCAGAAGAGATCCGGTTCCCAGCGAACTGCCTTGCCACTGGAGCACTGATCACCGCAACGCTTCTTCAGTTGGGCCAGGTCAAAATTGTCAAGCATGCCCATCGTGTCCAGTGCGAAGTGCCTGAGGTCCCCTCAAATGCTGTTTGTATCGAGATGAATGTTTGCTGGACTGGAACGTTGTGTGTGAACGCCCCATCCGTGCGCTCATACACATTGCAGCCCCACTCCAGGAGTGTACCCGTGATAGCTGTGATTGCCAGAGATGGCATCCTGTCCAGCATCCGGAAGTGCAGCAGGTCTTGCTGGATGTGTGGAGGAGACAGTTCTGTGGAGACAGCTATGTGACGGTCCCATCTAAAGATGCGACCATGTTCACGGTGCATGTCAGGGTGCCCAAGATTGTGCAAGCTGCGGCGCTGGCAGTGTCAGGGGTTGCTGGGCTCTACTTTGAGCCCCGCACGCATGATGGCACCAAGCCAAGTGAACAACACTGTGTCATCTGGTTGCCCAGGACCACGCTACCAGAGGTACGCAGGCATGCGCAGGCCATCAAGACTGCCGTGAGCGTTGCCAGGCATGGAGCAAAGCTGGGAGTCCGAGTTGAGGCTGCGCAGGCTGAGAAGATCCACAATGAGTTGCGCCCAGGCATCCCTTTTTTGCATGCCGGAGATAAAAAGATGTATGAGCTCGGCCCGCTGCCTTTTGGCACCCAGCGAGATGGGGTTACCAAGCTCCTGAAAGTGATTGCGTGGCCTGCACGGCCATTGCAGCCAGTTGAAGCAGCCGCAGGTGGGGCGGGGGTTGTGTGGCAAGTCCAAGCCACTAGTGATCCGCCGGTCCAAGTCATTCACACAAAGGGAGGCGAAGTGCTCATCAGTCTTGCGCAAGCCAAGCCAGTGATCGTTGCACCCAAGAAAGTTCAGGAAGATCCGCTCGTGCGCAACGACCCATGGTTGCAAAGTCGAATGCAGCACAAGCAAGCCACTGGCCCGCCGCCAGTGCAATTTGCAGCCAGCGTGTTGGAAAAGATGGAGCGACGCATCCTTGAGAAAGTTCAGCAGAAAGTGATCAAAGTCTCCGGTGACTCGGATGATGAACTGATGCCTCCTGCGGGTGGCCGCATGGATCAGATTGAGCACCAGCTCAAGGAACTAGCGGGCCGTCAGGTTGCTCTGCCCAGGTGCAGGAGCAAGCCGTGACCCAGCAGACGCAAATCAGTAGCATCCACACGGCCATGGAGGAGCAAAGTGTCAAGGTGCAATCCATGTTTGACATGCAGATGCAAAAGCTTGAAGAGCTGCTGGCCAAGCGCCAGCGGCTCGGGTAGGCAATGACAGGTGCTGGGCCAGCTTCGGCTGGCCGTCAGATGGGGGGGATGCCTACCACAGGCGGTGAGCTGTTTGTGGTAGGCGCTGCTAATCCATCCGGATTAGCTGGCAAAGAATGCATTTGCAAGGAGATGCCTGCTGGAGTGTGGGGAATGTCAGAGACTCATCTGACAGCTTCTGGGGTGCCGCTCTTCCGTAAAGGTCTTGCCCTTGCAGGGTCAGTGTTTAAAAATTTTGTGCCCGGGTGCCCAGCTCGCCCACGTGCAGGTGGAACAGCGAGTGGTGAGTATGTAGGTGTGGGAATCTTGTCTAGCTACCCACGCGTGCCTTGCCAGCAGCTGCTAGTGGGCATGAGTGGGAATCTGGAAGGTTGGCCATGGCGGCGTCGTTGGTTGGCAATGAGTGGGTGCAAGGGGCCGTGGTCTATGGGTACATAATACGGTGTGCCGCACGCAGGAGTTGCTGGAAGTTGCTGGTGAGCGCATTGTGCATCAGACGCAAGGATTGCGCTACATCTGTGGAGATTGGAACCACTCTCTTGATAAGCTTGCCATTGTCAAAGAGTGGGAGCTGAAAGGTTGGAAAGAAATTCAGCAGTTGGCATGGGAAAAACGGGGTATGCAAATCCAAAACACTTGCAAGGGGTGCACGCGGAAAGATTTCGTGTTTATCAGCCCTGAGCTTGCTGTGAGGTTGGAAGATGTGCAAGTCCAACAGGTTTTTGCTGACCATGCTACACTGCATGGGGTTTTTCGCATCGGACAAGCAGAGCTGGATCATTGGTGGCGGAAGCCGGCTGCGCTTCCTGTGTGGAACAGGGCGGAGGAGGTTCAGGATCAGTGTGTGGGCCCTGCTCTGGCTGCGGTGTCGCCTACTGAGCAATACCTTCGTGTGGCTCAGGACTATGAGAATCAGGCAGTGTACCACTGGATGCAACAAGGGGTCCAGCTGCCCTCGGTTGTTTTGGGCCGAGCTGCAACGGTAGACACCGTCCGTAGGAAGCCGTTGGTTCCCCCCTTGCGGCCGTCGAGGCCAGGGGAAGTGGAGCCAGAATATCTCGGGTCGTCAGTGGCCTATGCCAGTGGTTCAAGCAACTCAGGAGATTGCAGTCATATTTGCAAGCTGTCACCAAAGGCAGTGGTAGTCCTGAAGCTCAGCTGCACAGAGCAGCGCTGTGGCGGTCCATTGTCCATGCTGCTGGTTTCGCACCCTGCTTCGTGGACTGGTGGAGTGCGCGGGTGCATAGCATGGTAGGGGATCCTGAGCACATCCCGTGGTGGCCCCCTTCTGCGCCAGAGGCGGGGAAAATTTTTGCAGCGTTTCGGGCTGAAGTCAAGACGCTAGGCGATAACTTGATGCAGCAGAAAAAGGTAATTGCCGTGCAACGTAGAAGGGAAAAACCGGCGCACCTGTACGCATTTCTTGCAACATCTCTGGTGACAACGTACTGATGCTTGCACCATACAGAGCACGCTTCCATGCAACTGCCTTAATGGCATGACACTTTGCTCGATAGTCCCCGGGGGACTGGCGCAATTTTGTCCACACATCCTGTAATTGGGCCACTCTGATGTGCAACGTGGCATTACCATGCTGCTTGGTATACTGCATGTGAGCCCCCAAATCCCGGCCAGCATTCACGACTACTAGGCCTTGCTCACGGAGTGTGTGGCGGTCTGCATCCTGGGTGGCCCAGCTGTAGGACTTTGCGGCATCAATGCAAATGTCCAGTGCATGGGCAAATTGCCGAATGGCCAAGTGCACAAAAATTACAAGGTGCACATCAGAAACCAAAGCCTGCCAGTTGTCCACATACGATACCGGCCAAGAAGTTGAGATACTCTGAGCCAGAAAGGCATGATACATGAGGTCAATGATGCTCATGGCCACACAAGAGAGGGAACAGCCTTCAGGGAAACCGGTGTGCGATTCCAGAGGCGGGCCACACGCCTGTCTGCCCACAAATCTTCTCTTCATGAGGGCCAAAGCACCAACCCACCCTCGCAAGATTTTTTGGGGCTGATGCCCAAGCGTACTGCCCCTTCAATGACCGGAGCTCTGGGTAGGCAATTGAACGCCTTAACCACATCCGCCACATAACCTGCAAGAGGCGTCTGGGTCATGTGAGCCGTCTGCACACTCTCTTGAATGCGATACCACACCATTGCAGCATGTTTGCGTGGCATGTTGCCCATGTGGCCTGATGCAGCAATGCTAGCAAGGCGCTGTGTGATAGGCCTGGCTCTGATAGTACCCCATACTCGATACAGCAACGGGAAAACACAGATCGGGCGGTAATGACCAACTGTGCTGGCATCTCGCCGCTTTTCAAGTGAGGCAACTGACCCTTGCACAAGCTGGTCCGGCCACGCTTTGCCTGCTTCTACTCGTTGGAAAATTTTGGCAATCTCATGCAATTGCTGATCACTCATCTGCAAAACGTCTTGCCTGCTCACCGCATCTAAGCCCGTGGCTGCCGTGACTTTTTTGCTTTTAACCGCTTTCCGCAGCTGACTAGGAGTAATGTCCTCAACCTCCTCCACCGGCAGTTGGGGTAAGAGCTGCACTATTTCGTGCCTGATCCCACCGAGAGTCAGGGACTTCCTCATGTTTACACCACCGGTTTTTCCACTCAGTGCCAAAGGCAGAAAACATCTCACTGAGACCACCCACGAATTTATCCTGGCGGACTACATCACCCGGCTTGACCTGATCACATTCCTCCGCCCAAACTCCATCCTCCTCAGCTTTGACCACACTGAGTGACCGCCCTTTGTGAATGACAGACAGGCCGCTGTGCATCTAAATGCAATGGTTTATCAAGTACGATCATGCCTTCATCTGTGCGAACCTCCTCCACCACGAGTAGCCTCAGGGTCAAAAAGGCTGGTGCCTCACCGTGGGCACACCTTACTTTCTGTGAGCACTGTACGGGAACAGGTAACGGAAATCCTTGAGCGCTGGTTGAGTGAAGGTGGAAATCTGCCTCCTGGTTTTTTCTCGGTGCTCATCAAGCGATGTCATCGCATTGGGCTGTCAGTTGGGCCGGATTTGGTTATCCATGACCAAATTGGGCAGTTTTCCTTGTTGGATGTGAGCATTCAGGAGGTGCAGCTTCGCTTCAGTCGAGCTTGGCACAGACATGTGGGCGGAATCTTGAGCGCAAGATGGGATTTCACAGGTGCTTTGACGGGTGACCCGTGGTTGAACTCGGAAAGTGTGCCCAGCAGCGGACATGGCAGAGGTTGCGGTTTGGCGAGCAGTTGTAAATGGCACCACATATGCTCAGGACACCCGTGCTAAGATAAACCCAGCGGAGTCAGCTGCCTGTCCCTGGTGCGCCAGACCAGATAGTGTGTGGCACTGCGCTTTTTTTGAGAGGTCATGTCTGAACACACTTCGGCATTGATAGAGCCCCTACCGAAGTGTCTCACTATGCATGGGATAGTGCCTGAAGTTGCTGGCAAACAGCAGTTGTTGACCTTTCTGCAAGGCACGCATGATAGCACCGGCAGATTTGAACCCGTCCGGGTGGTTGGTGAGCAGGTTGACCTTTTCACAGATGGCACAGCTGTCAACCCTGGCGAGCCAGTGATTCGCCTCGCAGCTTGGGCGGTGATTGTGGTGGCTGCTCCTGGATCATCCCAGGCGCACTGTGTGTCCTCAGGGCCGCTCCCTCGCTTGGTTCAGACTGTGCATAGGGCGGAGAACATGGCATTGATTGCATCTCTCAGATACGCAGTTTGGGTTGCCAAGGCCCCACGCATCTGGATTGATAATCAATCAGTTCAGCGCAAGGCTCAGTCCATCTGTGAGAATCTTTGGGCGCCCACGCCTAACTCTCGAGACTCTGACCTGTGGCAGGTGGTTGCTGCACTGGTCGGTCAGTGTGTGCATCCGGTGAGGGCGTGTAAGGTAGTTTCCCACTGCCAGCCGAATGATGATCTAGGGCCTGTGGAGACTTGGGCGAGAATACACAATGCCACGGTTGACCAGTTAGCTGCCAGCGCAAATCTGCAGTGGCCGGAGCATGTCCTGAATGCAGTTCAGCAGGTCCAGGGCAACTTACATGCACTACGCACCCTTGCTTCTGAAATACAGACTGTGCAGATGCGGGTGGGCATTCGAGCTACACAGACTGTCAAGGAAGCTAAAAGGCAGGGAAATGGAGTGCCTCCTGAACTGCCGCCGGCTCGTGCGTGCCCACAGCCGGTTTTGCGTGGAGGCGGGGGAGAGTGTCCAAAGAGTGCTGCAAAGTTTGGAATTGATTTTGTCAGGCATGTCAAGGCTTGGGTGTCTCTCACTTGGTGTGAACACAGTGAAGCGCGGTGGTGTAGCTCTGGTCCGCTTTATGATTCAGTGCAGTGGAGGTGGGTAGATTACATGAAGGTGAAATCCATTCACCATGTCCGTGCGAGTGCGGGAGATCGCACCAGGTGGTTCCGCATTGCCTTGCTTGAAATTCTTAAGGAATTACTTCTGGATGTGCACACAAGTTCGGTGCGTCCCTATAGCACAGCCCTGTGGGCGACTTTGCCGTGCATAGCCTGGAGGTGGAAGCAGGAGCGGTGGGAGGTGGTGGAGGGTTGGCTGCGCCAGCAGCTTCCTCAGGGTGCGGTACGTGGCGAGTACCGGGCGTTGAGGAACGTTCCGGTGGCTGCATTGCACAATGCAATGGGGCCGGTGGTTGTGCGGAGGGCGGAGCTCGCTCTTTTTTGGTAGGATAGAAGTTGGTTCCTGCTGCATTCTGCTTACGCTGAGTGCAGTAGACAAGGCCGAGAAAAGAGAAAAGAGGCTGGTGAAATATTATAATTCCCCAGAAAGCTTCAAGGAGGGCACATTCTGCGGCAGAGTTTGGATTGCCACTTATCTCCATTGCAAAGACAGAGATACAAGCCTTGAGCTTTGCAAGAGTTTGGTCTGTTCAAGTCATTTGGCGTGTTGAACAGGTGGCTGATGGCTTCCGCTTGGGCAGCGGCTTCAATGCTTGCTGGACAAATGGAGTCTAGCATTTGTCAAGGCTCATGAAATCTGCTTGTGTGTGCGCTCATCGCTGTGTAAGATTTGCTTGCGTCTTCCCTGACTGGCGTCTTCTTGTTCAGCCTGTTTGAGAGCAAGTCCTAAAAGGGACTGCCCAATGTGGCTTGTTTGTCCAAATTATTCGGGATGGATTGCTTGGTTGTTTTGTCGAATTCCTTTTGGCAACAAAGCACGATGCATTTTTTCAAAGTTGCGGCATATCCATGTGCAGCCTACCCACAAATCTTACGTTGAGACGCCCAGTGCATCCAAAACAACACCCGTGGAAGACAGGCGGATCCATTTGGAAGATACTGGCATCAACCATAGGGAAGCAACCAGTCCAAGGCGGCTCTATGATTCCACCCCCAGACCTTTCTGTTTCGCTTCCATGTCACCTTGGTGGTTTATGGGCCGAAAAAGCAAGTTGGGCCGAGAAAGGAAACATTGCTACCGAGAGGCTTGATTTCTCTCGCGCAGGAGAAGGCCGATGTGGTGCGGCAGGCGCCCATTTGGACCCTCGCGCTGGGCACTTGAGAGGTTGGGCGAATTGTCTCGGCAGAACATGGAACCTCAAAAGGGCCCCCAAGCTAGGTCCCCCACTAGTGCCCCTTTACCCTTTTTTGGGGGAGGGTTCCCCTACTAAAATAAAGGGTACCCTTATTCTAGGACCTAGCAAGGACAATCCTCTGAAAACGGATGTTGGTTGTTGTGTTCCATATCTACTGGAGCGACAAAGGAAACAAAAAGCAGATGGATGCAATCATAGTGTAATGGTGGTTTAAACATGTGGAAGTGTCCCAAAAGAGAAGGCCCACAAAAAATGGTCAGCTTCCTTTTGCTTACCCTCCAACAGTCTAAACCATGACATATGTTTAAACAGGGTTGCATCCACCCTGAAAAAGCTGGGGGGTGCTGTTTGGGGCCTACGACCCCAGCTGAGTGCGGCTTTCAGACAGCTGTTCCTGTCAGATGCAGATGTTCCCCCACTCAAGGTGAATAGGCGCAAAATCAAGGGTTCCCTTTTTTCCCGAGGGCCACTGCGCAAGGATGCCGACAGGATTAGTTTTTCGTGGTGACATTGCCAGGATTGATTTTCCTTTGAGAGGAACGCATGTTACGAAGTCATGTACAACAACCCAGTCGAACTTTGAGACAAATATCCTACTATTTCGCTTTTATTTCGGGCCACATCGGTTCTCGCTTCAGGAATGAATCCAGTGTGTTTGAGTCTGTAAGCCGACCAACAAGTTGCGGTTTCTCCCAACGTACTGGGTAGTTCATGTTCTACACCCCAAGCTGAAGTGAACCTAAAAGGAGCCCGACCACTGGTCCTTGCAATTCGTATCTTGTGACCCTCGGCTAAGGGAAGGCGCCGCTTCAGGTGTTAAGTTGCTCCTGGCGATTCAAAGGGCATTCGACACACACACACACACACACAGCAATCAGTGAGCCCGTCAATTTGAACAAGGAGTGGTGGAGTGATGAACACACGTGTGCATTTGCGTGTTGGGATTTACAGGCTCCTCCTGCGTTTTGTTTGATGCTGGCGGCTTCTAATGCAACAACTCTCTCTCTCTCTCTCTCTCGTCGTACTTGCCTTCTTTTAGCCTGATATCTCCAAGGTCCCCCAGTAGTGCCCTTTTACCCTTTTTTGGGAGAGGGTTCCCCTACTAGAATATACTACAGAAAAAGTCGGGTACCCTTATTCTAGCCTCTCTGAAGGACCTCGTCTCCCTTTGATTCTTCCACACCTTTGACCCCAGGGACTCGGATGACTGGCGTGACTGGGCCAACAGGAGGGGCCCGCGTTTCCGCGCCCAGGTGGAACCCGGTGCAAACCAAGCAGGACCCCAGCGATGTGCTGGTGGTGGGCTGCTGGGATCAGACCCTCTCCTTCTACAAGGAGGGAGGGGCCGTGTGGTTGACGTGTTTTACAGGGGACACGTGCAGCTTCGGGAAATGGCTGTTTGAACACTACCGGTCTTTTTGAAGACGGCCGGTCTTTTGAAATCCTGGTGCTTGCAGCTTTCTTGCCGCAGAGTTCCCAGTATCGAGTCTTCACATTGCCCCGCTTACAGTTCTCCTGGGTCTAGTTGCCTGCTCTGCGCATCATTGTTCTATCCCCCCACGGTTTTGGAAGTGTTCTCGTGTTTGGGCGCGGCATCCCCAGCGCCCCTCCCCAAAAGGTTCCCTTTGTGCATGAAGACGGCCATTTTGGCTGCCGAGCTGCGCTTGAGCAGAGAGGGGAGGGAGAGAGAGAGAGGGCCGGACAGGCTCGGTGGCTTAGTTGTTACCGTTGATGGGTCTCATTGAAATCTGTAGAGCACAAGCTTCCCAGTGCTCCGGCCACATAAGCTTGTTCTTGCACACTCTATCGAGAGCCTACAACAATTCAGCAATTTGAGTTTTGCGCCCAAAATCCTTGCAATCTACTTGCCATGTTTTCTCGAGTTTTTGGGACACACTGTCTTTCATCTTAGCAATAGCGGTTCATAAGCCCTCGCATGTCAGAGTGTATATCATGATTATGTTGCGTGCTGCAGGGCATGCCTCATGTCGGCTGTGCGGGTTCACAATTTTGTGTTGTTTGCTTGTTTGCTTGTTTGTTGATTTTGTTTGCTTGTTTGGTTGGTTGGTTGGTTGGTTGCTTTGTTGTTTGGTTGTTCGGTTGTTTGGTTGTTTACATATGTATATATATATATATATTTCACCCTGGTTTCCCATGTCAACAGGATTTGCCGGGTCGATTCCTGGATTCCTTTTCGGCAGGTCTCGGGCCAGGAGTACGGGCGAGAGCCTGGCGCTCAGAAGTGCCGAGGAGTGCCCCAATGCTCGGCTTTGGGTTTCTCCGCACCTGGGAAGTTGACCAGGAAGTCTGGAGCCTTGGCATCCCTTTTCCCTCCGACATCTCGAGCAACGCGATTTATCTATTATTGTTTATTCTTGTGATTATCATTTGTGTTGTTTTATGTTGATTTTAATCTTATTTCATGTTTGTAGTCTTTCTTTCCTTGTTTTTTTGTTAGGGGGGAGGGCAGGGTTGTCTTTTTTGTCCGTACCTTGTCATTATGCGGGGGTGCGGCGGGGTGGTCCAGGCTGTAAATGTATTGCCCTCGGAACGAACGGGATGGATTCCGCTTGGAGGTATGCTGAATTGGTCCATATTGGTCCCAAACAATTGGCAAAAGGACCCTGTGAGGCGTGCTTATCATTTGGACAAGGGATAACTGGAAGACTTTCACTGGTTGGAGAATGTCCACCCGACCATATTGCTGGATTTCGAACTAGATTCTCCTAGACAACGTCCATGTACTTCTTTTCCCTAGGTGCGCTTTTGGGCACAAGAGCCACACGCTGGTGAGTGCTTGACAAGGAGGTCACATGGGTCAAAAATTATTCACCAGGGGATCGCAGGCTTTAGTCATTGTTTCCATTTACCAGGGTTCCATTTTGGGGTTACCCTATTTTTCACCCACACCCCCATTTCCCAGGCATCGCCTAGAGTTCGACCCTTGCAGCATCGACTTCTTCTCCAGCAGCTCCCTCAGCATAGCTTCGGCATGCTGGCTCGGGAAGGAGCTCGCTTCAAGGCTGAGCGTGGCATGTTGTGGCGAAATCAATAGCTGTTTCCAAAAAAAGCGACACTATGCGACTGTCAGCATGTGTTGCAATAGGCATGTGCTGGAAGCAATAGCTGCATGTGTTGCAATAGCTGTTTCCAAAGGCTTTTTTTTTTAAAGCTGCGTCAGGCACAGGTGGTAGCCTTTGCCTGTTGGAGGCTGTTGCGTCGGAAGTACATGCCGCTGCGATGCTTTCAGGGTTTGCCTGATTGCTCGGCACATGCGTGGCGCTGCTTTTTTGAGCGGAGCCAAAAAGGCCATTCACTGGAAGGCAGGCCTGGGCGATAGAACGTAGGTATTTGGTGGTGCGTTTGGTGCAGGTACGACACAAAATGCAATCCGGACAAAACACATGGTGCTGAGGCGGTGATTACTTTGTCCTCGGCGGCAGCAACAAAAAGGTCAGGAGCTTGAGCGCTTGGCGCACGGTCGGCGAGACTATTCCGTGTTTCACGCAGGGTAAGAAGGCAAAATCAGTATTAGACCCTAAGGGAATTGGTTTGGGCAGGTGGAGTATGTCGCTCACCCAAGCCTCTTTGCAACAGCTCGCACTTGTTGCAGTCCCGCAGTGTCCAATTTGGAGCCGAACCCAGTCAACAGTTGTGCCTTGGGGTAGGGCTACGCCCTGCTAAGGGTACATATGGGTAGGATGAGTTCTAAGGGTACATGATAATTCAGTGGCAATCAAGAGGATGGAGTTTCAGGAAAAGCAGGTACATAGTACATAAGGATATTTCGATCATCATAACTATCAACTGCGGCACAGGTGATCTTCAAAGGATGACTCGAAGAACGACGCAGGGAACTGCACTCACCAGGGAACACGGCACTCGCCCAGGTCTTTTAGGCACTCGGCTGGCTCTGCGATTCCGACTCGCCGTTGTTTCGCTCCGCCATGCAGCGAAGTGTGAGGGGGGTTTCCAGGCTAGATGAACTCCGGGTCAGGTTGAATTTGAGCGGCGAGTGATTACACACACACACACATTCATATTGTATCTAGATATGCAATACAACCTATATATATATATATATACACATGTTGCACGCAGGCACGATGTATTTGAGTTTTGAGTTTTGTTATACATATGCATTATGGGTATGCATCTACTAAATATGTGTATACATAAATGCATGTACATGCATATATATATATATATGTACGCATGCATGTTTATATATATATATATATATACAAGTATTCAAATGTACAGTATGTACACTAGATATACATAATATACATATATATATACATATGTATACGTGAAGAGTTATACATGTAATAACGGGGTACCTTTCAGATGTTCAACGCCTTTCCAACATGTACCGACTTCAGCCAATCCATGGCAGAGGTTCAGCTCTGGAGCCGGGAGGGCATCTACCTGGGTGACCTCGGGGAGCGCGACGACTGGATCTGGCAGGGGATGCCGCGATGCCGCGATCGGCTCGCCGCGCGCTTTTTCAGCCTGGGGCCTGCAAGGTACCTAGGTGGATTTTTGTTGGGAGACTGGGCAAACAGCGCGCTGCCACTGCCTGTTCCGATTTTTTTTGCCCCCAGGTGTTTTTTGGTCTGGGCAAAAAATGAACTAGGGTTGGCTGTTCTGATTTTTTTTGGGGGTGTCCCACGTAATCAAGGGGGGAATTCCTCTGCGATTCGGGGTCGGAGGCGGTCTACAGCGTCATATGACCGCAACAAATTGACCAAACCACAAAGGTGGAAACTTGGTATTGGATCCGTTTTTCTTGTTCAGTACCTCAGACAGAGTCGTTTCAGCACCTCTGTAAAACATCAAATAGAGATTGCTTCTGTGTTGTTTCCTCATGTTCGTAGATATTGCTTTGAGGCACTTGTTCTCCTTTGTGGATAGAGGCGAGGAGCTTTTGTGGAAGCTGTGTGGTTCAAGGTTTTTCTCGGGTGATCAAACAGCTGCCCCACAATTGGTCACTGTTTGATGGCATGTTGCATCAGGCAAAACATAGGGACCACAATCGCAGATGAAGGTGGGACCCAGGCTTCAGAATAGGTTGGCTGCTCCGCAGGTCTTGCGCGGTTCGCCCCAGGCCCTGTTTGCTTGCCGGGGGTGGGGGGCAGAGAACAGCAGGGGAGGCCGTCGGTGCTTGAGTTCTGTCATGACAGTCAGGGTGTCAATTATTTTGTCCTTGAAGCCCTGAGATTTGTTTTTGGTTGCCATATGTATATTTATCTTGGTTGAGAGGGATTGAGTTGGTAGGGTCTCCAACCTGTGAATGTGCCAGAGCTCTCAACAGAAAACGTGTGAGAAGCATCTGGCAACACAACGCACGGTCACGATAGGGATGACGAATACGACAAGTTCCGGCTTTGCTCACCAGCAAGACACCACCAGCATGGTTCAAGGCCTCAAGGCGCATGAGCGCGCGTGCAGCATGAGGCATTGAAGTCCATGAGCCGCCCATGCAGCAATCTGGAAAGACCCGGCTGATTGTTTGTTATTTTGTTTTCTCTGCTGCATTTGGCAGGCTGTCGGTGGAATGTGGTTGCCCTTGTGATATACATCGAATGTAGCTTCTGTGCAGTCCTCAGGTCTCGCAATGGTGAGTAAGCTTCCGCTAACGGTCTGGCCATCTCTTGCTGCGTTGTCTCATGACTCAGCTGAACGGCCCATGATGAAAGCACCCAGATGTCTATGTTGCAACGCGCCTGGAAGATAAGCAGCGAAGCACTCGTGCAGCTCATGTGGGCATGGCTCAAAATAGAATGCAGGGGGCCGCAGAGTTTGTTGCTCCCTTCTACGGGGGGGTTGGAGGTACCCTTTCTGGTCGAGTCACAGGTCCTTTGGCTTCTTTCTTTTTGAGGGCGGCCTGGGGTGACTGAAGGTAAGGCTCAGCTTGCAAACTGCGGACAGCTGCAAGTTCATGGCTAGGGTCGAAACTCATGGTGCTGGGGTTATCGGTACGGATCAGGTTTCTGGAACCATGACCTTTCCCGTGCAAATTTGAACTCTGCCACATAAAGCTTGCTCCAACGTTGCAAGGCCACCATCAGCAAACATGTAGTCAAGCGCAGCATCAGTCTATCCCGGCATGTGTGTGTGTGTGCCTCTTAGACCACGCATTTGAAAGACCCGTCGATGGTGTCAACAAAGCTTGCATCCGAATAGCAAATGGCCGAAGTTCCAGGAGCATGTGGGGAAGCAATCGCTGGCTTTTGGCCATTTGCAGAACTTGAGGCGCTTTCGGCTTCGCTGTGATTGGCTCAGGTAGGGGCGGTATCAATGGACCGGCTTAGCCCTGTCAAGTCTAAGCGGGTGGCAACGCACAACGGGCCACAACTGTCAGCTACACTGGATAAGTGTTTGACCCCCGGCAACGTGCTTGAGCCACTGGATAAGTAAGCTACCCTTCATGGTTTCTACATCACATTTTGACCAACTTCCAAGCCGCTTCTCACTGGCTCGGTTGGACCGCGCAGATTCAGTTGGCCGTCCAGATCAGTCACTGTGGCAGATCCTTCGGTTTATCCCCTTGTGGAGCCCAGTCATAACTTGCAACCGCACCCGTCCCAAGCCCTTCGCCCTCCGAGTTTGGCGGCACCAAAGGTAGCCGAGCCAATGCGTGAGAGCATGCAGTCAACCATAAGGCCAGTGATGGACAGGCGGGGGGTTCGGGCCCCTGGTTCGCGGAGTTGTTCCGAGCCCACGAAAATGTGACACGAGCCCAGCGGAGACTTGCCCCGATTGATTTGCTGCTGTTCGATGGATCCGTCAAACTATTCAGTCCATGGTCACTTTGGGAGGGGCATGCAGCGCTCACAGCATGTCCCACGCAGGGGGACTCATGAATTGTCCCATGTACTTTTCGGTGACCGATGAATTTGACTGCAGTTCTACACGGCGCATACCTAAGTGCAATGAACATGCACACGTCATCATCGATTTGACATAATCCTGAGCATGCATTGGTACCCAAGGCCGTGCTATGAGGCACAAAAGGTGGGGCCGGATTCTGGGCGCATCAGCTGATGTACCCTCTACATGGACCCGCGCCGATCACTTTTGGAAGACAAGCTTCCTGTTGGAAAGGGCGCTCCTATGCTTGATGAATGGCTACCCGAGCCAAAGAACCAACTCTTCAACTTTGGGGGACCGAGCTAAAAGCAGACTTAGTGGCTGGTTTCCAAGGTCAGGTTGGAGGCCAGTGTCCCAGCAATGTTGGCAATCAGGGACAGACAGCAACCAAAATACGCAGCTTGAGCTTGAATTTGCGCGGGGGAGGGGCCGGGGTGCTTGGCATTTCTTTTGAGCTTGGAGCTCAGGTCGCTGGATGCGCTGCCGGCCATTATGCCTTCGCACCACCTTAGGCCGGGCCAAGGAGTGAAGCCATGTCCGGAGTCCAGGGGACGAGAGGCTGCAGGACTGCTGGTGAATGCTGGTGACTTCTTGCGTTTGCTTGCAGTGTTGGGACCACAGCACTATTTGCCAGTTTCAAGGCCCACCAGGAACAAACTTAGATTGATCTGGGGAATAACAGGGGCGTCCGCCTTAGTTGGCTGAGCTCACGAGCCTTTCAAGCAAAAAGTCATTGGCAGACCCGAGCCTGAGTCGTTAGGATACTTGTTATTGCTCATTTGCGAAGAGCCGCAGCTTTTTGCCAGCCCAAGCAGAGGTGCCTGCGCTTTGTGTTGCGGAACAAGTCTGTCCAATCGCTCTGGCTGTTCTATTTTTCACTCCATTTGTTTGTGTGGAGAAGGGGACCCCCAATACAGTCAGTGGTTTTCCTGTTGGCTTCCCCTTAAAACCAGTGATCCCGTTTTGGTGAAACCAGAAGGTTGGCGTCTTCCAGCGTTTGGCTATTTCGACTGCTCAAGGCTTGGTGGACCCAAATCTCCATGCTTTGCCCATGTCCATCTTTCATTCTGATGACCTGAATTTCATCTTTCAGTCCCCTGATTATATATATATATATATATATGTATATATATATCATTCATTCTGATGTAGCCCTGAATGATGATGTCCGCCAAATCCACGTCCCCCTTCGCAGCTGGTGCATCTCGCGCCAACCCCTACCCCGAGACCATCATCCGTCATCCGCAGGTCTGCGGGGCGTGGCCGCAAGCTGCCGGCGAGGCAGCCGATGACGGCCTCCATGGAGAGCCTCAGCTTGGTGAAGGAAGTGGAGGACACGTTGAGTCGACTGACGTCAACTGGCTCCCTGAGCTTTGTTTCTGGGTTCCACCACCTGGTCTTCGTGGTCATCATTCAGGTGGTTTGATTAC
Source organism: Effrenium voratum (assembly GCA_963377175.1). Lineage (NCBI taxonomy): Eukaryota > Dinophyceae > Suessiales > Symbiodiniaceae > Effrenium > Effrenium voratum. The sequence goes on along the minus strand of CAUJNA010001768.1, from coordinate 667,118 downwards.
CGGGGTCATCAAGTTCCCGAATCCTTGGTGCACAGAATTCGGTGGGGAGTCAGGTCCATCCACCACTTTTGGGGTGCGTTCCGACTCTTGCAATTCATTGCCTGGTGAGGTTGGTCAAGATGGATTCCACTGTTTTCAGTTCAGATATGTCACTGATTTCGGTGACGGGTTCTAATAATTGAGTGCTTTTCTTTTCTTTCAGGACGCCTGGGTTTTAAATAGCCCGCAATGTGTGAAACCGCAAGGGGATGAGATACTATTTCGGGTGTGGTTTCTCCATCGTGAGAATGGGAACCCAGGATTTAAAACCTTTAAGTTATCTTTGTTTACTCATGGGTGTTCGATTTTAAAGAGGACTTGGTTGAGGGCCCAACTAGTCGAGTTCGTCCACAGAGTGGTTTTGTAATCCAATCTCACAAAAATACCAAGCAGTTCACGAAGCGAGGACGCTGGCATGTGGGCAGCGCCCAAAAGCCCATTGGCCATTGTAGGAGCTGGTTCTATCGAGTTCTACCTGGTTTAATCGGTATTTTAAAAGCCCATACACAGAATCAAAACCGTTTTAGTTGAAGCAAGAGAAAATGGGTTGTGGGCGCTGCTCATTTGTTGCCTCAAATGTGCAGGTTTCGCAAGCTGTCCACTCCTCACTTCCAGATTGGAAAGATCAGTTTGGAAAACCCTAATCCCTCCAGGAAGTGGATCTGGTTTCCGTCGGCAGTGGGTTGAGCACTTTCTCGAGGTACTGGTAGGTGATTCAAGCAAACCCACCTTTGGTTTACAAGTGGCTTTGGGATCCATACAAAAGACCGTAAGGATCTGCGCTCACGGCGAAGTCCAAGGGTTTTGGTACCTGAGTTTGTGTGGTCAAGCAGGTCTGATCACAGCCAAGCACCTAGAGATCCCTAATGTTACCTTCCATGGTGGGTCTCAAATAACCCAAAAGTGAAAACGCTTCCCGTGTGAAGCGCCACGGACAGAACACCTTAACCACAACTGGGTGGCTTCCGCCCTTCGAATGCAGGATGTGCTCGCCAAGACAGTGTTAGAGAAGCCCCTTGCTTCTGCGGGCTCCCCAGAGAGGAGAATTCAAGTTCGACGTGTAGATTATTTGCTTGCTGGGTCTTAGTCCTGAGACCATTTCTTTGAGTCGTTTGGTTCGGCCTCTTTGTGTGATGTGCTGGTCGGCTGTTCCACGTGTTAACCAGCGCCCAGTGGTAGCCTGGACAAGGAGCTGTTAAACAGAAGGCACCCGAAAAGTCCAATGTCCTTCCATGTCAGTTGTTAGGGGAGTAGGGAATTTCGCCACTGTCAGTCATGTGTGTTTGTGTGTGTGTGCTATCCTGGAGAGAACATGCTGAAAGGGCGGCTTCCATGGTGAGTTTTGGCAGCCACAAATGGAGCTTGAACAGAAGGTCCGAAGGTACCTTAGCAAGTGTACTGATCTGGCAAAAAGGAAGCGTTACTTTCCATCTTAATGTTTATCCCTCAATAATATATTGGGATAACCCTTAAGAGCATGAAGGGAAGAGGACAGTCTTTATGAAGGGCGACTTATGAATGAGGACCGCAACTCAACTTGAGCCTTTGATCTTGAGGTGCAGATGCCGCCCTTGACAGCGCGGCGGAACTCGCGTCACTCACCAGCCCGGACAAAGAAAGCAGAGGCGGATGAATCCGAGGGACGTGGCTGGAAGCCTGGGCATGGGATTCGCAGTCTCAAAGAGCGCTTACGGAAAGGTGCCTTGATTGGGGGAAGGTGTCCTTTGGTTGGGATACCCAAGCTGATGGTTTTGATTGGCTGACTGGCCGCCTAGAGAAGGAAGCGCGCGTCGCGTCAGCCTTTCAATGGCTTTGGTTGGTTGTTGTGCTGTGTTGTTCCTGAAGCTCACTTCGCATTCAGCCATCAGCCACACTTGGTCATGATGATTTTTGGTGGCCCCGCTTCAAGCTAATTGTACCAGGTGGGACAGAGGCTTACGCACGCAGCAAGAGTCTCTCAGGTGAGGGAAGGCTACTTTCCTTGGGAGGTCGCCACTTCCATGGGACGCTTTTGCATGCCGTGGCAGTCAATCGCCTGATGCGCGAGATATTCTGAGGGGGGGCCAGCAAAAACACCATTCGGTACAGTCCCGAAGTGGGAAGGTTGCCATTGAACAGGCAATGACCATTGACTGAGGCACATCCACGTGTGCAAGTCTTCCTCATTGTTATTGCTTGTCAAGAAGGACTGGCGAATCTGAAAAAACGGATCCACAAGCCGCAAGTATAGCATCATGGCTGAGCTCGCTCTCGAAGGTGAGCTTGCCAAAATGGGTGTTCAAGGCCTGGGGTGGGCTGATCGCTTCAGGTGACCTTGCTGCCGGGCGTATTTCCCCGTGAGCGACAAGAGGTCCCGGATCTGATCACCACCATCACCTTCCGCGAGGCCCCCTGTCGCTCCTCATATTTGCGGCATTTGGCAACCATGGTTGCGCCGTTGCCACGCCTTAGGCAGTTGTTGTAAGCACAGTGGCGTGACATTGATACAGGAGTTGAAGCTCAAGCTTCAGGTCACCTCGTTCAACCGTTTGTTTGAGGTGACACGCAAGACCTGAGATCCGTGCGTCTTACGACGTTCGTGACCAAGCTGGCCGGCATCAATGTAACAAGAAGCCAGATCCCAGAAAGCCATGACCATTTCTGTCCGTGGGGTCAGTTTTCCCTTTTGTCCACGGGAGACCTGGGTGCTACAGGGCCTCACTTCCTGAGTTCCTGGACTCGATACCTTGTTGGGAAGACCATCTTAGTGGCAACAAACAGTTAACATATATGTAGATATAAATTATTTGTATATATATATATATATGGTATATGGTATATGTATATGTAAATGAATTGTGGCCAGTCTCATGAAGTGAGTGACACGCCCCTAGTTTCCCCAACGAACGCCTCGCAGATCGCCCGCACCCTTCCCGGCAGCCCCCTTCCGCGCCAGGGGCCTGCCACTGCTCGGGAACGGGGTCGCCAGGACTCGAAAGAGGCCCAGCAGTATCTGTTTTTTGTCTTCAGCCGATGTGGGGGTCAGGGCTTCCTATATTTAGCCTCAAAAGGTGGTGTGAAACATGGCCCTTCCTTGCCAGAAGGTGGTGCTAAACATGGCCTTTCCTTTCCAAGAAGGTGGTGTTAAACATGGCCTTTCCTTTCCAAGAAGGTGGTGTTAAACATGGCCTTTCGCGCCAATTTGTAGTGAGAATTGCCTTTGGTGGAACAGGGGTGGCTCGAAATCTGGGTTGTTCAAAATCAATCCGCAAGATCCTGCCGGATGGTGGTTTCCTTATTGTGCTGTAGGTGAAAAGCAGACATAGCACTACCACACAACAGAACAGGACGCAACATAGCCGAACCAAATCGGGAACGAGGCCTGGTGTCCGGTGCGAAGCGCTCACCTGATGGGCGTACTATTGGGCAACACCCGGCACACCAATTTTCGGGCTATAATTTGGGACACGAAGCAAGGGCGGCCATTCGAGCATTTTGTCCGCAGTCTTTCGCGCAAGCCTTCGCATGCTTTCAGCTTCCAGCCTCACTGCCTCAATGCCACGGACTTGGCCGAGATTCGCGTGCAAAGGGCTGCGCTGAGGGGGCTCTAACATTTGCCGGAGACAGCAAGGTGCACCCCTTTCAAGCATCAGCAGAGAAGTATTTGCGCAGCTTTGCCAAGTGTGGGTGAAACCAAAAGCAGCTCGCAACTTCCTGTAATAAGGTGCTGTCACTGGGGCAAGAGACGCTGATGAGCACACCCCGGCGCTCAAAAGGAAAGCAGCGGTTTGAATTCAACAGAAAGGTCATGAGCTTTGGGCAGCGAACCGTGAGACACCGTCCCTCGGGCGTTGGGGTGCAATAGCGCTCTGCATTCACAGCAAGCATCGTGCCTGTTCCTTTGCAACCGCATCCTGTTTTCAACCCTTCAGTTGCACTGTGCATCCAGGTTGTGCGGCCCAGCACCATTGGTCAATCCCATGCGAGCATCGGGAGGCAAGTTCGGCGTGCACTTGATGCCCTGCTGCCCCTATTCCTTGCACTCCGCCCGGACTCCCATCTTCCCACTGGCAGCACGGAGCCGCAAGGGCACACCCACAGCAGTAGACGCAGCGTTCCAGCTGTCGCCATGGGCTGCTCTCTTGTTGGCGAGAAGCGAGTGTAGCGTGCACATTGCGCCTGAACCCAAAGCTGGCAAACACTTACAAATGTTATCAATCGTGCCATGATACGTATCTCAACATATACGTACTTGCATACTTGTACATACATGTTATGTCCATATCATGTATATGTATGCAACATGTGCAATTAGGTACACATCTGCACACTCACCGCAAGCAACGGCGTAGTCTGTAGGTACAATCGTCGGGATACAGTACATTTGGGTGTGTAATCTTTTAGGGCACCCCAACAATGCTTGTCTTTACTTTCTTTTGGTTTCCCTTTGAAACCAGCAAAATGCGGGGGTACCATCAAGAAAAGGCACGCCCCCTTGGGCATACCAAGTCCGCGTCCAGGCGAAGGCTCGCTCGGAGTCCCCCACGCGAAGCGGCAGCTCGCCGTGGCCTGGCGATGGGATCTGTTTTGGGGAATCGGGGAGTGATGGTGAATCGGCGGGGGGGCCTGGGTGGCATTTGGCTGTGGTTTGGTACCATTTTGGGGTAGGTGCACTGGCACGGGATTTTTGACCCATGGCCACTTGAAGGCAGGGAAGAAAGCGGACAACCTCCGCATTTGGGCAGGGGTTCCGGAGGACAGCCCCTCTTTTGATGAAGGAAGCGGCATGAACCCTAGTTTCTAGTCTTCTACAGTGTGGGCATTTGGTGAAACTCCACCAGGTTCACAAAGTCCACCGAGCTTGCTGAAGTTCAATATGGATACTTCCCTGACAAGATGGTCTTGTGTGGTTTATTTTTGATCGTATCGTCTGTTGTAATGATTGTGTTCCATTGTCTAGCGTTCCATTGTCCAGCATATTTTGCTGACAAGTGCCTGCCTTTGGCGGTCTTGGTTACAGCCACCTACGCAGGTGACTGACTGAATGACTGAATGTGGACAGAGTCGGTTCGGCTCTCAGACGGGATCCCACTGACACAAGAGAAGCACCGAGTGATGCTGATCTAGTCAGCTTTGTTACTTCAGAACGAGCGGTGATGCTAGCGATTCCAGAATTCGAGCGTAAACTGTTCTCTAGTTTCTCGGAAGGTGTCAGACTATGATGTGGCCTGTCAACATGCATCCAGACATATATTTTGTAACAATATGCCGTAACAACGTATGACCTTTTCAATCATTGTGGCCTTGATGGACTGTGTTTCCAAATAGTCCGTCTCTCCCTTTCGTCCTCTTGGATCTTAGCCTCTGGCCTCCAAATTCTCTTCCCTGTATCCCTGGCTTGTCCTCCCCCCCGCCCGTACCCCCCCGGTTCGGTTGCCATCCCCCCAGGCCCGGCCATCCCTGTCACTGGTCGTTCGAGGAGCCCCGCCCGGCACCACTTCCTTCGCAAGGGCGCGGGCGCCGCCTACCAGGACCGGGCTTTGCCGAGCTCGGAGCTCGGAGCTCGGAGCTCGGAGCTCGGAGCCGGACTCGGAGCTGCCAGTGTAAGGACGCGGTAGGGTCTGTTGCAACCAATCATGGTTGCAAGAAGGATCCGAGCCCACCAGGGAGGGCTGATTTTGACTCCCCTTTTCCCTGACAAAAGGACGGGTACGTGCCCTCCAAGAACGACCCACCGGGTCTGTGGAGCCCCCCACGCACAAGGGATGGCACAGGGGGCCAGACATAGAACTGGCACTCAAACCTCCACGGCCCATCGCAAGCTTTCAACTCGGCATTCTGCACAATTTGATCAGTCTATCTGGTTTGTTCAAACAGCAGAAATACCATTGAGGCATGTTTGCTCAGAATCCAAGGCCTTCCGCGCTTGAAAGCTTTGCGAATAGCAATCCCGGAGATGCAACTTGTCCAAAGCCTCACAACCAGGACAATGTCACGAAACTGCACTAACAGACGCATACAACTTAGTGGCAGCAAGCATTGTCTTGGTCAAAAGCGTCGGTTTTGCTTGAAACCGTTTGAAACATCGCTTTTGGGAGTTCACCTCGTATCCATGGAGGTTGCCAGCACGCAGTGTCCATGTCAGAGGGTAGCTGATTCACCCATCTCCGGCCCATCTCCCTTCAGGAGGCCATGGCGAGACAGCGCCGAGCCCGAAGCTTGCCCAAAATGCGGGGAATCGACGGGGATTGGGGGAGAGTCTTTGAAAGAATCGGAGAGATCTCTGAATTCACACCGTTGCACGTCAAGCACTCCACTGCCCCAAAAAGATATCAGGCCCCGAGAGGAGGAGTTTTCTAACACCTGGGCTTTCTGTTCATGGGAATTTGGCGCCTTTCTGTGTGGAATAGAGCTTCATTTTCTTCGAGGGGTGCTGCGCCACTCACATAGTTGCGCCACATGGTATCTTAGGTGGCCGCTTTCTTTTTACACCAACTGCAAAGGCACACTTTGTGGTGGGTGGGTGTAAGTCTAAGGATCCCTTCTTTCTAGTCAAGTGGTTTGGTGCCGACTAGCTTTATTTGTTTATGCTATCTTGCTTTCCCGGCCACACTGGAATTAAGCGACAATCCGAAGACGCACAAGACTTTAACTGCCGTTGCTGCGATATCCTGAAATTTGGCTCTACAGAGCAGACTTGGTGTTCATGACCAAGACGGCAAGCTGGTCTTGTCACATAAACACGGCAAGGGGGGCGCGGTGGAGTGTTCCCCAAGAGCTAGTGAAGGATGCCCTTGTACTGGGACCCCTCCCAATATTAGTCCACCAGGGTCCATCAATCTTGGGTTCCCATTCATATGGACCGACAAGACTTGGGCTGGCACTCTTTTGATTTCACCGGTGACACTCGTTTGCGCGCGCCCGAGTCTGAGTTTCGACCAAGTAAAGTGATGATCGCTTTCCACCCTGCAAGATGCGATACTGTGCCGATGCCTTGAAGATGTGACTTTTGCGTGATGCAGCATAGACTGGGCAGACTTGTCTTTGCAAAGACATCGTGTGATGAATTCTGGCCCCGGAAGTGTCGAGCGACCAGTAGCTTGGAGTGGCGTGTGTTTCCTTGTTCCGTGTGTGTGTGTGTGTCTGTGTGTTTGCGTTGCAAAATATTCCCCTGTTTGATATGTTTCGTGGGGTGATGTGTCTGAGCGGAGCATCTAGAAGGCGCAGTTTGGTTTGGCCAACGGGAAAGAGGCGCCGTGGATCCCCCCAAACAAACATGCAAGTGAACCAAGCACCACCTTGTGAAAGAGTGGCAAGCCTCGGCCGCTTTCCTTGGAACAATGGCTTGGAGATGTCAACTTCAGTCTTGTAAGCTTTATTTGTTTGTTCGGTCCAGTCCATCTTCAGACATGTTTGGGGCGAAAACTCCCTGGACGCCGTTTCAGCCGCTCGAGGCTGGGGCCGGCCAGCGGACGACAGCGACAGCGAGCGCGAGCGGAGCAGGAGCACCAGCCGTCCGCCGCTGCCGTACCAAGTTCCTCCCCGGCCGTCGCCATCCGTGAGGCGAGGAATCCTTCGGGATGTGGGAGGGGAATCAGATGGACTCCGGTTTCACAGTGCCAAAAGGTTTGCGGCAAATAGTTTGGGGTACAGTTGATGCCTCTTCAAGGTCTTCTGCATTTGAGATAGCTCAGCTGCTACAACCTATACCAAGATGTCACGCGTTGTGTGGAAGAGACATTGCATCATCGCATTCTTTGCACCAGAGATCTCTCCGACTGACAAGAAAGCTGAGGGTCTCCGCCCGCGCAAAACGAAAGCTAGTCCGTCCGGGTCCCTTTGTCTTGACTTGAGGCGGCCCAGTGTGCAGATAATGCCGGAGGAGCCGAGGACGTCCTTGAGCCGCTTGGAACAAGGAATTGTTCTGAGTCTGCCAGGGGCAGCTGCATAGCAGCTGAAATTCTCATATTTGGACCTTCAAGGGTTAAACATGCACACTTTTGAGGGGAAATTTGGTGAACGGGGAAGCAAGAAGGGTAACAATTTAGGGTCCTGTAACCACGGCCGAATGCCCCTGCTTTCAAATGTCTTGGGCTCAAGTCTTGGCACGCAGCATCCTGGAGGACCGTTGTGGGTTTGTCAGATCAGCGGCTGGGCCATCATCATACCATGCCTAGTTTTGAGCCATGTGGGTCGTGGCTCCGAGCAGCGCACAGGGACGCGCAAGGAAGCAAGTTAAAGATACCAAGCGCAAGACGGAAATAGGAACAACCAACAAACGGGTTGAATCCCTTGAGCTTTCCCGTTTGAAACCAACCCCAAAAAGGCACCACCAAAATGGGACACACCCGAATACCACAATGCATGAAGAACGGCACACGACAACAGGCAAGAGTCGGAGACACAGCGCTGGTTTGTGGCGTTCCTGACATCTGCATGTGAATTGATAGTATCAAGCGTGGTTGTTGCTTTGTCATGATGCTTATGATGCTTTTCTGGCGCTCCTGACGCCTGCAAGTTGTTTGATAGCATCAAGCGAGGTTGTTGCTTTGTCATGATGCTTTTCAAGACTTGGGCCAAGCTGTTCAGCGCCACCTCTTCCGCCTGTTTTCTTCGGGTGGCCCACCAAACATGGTCAGCTGCGACTTGGTTCCCTCTTTTTTCCCAGGGTCGCTGGGCAACTGCTTCCAATCTCCAAGTGCTTGATCGACCTTGTTCCCTTTGCCCAGCATGCTCAACTGCAGAAAGGGTGCCCGCTTTTCCACGACACTGCGCAACTTGTGCAAACTTCCAATCTCCCAATGCTTGGTCCGCTTGGGGCGACAAGTCTCCGAGGCTTGGAGAGGTTTCCAAGCCGCACCCATACCGTGCACTCCCCGGTGCCGGAGCAGATCTTCGCCGCCCGTCGGAGCTGCGTTTCTGTAGACCGCTTGCTGGGGCCTTTGGTGAGTTGGTCAGTGGGGTATGTGCCAAGATTGGGATACGCACCCCCCCAAGAACGTGGACCCCCGAAGAAAACAAAAAACGTGGACCCCAGAATATAATATGAACCCCTCCAAATCTGTGGTTGCCTTTTTCTCTCCCTTTCAACCAGGACCCCCCGCAAGTCTCGGGTTGCCTTTTGGTCTCCCTTGAAACCAACCCCCAAAGGGGTTGGTTCTGCGGCACAAGGCTCGTTGTTGGGCGCCAAGGACGTGGGTACGTCGGCGCCGCCTGTGGCCCGGGTCAGCGTCTTGGACGAGGTGCCGCTGCCGGACGAGGTGCCGGAGAAGGAGGAGAGCGAGGCAGACGGGCAAAAGAAACTGCGATGAAGCGCGAGGGCGAAACAACCAGCGCCCTATGACACTGCTTTTTACAGGTACAAAACAAGCACCGTTCAAGAAGCAGTTGCGGGCAGGCATGACGTTTGGTGTTGGGCATAGTACTTTTGGCACTTCTGTTGGATCATACGCAAATATGTTTGTGTGTGTGAATTCTTTCGAAGCTTTCAGCTGAGTTAAGATGCCACGGGAGTGTTCCAATTCGCTGGGGAGAAAGAAAAAAAACCTTTGGCTCGGGCCAGGTTGGTCTTTGCTTTGGGCCATGGCGGTACTGCAAGGCAGTGGGATTGGTGACCTCGGAGATCCCTTTCAACGGGCCCGATGTCGGATTTCGGTACCTGGTGTTCTTCCCCGTGTCGCTGTCTGCTTGAAAGGAAGCCTCTCAAACACGGGGGTTTTCATGAAAGCCGCTCAAAAGTGGACAACCTTTGGGTCGCAGGTTCGCTTCCCCCGCGTGACCCGCTCATTCGGTTCGCTTCAGTTGCAGGTGGAGATCCAGGTGCTGGTCAGGGAACCGGAGAGGCGGGGCATCTCCGCGGGGCAGTTCGAGGCCTTCTTCGCGCGCTTCTGCGGGGACGTGATCTACGAGGAGCTCGAGGCCGGACGGGCTGGCGGACTGAGGGGGTGGGGTGTGGATGGCTTTGGGCGGGTGGGCTATGAGGTGGGAGGTGAGTGTGAGATGGGTTCGCAGTTTTCTGGAGGTGGAAGGATGAGAATGATGGGTTGGGAACGTTTTAAGGGTGGAAGGAATGTCCTCAGTCGGTATGGTTGATCCTAAGGATGGACGTTTAGTTTGCAATCATTTAGGCTATTCCTTCAAAAGGGTTGGAAGTGGGGCTTCCGGGGTGGTGGCACGTTGCTGCCTGTTGGCGAGACCTTCTACGGAGTTGCTCCAAAATCTGAAGCGCTTCCGGTTCATGCACTGGATTGTGCGGAACAAGACCAACAGATGCGCCTGATCGTCATGCTACGCCTGGAAATCACCTGTGCATTCTGAATTCGTCCACATCCAGATGCAGATGTTTGAGAATATGAGACACTATTGGAGACCCTATCGGGGTAAAGTGCCCTCGCGCACATGCTACTTTAAATGGGCTCTCGTCAAAACCAGGAACTGCGGGTTGGCTTCATGTTTGTTCCGCAAACATTTGTTTTGCGACCTCAAAGTATTGAGGGAGAGAAATGCAGTACACTGCAACACCAACCACCGAATCCGGCAATCATAGCAAGAACAAGTTCAGCTGGGGATAAGTTGAGCTCACGATAAAGGTCCTCACTCGGATTCTTGATGTCCAGCTTCTGACTTATCGCAATTTGTCCAGATGCCCTTGTAAGGCATGACTCGATTCCCTGGATCGAGGAGCCTGCGAAGCCACTGTGCCTGCCCACCACGCTCTGTCAGCCCGGCGCCCAAACCAAAAAAAGCGACACAGAGTGGGCCGAGACGACGGGCCATGGAGCAAAGGCAGAGGTGTCCTTTGGGGTAAATCGAGCCAGGCTGGTCCTTTACCTCGGGATCACATATTCCAGGTTTTTGAATATTGTAAGCAATTGCAAATGGATGGAGTCCACTGGTTTTAGTTTGGTTCTAGTCATTTGCCACTGCAAGTTCGATTTGCCAACAGAGCACCACTGCCAATAATATATATATATATATATCTAGTCTATATATGTTATTACTTGTTGATTTATTTCTTTATTTATTTATCTATTTACTTATTTATTGATTTATATATATATATATATATATACATATATATATGTGCAGAGAACCACTCAGCAAGTTGGCAAGGCCCAGGGCGCGGGCACCAGCGCGCGTAGGTTTTATTTGGCGCTTTCTGCGGGGCTTGGGCTAGACATTTGGGACCTTTTTTCGTGGGGGGCTTCAAATGGTGAAGGGTGTTGGAAGTGACTCTGTCCGAAGGAAGCGGAGAAAGCGGAAGACAGATTTCTTCTTAGCCACTGGAATCCTTTCCAGGTGAATGCCCATCCGAACCCGAGAGCCCCGAGAGCCCCAAGCACCGCAGAGAAACGGGCAGAGCGAACAAGCGGGGACAGCTGGGGCCCTATCCAACTGGGCACTGCCTTCTTAGGATCCACTGTCCCAACCGGGCCAAGAATCCAGCCGGAGTGAGTTTGCCAAGGCTTTGCGTGCAGGCGAACCGCAAGGACGCTGAGGCCAACATGGGGTTCTTTGGTCGTTTTGAGATAGGGGGCTCGACTCAGCCGATTTGGTTTTGCGCTGTTGCCCGCAAAGGGAGGTGGAGCGTCACGCATATGTTGGATCTGGCTTGGGGGATTACGGAATCGCGTTTGTGTTTGTGGTTGGGCTTCCATGTTTCAATGGCGGCTCCTAGATGTGTTGAATGTTGCTCGGCATCTGAAAGGTGTGCAAGGTTCTCGCCGACTCCTCAGGCAAAGACGCTCCTGTTGGATGACGAAGGGACATCCTTTTTGATCAACCAAGCAAGGATGGTGGGAGCACCCTTGACACACAGACGTGAAATGACTCCAATTCTCTTCGCCCTGTTCAATTCAACCACTTCTCCAGGCTTCGGACTATCTTTTGCAAGGATTTTTGGAAATATGGAGGTGAGCCCCTTGCGTGTCTGGACCCCTAAACTGGGAACTGCTCCAGGTCGGCTTAGCAAGGCCGGGCCTGAGGATCAATCAGGGACCTCTAGACCAGCGAAAGCATAGTTGATGGCAGCTCAGCTTGATGGACTGGTTTGCTTGCCTTTACCCTTGCTTTACCCCACCTTTTCGCTGGGGCTTGCCCTTGAGGGGCATGGTCCGGTCTGGCGCTAAAACCTGTGGGATCACGTTTCGCAGGTGCGAAACCGCTCCAAGCGGCCACGGGAGACCAACCTCTACGCAGTCACGGAGCCGTGGGAGCACTGGGACTGCGTCCGAAGCTCATGAGTACCCCCAACATGACCGGTGTCCTTTTGGTTTGTCTTTGAAACGGCCAACATGGGCTTTTGTAACCTCCCATTCATGAATTCATGGGCACTGAGCCTGTGTTCTGAAGGGGTGATGGTCTCACCTAAGCCTTTTTCTAGCTGAGCGCATGACGGGGGGGTTCAAGCCGCAAGGTGCAAAGGAACGTCGCGCCCTTTCCGTAGATATCCGTGTTTTGCAGGCTTCAAGTCAATTGCCATAGGCGTAGTGATATAGGTGGCTTGACAGTTAGGCACCTGCCGGCCTAAGCGCAGCCGAGAGGGCGACCCTGGGGTACCAGTCTGCCTGCAAGCTGCAGGATGTAGACGAGCGGGGAATTCCTGTTGTGTTCCTGTCCAACATGTTGTCCATGGAAACCAGCTACGGAAAAATCTCCAGGAAGGTTGCCAAACACCTACCAAAACTAGAGGTTTCGCTGACTTCATGTGGAAAGTTCTGTGTCTGGTTGCTTAGATGTATCTGGCAAAAAACGGATCCCTTGAAGAAGGAGGGTTCCTTTGTCACTGGGTGTGTCTCAGGTCAGGTGTTTGGGGGAGCGCCGTCCGCTCAGGGGCCAGCAAACATACTCAGATCTCGTAATATTGGGTAGGATGGGACACTCACAAACACCGAGATATTGCCCTCAGAGAGAAGTCAGCAGAAAACACATAGCCTGCAGATTCCTTTCTGCTCCCCGGGTTTCGCAAGCACCTCAAGCAACCCATTTCAGCGCACATCTGGGCGCATGGAAGGAGCTAATCATCATGCCGCAGACCAGGGAGAAGGGTGTGTCCTACTCGGAGCTCATCAACCCAGGCTCTTCTTTCAAAGTCCTCGGCAGCCATTGAAATCCGAATGAGGACTGTTCAAGATGTCCTTTGCTCCGGTTCCACGAGTTTTGAAGAAGGCAGAAGGATTAGGAGAATCCAACTAAAGAACTAATATGATTATGGACGACCATGAAGGACGGAAACGAAATGCAGGCGAAGCCTGAACAGTAGGCTCAGTGCTGGCATCCAGCGAACTGTGTGATGTGTTTGCAGCGGGAGCACCTGTAATACTGGTGGTGGTGGTGGTGGTGGCGGTGGCGGTGGTGGTGGTGATGGTGGTCGTCGTCATCGTCGTCGTCGTTGTCATTGTCAAAAAGAGTTGGAGCAATTTCTAGAAGCCCTAGTCTACCATGGGCAGCATCACTTTGGATTTGATGTTGGGGCAAATATTTGATGTATGGCTGCAGCCTTTGCAGCAGCCTCAGCTGTCCCTCTTATAAGGGCCGTGCTTGCAATATATTCCAAGATGTCTTTGGTGCAGGGCATAACGGGCGTGGAAAAGCCAAGCTCGTAAGAGACGAGGTCTTTCGTCATGTGTGGTGCTATCTTCCATTTGCTCAAGAATATGTTTTTGTTTTTCCCCCTGTTCTTGTTCAAGGGAATCTATCACTAGTGGAAGTATAGCTATGTTTTCCAGGGGGCTTAAGCAAATGGAAGTTATTGCTGACAGATGGACTTCAAGTGGACTACTTCATCAGCCACCACTGGGCCGAAGACTTTGGCGAGTTCGTGCAAAGTGTTTTGCCGCTTGGTCCAAAGCACCACGTCAAAATTGTGGGCCCCTGCTGGATTTTCTCAAAAGCAATCTGAGAAGTAGGAAACAATTTGGACGTATCCGGGGCGTTTTATACAACCCCACAAGCAGGCGTGCAGAGATTCTGGAACTGCAGAAGGGTTGGGTCCGGCTGCCTATAGTATGCGTTTCATCCTTTCGATGATTGCTGTGTCACATCGTTCTTTGTTGGTCAGCTAGACGCCTTGATAAACCTTGGATCCCGCCACAGCTATCACTTCACAGTGCTTCTGAGAAGCACTTTATGTGGACATTGGTTCACTTGTTTGGCACGTTTTAAAGACTCTTTGAGGAGGTTCCACAGATCGGGAAGACAACTATAATTCTTCCACTGGTGCCTCTACATATCTCCTTTGCCTTGCCACCATGAGGGACAGTTGCAGCTGGTCTGAGAATTTGAACCACCCAATACCAGGGTCACTAGGCAACTGGACCAGTTGGAAGGAGTTTCACCTGCCGGCGTCTGTCTGAAATTTGCCCAAACAGGATGGTTGCGCCATGCCAGCCTGATCATCCAAGAAGTTCGTTCAAGGTTTACGTTTTATCGCCTGGGAAAAGCAACTCCTGCCCTCCAGGCTTTGCACAAATCATTTTCGGGCGACCTCCAAAATTGCACAGGCGGCACAAGGGAAGCTTTTGTTTCCTTTCAAAAAACCCGAGCAGCACGCCTCTCAAACGCTCGACGCTCGCTTCGAGGGTCAAACCTCAAGCCTGTGGAGTGGCACGTGCAAACGAAAAGCGTAGCAAGGGCAATGCATCGCGATTGAAATCGGACAATTGAGCCTCACGAACTCGGTTCACGCAAACAAGTCGACTCCGTATTCTGATGGATGGCCTCTGAATTCGTTGAACTGACAAAGGACTCTGCCTCTAGGAATCCAGATGGCCCAAATTCTGCGGCCGCGCACCAAATGTCCCATATCAAGCTCAACCACAAAGCCACCAGATACTTCAAGTCCAAAATTGCGAGCCCTCGCCACGCCAACAAGGCCGGTGCAATGCATACTCACAGAGGGCAGTGCAGTCACACTAACATATTCCTGTACGTCCATGTATAGGCATTGCGAGCCTTACAAAATATTGCCTCAGATTTTGTTCGCGATGTGTCGTTTTGTTTGGCAAACGATCCAGCCAATCAACGACTTCGCCTCAGGAGACATGCCATTGTCGCAGCGCCTGAGATGGGAGGAGCCAAAGACTGGCGCAAGGCAGGTGCCGATGCTTGTTGTGGCGGTTGGCACTCTTGAAATAGCGGTTTGCTTTGTTGGATTGATTGCTTCAAGGCTTTTGCTTGCTTTGTACTGGACATGGCAGCTGTCTCGAGGCTTTCAACTCATCGTTGGGGCCGTTTTGTCCTTTGCGTTTGCCATGTGAGCCCACAGCCACCACTCATGCCCCTGGCTTCATTGAGAACATGATGTCGCCCTTCGGTTCGATCTTTAATCTTTGTACCTTTTGCAAAATCACAATGTTCTCACAAACCAGCAGCAAGTGAAGCTCTTTGAAGGGCGTAAAAGACCTTCAGAAAAAGGGGCGCCAATCGTTTGCAACCAGGGAGTTGCAGCCGATGATAAAGCCGCAGGTGGTCTACTGGTGCTGCGCCTTTGCGAACAACCAGCACCAGGTGGAGCTAGGACGGGGGGGGGAAAGATTTCCTGAAGCGAGCAAGCAAAACCTGGTGCCCCTGCCTTCCATTGGTTCATGGCCACTGGACTGAATGGGGCAACTGAAGAGCCAGTTGCACTTTTAGGAGCTCTTGCGCAAGCAACTTTAAATGCCGCTTCATATAGACCAGAACCAAGCTTATCATGTTCGGTTGGGGGGCGAAAGCTGCGGGGTTTTTCGCACTGCCTGTTGTTTCGCTATGGGTGTGGTTCCTGCAGGATTTTGGGGCAGTTCTCAAGGGACGAATGGCCAAAAGGATACCCACCATTTTGGGGGGAACCCTATACTGAGGCTGCGCTGGCAAATATGGAAGGGTTGTTGTCGCAGGTTCTGTGAGCGCTTTCGCTCGAATTTCCAGGGCCAAGGCCAGCTTCGCAGTCTGGAGCTCCACCGAAGAAACAGCCTGGTGCCGGTGTGTTGCTGGATTGGGGATTAGTTCTTCAGGGGAAGGTTTGGGTTGCCCCCACGGGTCATTTCGGCATCAGAAGGAGCTCTGCGGGATACCTCTCTCAATCAGTCGTTGTGAGCTGCCAGCGGTCACCATGGGCACCGTATCGCTGTGTGGACGTCATATCTGACGGATAGACAAGCTGAACGACTCGCGAACGCGGCGCTGAGACATCGTCTAAAAAGTTCAGCACCTCCGAAAAGACTTTCGACGCGCCAGCAAGATTCGCGGCTTGGCTCGAACCCACAGTTTGCGCCACTGTCGCTCAAGTTTCCCTCACGAGGCCACCAAATGCAGCACTCTCCAACCCAGCCGGACCCGGACCCGGGACCCGCTGGCATCCGGCAGACAGGAGAGACGCTGCAGAAGAGCCCCTTCTACCAAGCGCTGAACTCCAAGAGCTGCAAAGGCACGGTGATGAACCTGAACCAGGCAGCCACGGCGCTGGACCGGATCTGGCGCCCTAGAAGTGAAAAGTGGCCAGGCGGACCTGGGAAAAGCATGGAACTGCGGGGGTTTGGAGGTTGGAGCTGGCTGGATTTCAGACTTTGTGGCGTGGCAGTTGCGAATATTGCGCCGTGTTGGTCGTTGATTGTTTTCTAAATAGGACTTGTTGTCATCTTGTGATCAGTGGATGCCTTGGTGTGTGATCTTGTTTTTTATGGGGGGTTTGCGACAAGAACTCAAAATTGCTGAGAGTAAGAAGTGGCTGTTTTTTGTTTTTGAGGAAACCCTCGCAGGTGTCGGTGTAAAGTGCGAGAAGAAACCACACCTCTTTTGGGGTTCTTCTAGAGACTAGAGACCAACCAACTCAAGGCGCAGCCATTTGATTTCTTCCCTTCGAAGGCGTGAGGTCCTGATTCACCAGGGATTGGGTGGTACAATATTGGTTTGTCCGAAACTGAGGTTTTTGGACCCCCCAACATTGTGGCGTTGAGTTTCAGTCCCCCCCCCACAAACCCTATAAGCGCAACTTTGGCAGCTTTGTTTTCTTGTGGAATTGGATGGGAGCGTGGGGGGCTCACACTGTGCTACCTTCTATAGACCCCAACCCCCATTCCCACAGGGGTGAGGGGGGGGTGGGAACCATGGACCGCCCCCCACCCTTGACTGAGCATGAGCATTGCGGGGAGGTTGGGGGATCATATATATATATATATACATATTGTTCCCCGATTGCCTGGCCATGAAAGCTGTTCAAGATGCATGTGCCTCTACAACTCAGCCAACATGGACTGCGGGACACCCACCATTGGTCTGGAGCACCACAAGCAACCTGTCAGATTGGCAGGTGGCCGTGGTTGTGGGGATGTTGCCCCTTGCCATGTTGCACCCTTCTTTCCTTTCAAATGGACCTATTTGCAAGAGATTTCGAGGTTGCACTTGTCTTCTTCATGGCTTGACTTCACCAAAGATCTCGGATTGTCCACGCTTTGTCCTTTCTGGTTTTTTTTGTTGAATTGCATCTGTTTTTGTCAAAGATGGGTAGACCCTGCAATTGTGCAGTGGCCCAAGACGCAGACCGAGAGTTTCCGTGCTTGATACCTTTTGGGAAGATCATTCTAGTTGTTTTGTTGGCGAATCCAATCACGTGAGAAGAGCTGAGGTGCATCTACGAGGTCTACTTGACCCATTTCTTGGAGAAGCCTTTCACCTTGAACTTCCGCCTGGGGCCACTGGTGGGGGTTGTGCAAGAGACCAAGGAGCGAGCCGACTGGTTGTTGCGCGCTTTGGGGCGCTGAATCAAAGCCGACCCTTTCTCGGCTCAAACATTGAAACATCGCGAATCAAAACGGACACACAAGTTGGAGATTTGTCATTGACGCGTTTCCATAGCAGTTAGCTATTTTTTCCAAAGTCCGGGAATTACAAGAACCCACGGGGCAACAGTGGATGTCTTTTACGTTTAGAGCAAAGGTGTTCAGGATCTAACAGCTTTCAAGTGCATCCATCCTTTGTGGGAATGGTTTCAAAGCTGCTTTGGCTATTATAGACATGTGACGTGTTAGACCATTAACGTGCTGGGCAGCTGACTGGATTTTGACGGCATAGCCTGCCGGGGAATCAGGGTTCCACCAATTGCCCGACAGGAGAAGGACTCTTGGGTCTTCCACATCTTTAAGATGCTCCAGCACATCGATGTGCAGCAAGCTGACGCGACCAACCCTGATGACTACAAAAAGACCTTGGGCTGACAAACTGGTTTAAAGAAAGGGCGGGCCGACGTCGCCTTGTTGCCTTGAGGCCTCGGGGGCTTGTGAAGTCATCCTGGTGTATTTTGGACCGATGGTCGGTGGCCAGGTTTGAGTTTTGATTGCTTTGCCAAGCGGCCAAAGGGAAGGTGTCGTTTTGTGTTTGTTCAAAACAACATGTTTCCCATTTGTCCAGAAAGAGACGACTGGTTGACCCTTTGGGTTTTGCCAAGGTCCCCAAATGCTAGCCTTTTAGTTCCATGTCATTGCATTGGGCAGGTGAAGTTTGCCTCAACCGTAGAAATGTGAGAAGCCGCAGGCGTGACTCAAAACCCGCCCACCGCCGCTTTCAAACGGCCTGGCCCGTTAGGTTGGCCGAAGCGGCAGAAGCGAATCGAAGGCAACGTTGGACAGGGCCCAAGTTGGAGGCCAAAACAAACTGGAGTTCCAAAAACAGCGGGGCATTCGGATTTAGTGTGCCCGTTTGCCAGATTGTTTGCTCTAACGCACATGTTGCTGAAGTTGTTTAAGGGATGCCCGACCAGATACTAATACATCCCAACGCCGTTTCTCGAAATACATAAATGAGGCGTGCGATTGGCAAGCACTAGTGAGACTGTTTCGCACTTTCCAGGGATTGATCAAGTCCCCTCCAAGCGAGCTTGGGATATTGAAAGTTGCAGTCAGGCTGCGTGTTGCGGATGCGAATCATGTTGGAGTGCATTGAGAAATCTTGGACCATGACTATGGCCCGCAGAGCTTTGATCATGGCCGAGTTCGGGCGAGGATCATGGGGGAGATCGCACACTTCAGCCGAGACAGCCGCGCGGGACCGGAGGCGTTGAACCACATCGTCAAAGCGATGCTAGGCGGGGAAGCGGAGTCCCACGTCAGTGATTCATCTTGGCGCTGTTCCCATGTTGTGCGGCGGCCTACTGGCACTTGCCAGGCCGTCCAACACATGTTGGTGCTTGTATCGCGGGCTTGCTGTTCTTAACCCCAAAATACTGTGTCGGGCGGTGGCGGGGACATAATGTAGATGTGCTTCCTGGTTCAGGGTGTGCCTTGGACTGGCGCTGGGGATCGCCGTAGTCTGGTGCACTGCTTGCGGGTGTCCATTTGCTTTTTTGTTTTGCTCGTTGGAGGTGCACCCTTGCCGTTGACAGCTGTCTTCATGCGGCTTTGCTTGCTAGACGTTGTGCTCAATGAGATTGAGTTGTTAACCATTGCATGTGTTCAGCTTTCGAAGGCTGGACAGAGCTGCCTGTCCCGACCTGGGTGGATGTATGCTGTTTGCATCGACAGAGGATCATTGTAAGGCCTCTATGGTCATCCCCGATTCCCATGCTTCCACCGGGCCGACACCTACATGTGTGTGTGTGTGTGTTTTGCCAAGTAGCGGATTTGCTAGG
>CAUJNA010001768.1:597500-640000 GCA_963377175.1 Effrenium voratum | reverse complement strand
TTGCAGGATGGTCCCACATGGCAAGTGAAGGTGTTGAAGGATGCCAAGTTGTCCCAGTCCGGGCAGGAACCAAGTTAGATCCTGCATCAAGTTACGGCCACAACTTCCGTGTGTGTGTTTTCCATGTTCGATTTGCCTCCCAAGAAACGAGTTCCCCTCAACGAGAAAAACAAAAACGGAAACGCGCAGGACCTGACCTCGGCGCTGTCCGACGCGGACAACGCGGAGCTGCGCTTGGAGGAGCGGAGAGAGGGGTGCGGCTGTGAAAGGAGACGGCTGGACGGATGCCCCGAATGGCCGTGGGACACCAATGGTACCGTTTTGCGGTAGGTGCACCACCCATGTTAGAACCTATTTTAGTGGGGGTGGGGGGGGGGATATGGATGGTCATGGGCCGCTTGTTGGGAAAGAAGCCCATGAGCAACCATGAGGGTTCCTGTTAAAGGAATCATGACGATGGCACACAGAAGTCTTGACCATAGCACAAATATGTTATCCAAAAGCCATGTGAAGCGATCCGAATCCCACGGCAGAGCAATTCTGCCTCCTGGGGCTCAATTTCTTTGGGAGCTGTGACCGGCTCCAGCCAGCTGCTGTCAAACACTTGAAGTGGGTGCTGCATTTGAGTGGCCGGTCTTCGGCTGAGATGTTCGCCTCTGAGAGCATGTGACCTTTTCATGCTGGTCTTTCAATTGCCGATGTGTTGCAAATGGAACATTTCGACAGCCTCAGCTTATTGTGTTGTCAGATGCGCGTGCCGTGATGAGGTTGCATGGTTGCATATTCGCTGCTTGTCCATGCCTATGCATTGATTTGGAGACTTCGTTTGAGAGGGCCTTAACACGTGAACTAGCCCCAATTTGGCACAGAAGCCATTCTTGCACGTCAACTTAGATTCGTTTAGCATATGGGTTGCTTCTGGTTCCCATCATTTAGCGCTATGTGGTTGTTTGGAAGATTGTAATTCATTGTGTGGTCAGGAATATGCAATGTGGGCATGCCAATGCTCGTTTACACACATACTTTTATAGACTCCCTCTACACCTTCCAAACCTGCGTCCAGCGGTCGCATAGGTGGTGAGGGAGCTGCGCTCGCTGCTGCATGCGCTAGTGGACCACAACCAGAAGCTGCAGAGCTCAGGCGCTTTGGCGCTTTTGGAAGCGGATGGGCAATTCCTAGCTGTCCAAACCCATCTATCCATTTTCCGCCATTCAGAAGTTATTCCTGTCCTCAAGTCCCATCCCTTTATCCCAAATTAAAATTTTGGACGGGAAGGACCGTTCGGTGTGACCAGTTTCGAGGGCCTCGGCTCCTGGGCCATCTTTCGGATTTCGCACTCAGTTCGGGGCCAGCTGGCTGGGTGTCTCTGGGCCAACTGAAGCCCCGGGGCTTTGGGACGGAGGTGACAGTGACGTGGTGAGGTGAGGCAGTCAGGTGATGGTTCACCCTGTGAAATGAGCTATGATGCTTTTTCTTTGTCAGCATCGATGGATGGATTTTGAAATCCATCCAGTTTGTGCCGGGCAAGTCCACGGAGCTGGTGAGACCTGTGAGGGGTGTTCAATCGGTTTGATGTGCAATTGTATTGTACAGACTCAAGGAGCAACTGGCAACAACTATGCTAATCACAATTTGTTAGACTTCGTGTTTGGCGCATCTATCACAAACATCCAGCCAAATCACACTCCGTTTCAAGCCTTTACCCAGAGATGCTTGGCGTTCTGGACCAAAGCCTCCTATGCTAACGCGCACATACACATGCATCTGCCCAAAACCGCCCATCAATTAGACCAAACACCCTGGCTCCACTCGCCATTTTCATCGATCCACCACACATGCTGCCTTCAATTGCCACATAGAACACCTCCAACTTCAGGTCTCATTTGCACAGGGAGTTGCCAATAGGATCATAGGGTGCCCCTTTGTCCATTTTGAGAACTTTTGAACAATGGCACTTTCGACTTGGAGTGTTACTGGTTCTGTTCTTTTGACGTTTTCCTGTCTTTGCAGCCCCTTTCTGCCTTCACCCAACCCACGAACCCAGTTGGCTTCGTTGGTCGGGGTCGACTCGCAGGGGCGGACAACGCTCAAGAATTTCTGGCTGTCGGCCAACACGCTCGGTCCCTGGCGCCCTACTTGGCGGACCCCGATCCCAGAGTGCGTCTCGCAGTGGTGGAGGCAGGGTCAAATGTCGCAAGGGCCGAAGCCTCCTGTTTTGGCGTTGCCTGAGTCATCTCTTTGTGTTTGTTTTGGTAGTGCTTGAATGTTGGTTTGTTGTCGGTGGTGCTGCGTGTGTGTGTGTGTGTGTCAATGGTGCTTTATAGTTTCCTCTACTGTACGGCTTGATGAGCTGACTTGCTTTCTTGGCTGGCTGGCTGGCTGGCTGGCTGGCTGGCTGGCTGGCTGTGGGTGCGCAATTTGGATGTCAAAGCGAAACGCCTTGGAACCAAAACAAGGTGCGCATATTGTGCATTGATACAACACCATTAGTACTGGGTGCTGAACGAGACATGAGCCCACAAAATCAAGCTTGCACATGCGCAATACAATATCACACCCTGTTCTTCTCCCCACATTTTCCTTCGATATGTGAACGCAGCTGCCAACAACATTCCGCGCCGCACCGATGGCCATCTATCCCGCTCAAAACAAAACGCTGGGTGCATCAACGTCAATTAGATTGGTAGGCAATCACCATGATCATATTGTAAGGCGCAAATGCAGTGAGCTGTTGATGCAATTCCATTTTGTCCGCAGCGCATGAGTGGTTACATGCTGTTTTGCTTGAGGAATATATGAGCGTGGTGTCTCATCGAGCTTTGTCAATGTTTGTTCATGGTTTGCATGGCCATGTTCGTGAAGTGACCATTTCTCCTGGTAGCGCTTTGAGAATATTTGTTCATGATGCAGCACCAATCAAACGCATGAAAGGAATCCAGATGAAACACCGGCCAAGGCGACAGCCGACAGATGCACTAACTGCGTATGAGGCAACTGGCCTTGCCGGTGATTATTTAGAACTTGTTTGGAACTGGGATACGTACAAGACACTTCTGGGTTGGCAACTTATAAATGTCTCTTCCATATCCCTGTAGAAAATGACCAGCTACATTCGAGAAATGCAGCCTTCTCATCGGACCGACCAGCCAAGTAGAGGATGGATCGCCATTTAATCCCCTTTTTAGGGTCAAGGCTATATGTGTGGGTACCAGCATGTTTGGTATCTGACGCACGAGGATGGGCTGTAGAAAAAGCCTTCGAGGATGGTTAAATGTACCTTGCTCCCATCCCAGTTGCAGTAGAAAATGGGTGAAACCTGTGGAGAGTGGGGTTACATTGCAGAAATGTAGCCTTTCCATTTGGAGAACCTGCCAGTAGAAACATGCCAAATTGCTTCCTTGTAACCAAGCCCAGGCCACATTTCCATTCTCTCCGCCCATCCTCCTCACCCTGGGATGATACGGCAGGGGTATATACATGCTTGGCGCCCGACCCCTCGTCTCGACATGGGCTGTTTAAGAGATCGGCAGCATGTTGCCCGCAGTGTGGCGCAGTGTGGCTGGTGTGTTGGGGTGCGTTCACGTGGTGCATTTCGATGATTCATTGCATGTTCATGGTTATTGAAATTGGACCATGGAAGAATTGCCCACTTCTGTGATACCAACACAAGGCCTTTCCGATGAACAAATCTTCCCTCAAACGGGAGCCTCCCTGGTATCACAGATGTGGCAAACGGCCAGTCCTTTTGCGGAACCTTCGTAGTTGCATGAGGCATGTAGCCAGCTTCGAACAAATGGGTGGTTTCCATTCGGTTTCCTTCTGGAAACTCTTCAGAGAAAACTGGTCTTCCAGGACCCCACACGTTTTCTTGGTGGGAGGGTGACCCCCCAAAACCTCCATACGCCTTGTCCGGGTCCGTTGCTCGAGGCAGTCACCAGCATTGGGGACTTCGACCTGCGCACGCTGAAGATCCCGAAGCGTCTCATCCAGGAAGACAATCTTCACAGCTTGCTGGACGAGAACACCAAGCAAAACGCCGCTTGCGGGAAACAACTACCTTCTTTTCCTGTTTGCTTTGTGTGCTTGTTTGTGTGTTGCTTTGGGGGGTTGTTGGTGTGTTTTTGTCGGTGTGCGTGTTTGTGTGTTTGGGGTTTGGTTGTTTTTTTGAATGTTTTGTTGGTTTGTTTTGCTTGTTTCGCTTGTTCGTGCGTTTCAGTGTTTGTCGGTCGGTGTGGTTTGGTTTTGTTGTTGGTGTGGTTTGGTCTTGTTTTGCTTGTGTGTTTATGTATTTCTATCTATCTTTCTTTATTGGTTTTGATGTTTATTTATTATTTTCTTTTGTTCTTTCTTTCTTTCTTTCTTTCTTTCTTTGCTTCGTTGCTTCTCTGCTTCTTCTGTACTTACTTCTTTGCTTCTTTGCTTTAATGGTTTTGTTTGTTTGTTTGTTTGTTTGCTTGCTTGCTGGCTTGTTTGTGTGTTTGTTTGTTTGTTTGTTTGTTTGTTAGTTTGTTAGTTTGTTTGTTTGTTTGTTTGTTTGTTTGTTTGTTTGTGTCGGTGCGCGTGTGTGTCTTGTTGTTTGGTTTGTTTGTTCGGCTAGTTTGTTTGTGTTCCTGTGTTTGTTGGTTTTGCTTGGTTTGGTTTGGGTTGTCGCGTTTTTTGTTTTTTGGCTTTGTTTGGTTTTGTTTGGATGTTTTAAAGCCATTTTGATGGCTGCGCCATTCGATGGCAGTCAGGCCTAAAGCAATCATGAGGGTAATTGAGGTGCCTGAGGAGACTTGTGATGTGCTGGTTTTTGCATTGGCAAACTGATTGAACCCCTTCCCCTCCCCAGCTCTCTCCGAAGGGCAGGCAAAGCCAGGCAAACGTAGGCCAAAAAGGGTACCTAGTTTTGAAAGATACGCACGCACACAAGCACACATACACACATAAGTGTAGTGCTTTGGGAGTAATTGAGCTGGATTAGTTGCATGAGCTACCACTGGGGGACGAAAAGTGCTGGCCAAGTGGGCACGTGCCACGGCTCGCGCGATGAAGAAGCTGAGGTGGTGCATTTGGCAGCCTCCCAGCCTCACCCCAACGCGCTCTACATGCCCCTTGTAGTGATGAGGGGCTCACACTTCACGTTGTGTGCACGGTGGGTCCACGAATGTCTCTAGGTGGTAGAGGTACTGTTCGTATGCACTCTTTTGTTGAAGTTTTGGGCTATGAAAAGAGTAATTATCCAAAGAGTGCCACAACCGGAGAAGGTGGACTGAACGAAATGCACATCCCCAAAGCGTAGGGGGCTGCTTGCGCAAAGAGAGGGCCAATCCTGGCACGCCCAACCCCAGAGTGCGGTTGGGCATGGGTGCAAAGCGATAGAAGCCAGTCCTCGATTGCCCAAAGCCAAACTTTTGCGGTGCCATTTTCTGCGGATTTTCTGCGCTCACAGCGCTTTCTATGGGCCATTTCCGAATGATCATTCTCCCGACCTGGGATTTCTTGTAAGTTGAGGGGGTGAATCTTCAAACCTTTGTAAAACAATAGCAGGAGATGAATCAATACCGTGCGCCTTCGAAGCCCTTTGTAGCAAAGAAGCGATTTTCTCAATGAACTAGCCACTGGTTGAGGAATCTGAGCCGTCTTCTTGTCAACTGGATTCTGAAGCACAATGCACTTCTGGCCCTTTTCTAGTCATCCTTTCGAACGAGTTGTTGGGACTCCCTTTTCTAGCCTAGCTTCTCCCCTGTTGTGACCAGGGGTTTGTTTGTGCTCGGAATTTGCACCAAGGATTTACAGTGAGGAGGCCAAGGCCAATGGTTGCTCACACCTTTGTTTGCAGGTTTGCTCTAAAACTGAACATTCAAACAGGGGAGTTCGTGTTCGTGCCTGGGAAACCAGGCTTCTCAGCTCTGAGAGCTGAAGGGTTTTCAGAGCCCTGCGTTGCTCCAGGGCCCTTTGAGAAGCAACACGCAGAGTGCCCCGCGCCTTTGCGCTCGAAGGGAGAACTTGTCGCTTTGGTTTGTCACACGCTGATCAAACCCTCCAAGAGGAGCTCGAGCCAAGGCAAGCGATACGTTGAGCAAACACACCAACGGTCGGACGATATTGATTTCTTCCGGAGGTGCATGTAGGCTCCAGACATGACTCAATGACCAACTTTCAGATCTTTCAGGTACTTGGTCTTAGACACCTTGGCTTGGTAAGGTGAAGCTTCACATGCGCTCCAAATTCCTTGCGGGGTATATATGTGATTATTTGCGAAGGCAGACGCTTGCGGAGGCTACCCACCATATTTGCCCAACAGACGAATGCGGCTCAGCAGCGGTGGTAGAAGATCATTCACCTAGTGGCAGACCGCGCTTATACGGCGACCCCCAAGCAATGCAACTTGTGAAGGTCTGAAAGTCCGCCTGCGGGGCGCAAGTCGCTATCAAGTGCTTCCCATGGATTCTAGGTGTTGAACAGGTGAAGGTCAGACTTTGAGGAGTGGCAGCACCCCATGATTACACCAACAACCAGGCAACCAGTTGGACTTGGAGATCTGTTTCTTATTTTGCACCAGGTTGCATAAAACAATATGTTTGAGAAAACCTAGGAAGGACAAAACCGCACGCAACCTTTGAAGGTCTTTTTATAGGTTGAAATCGCCTCTCTCTCTCTCTCGCCCCGATTGAGGTTGGCTACCGGGGTGGACTGGGCGCTGGACCCTAAGGCAGCGAAGAAAAATCCGCCGCCGGCTGAAAGGTTTCTCTTGGGCCCCATCCGGTTCCCATTGGGTGAGTTCCCAAAAATGGAGCCCTATGAGGGGTCTCTTGGTTTCCCTTGAAGCACCAACCAAATGGGGATCCAATTATTCTTGAACAAACCCATATGGGTGTGGGTCAAAATTAAACACCAGGATATGGGCCGCAGATCTTGGTCCTTGGTTCCATTTACCAGGCTTCTAGTGTGGGTACCCATTGTTGACCCACAGCCATTTTGGCGCCCCATCCGGTTCCTTAGCTTTGGTTAGTTGGTGTTTAGGTGGCTTAGTACGGTAGTTCTCATTTCACCCATTGAAAGTTATTTTCTTTTAGGGGATCTGAGGGCAAGCCAGGATCTGTGTGGTTTCCTGCCCTGATCTCTCCGGGGTCTTTGGAGCCCTAGGCTCCAGAAGGTCAGCTGTCCAGGCCGTTTTGGGAAAGGGAGGCCACTTTTTGTAAGAGCCGATCTTCGAGGAGAGGTGCCGTCGCGAGCATTGCGGTTTTAGGAAGGGCCACTTCTGTGTGCCACTTTATCTTTTGGCAACCAGGATAGCATGTGTCGATTTGAAATTCCAGTGCCTGGGGGAATCGACAGGCAGCTGACAATTCCTGGCGAATGAATCAGGTAGGCTCTGTTCAGTCTGGAGTTTTTGCCAGTATGGTCAATTGGTCAATGCAACAATGGTTCGTGTGGCAACTTCACTGTAAGCATTGACGACCGCAGCAAACCCGCCAGCCGTGGCCTCGAACACATATTCAACATAGGGGGCTTACATTTCCTTGGTGCGTAGGCGCGTAGAGTCGCCGGCATCCCGATGGTCAATTCGGGCACGCAGATGCTGCCCGAAGCCTGCTAGTTGCAAACAGTCGGAGCGGTTATTTAAGGGGTTGGCAGGTGTCACCTGATGGGGAATCATTGCAGCAAAATAGCGGAGCTTTAAAGCTAAATGGTATTCAAAGGTCAAGTTCTTAGATATACTTTTCAAGCATAGTTTTGTGCAATGCCCTTCAACTGCCATGAAGTTGTGTTTAAAGAGCCTTCAAGGCCACTTTCGATGCGCGCTTTTGGCACCCCCCGGAATACGCTCAAATGCCCTTAAATGGCCATAAATGTCCTCAAAACCCCTCAACCGACCTTAAATACAAAACCCTCAAATACAAGCCAGAATGCACAGCCCTCTTAAACATGCTTAAATGCTCTTGCACAAAATGATCACAGGGTGGCGCCAGCACACCCGTAGATAAGACTCATGAAATGGCCGTGGGAGCCCGCGCCGGCAAGCCTCAAAGCGTGCTACAGAGAGAGCCTGTTCGCATTGGGTGAGTTCCCGAACATGGACCTTACAGGGGGTCTCTTGGTTTCCCTTGAAGCACCAACCAAATGGGGATCCAATTATTCTTGAACACACCCATATGGGTATGGGTCAAACTTAAACCACCAGAAAACCGCAGGGTTTAGTCTATTTTCCATCTGCCAGGACTCTATTTTGGGTAACTTTTTTTTGACCCACACCCATATGGCAGTGCCTTTTTCGTTCCTCGAAAAGGGGCTTCAACCGCAGGCGCTGCGTGGCCTTGATGCGGAGGGCAGGTCAGTGGCGCACCACGCGGTGGCGTGGGGGCACATGGCACCGCGGCAGCAGGGGAAGGGGAAGAGTCGGGGATTTTGATATGCGAGGAGAGTACATGTTTGGTCTGGTCATTCGGATGTGTCTGGTTGGGGATGATACGTGAGGAGAGCATTTTTGTCGGTCGTGATTGGCGGATGTGTCTGGTTTTGGCTGAAGTTTGGCTTGACAAGCAAGTGCTAGTCTTTTTCAACCTCAGCTAGGGTTGCCGGGGCGCGCCAAGAGTTGGTGCAAACAGTTTGCGGGAACTCTGTTGGGCACACTCATCAGCCATCAGGGATCCGTTGAACATGCTCACAGATAAAATCAATGAAAGAACAATTTGTTCAAACCCAACCCCAGATGCACCTGATCCAACACATAATATGCCTTAAGGCCACGTTTTGTCTAGCAGGAATCCTTGTTGAACATATGATTCTACATGGTTTCGCTTGCCCAGTTCGGCAAGCTGGGCGGTGTGGTCGACCAACTGCGTTTCCGGGGATACCCAGAAGCGGACAGGATTTCCGCAAGGCTCACTTGCGAAGCTCCACCGGTTTGCTTCGCATAGCGTGAAAACGCATGCGGCACCAAGCAGAAGAAACCCAGTTGTTCAGTGGAAGCCTGGCCCAAGCAACCTACCAGAGCATGGGCCGTGCTAGACAACACTGGTGCTGTTCAATTGACACGACCGCCCTAAACCTCCAACCCACACCCCAACCACCCACCCAACCCAACTATCTTCGAGAAGTCGGCGACATGTGGCTCGTTTGGACTTCTCAGTTGCCAAGGAGTGCTTAGCCATGATGGCCGCTGAGCTGAAAGATGTGTGGGGCTTGTCTCAAACTAATGGACCCCGAGCCCAAAAATGGATTTGCGTGACCCAATTCCAGCCATAAATCAATTGTCCATTTTGTAGGGGAGATGAGACAAATGGTGTTGGGACCTCCCCCCCCCACTGCTTTCCCTCGAAGGTAGGGGGCATACATGTTGAACCCTCGCAGCGTGTTCAATGGGAGACCAAAAAGGACCTCCCATCCTTTTTTAGGGGACCACAATTTGTTGACCAAGCTGAGCTCTTTCAAGGTCATCCTTTATCCTTTCCTTTGGCTGCAACAGGTCATATAGTTCCCTGAGGGGCTTCCAGGGGGGATTGTGGATTCGGAATCTTGAACAGCGCAGCTTGCGTAGCACCGATGAGGGATATCCTCACATATTTTTCTGGGCAAACGAACTTATCAAGGGCAGTCGTGTTTTGATGTGCTTGATTGGACAGCAACAGAGCCCAATTCGTTGGGGTCCTTGCTACTTGTGAACGAGGCCAAAGAGTGGCTGAATTTGAGGCCGCTGATTTGCTATTCCTGGGGCGTTGCTTGATCCTAAGTTGGGAACGATTCCGCAAGAATACGACGCTTAGCAGCCAGAAACACTTTGCCAGTCACCTTGTCCAGTGTGCGAGGGATTTTGCCGACGTTAGCCTGTTGCTACTACTTGAATGTTGAGGTGGGTGAACGAGCATCTCTTACTTGATCTTCATGCTGGGAAAGGACATGAAATGAAACAGTTTCTCAGATCTTGTCTGATATGTGTATCCTTCCAACTTGGGTTGCAATGAGCTGGGCTATTGCAGAAGTCGTTGCTTGTTGCCGCTTCGCTTTGGGTCAATCCAAGGGCAGGCCATTTTAGCAAACTCAGGGAACCAACCAATGGTTGTCCTGTTCTCCCTTAAAACCCCACCCAAAGCAGGGTGTTCCCCTCACAAACAAAGAAAGGACACCCACCACGCCGCCAATTGGGACGGATTCCAAGCAGCGACCCCCGAACAACTCGCCGTTCCGAGTATGGCGAGCAGAAACTGCCCCGCTCGCTGCTCTTGAAGCAGGATCACAAAGGCGGGCCTGGGCATGGGGGGATTTGGCCGAGCAGGAGTCACAAAATTATGGTGCTCCTTTGGGTTTCCCGTTGAAGCAAGCACAAAAGGGGGTACCATGCAAACAATATACATACCCATGCGGAAACCGTTTTCACCCCAAAGCCTTTATAAACCTTCTAGAGTCGCATTTGGCCTTACGAAGCCTTCGGGTCTCCCATTCAGGTAGCATGACCTAAGGTGGCAGTTTCAACCTTTGGCTGGTTCCGACTAGACGACAAATTCCAAACAAGCCTTCCGACCGATTTACACACGTGAAGGAAGATCCCTTTGGAGGGCCTTTGCCAGGGTCCGTTTGAGTGCACGGGAGGTTGAAGCTCATAATGCGGACTCTATGTTGGTACGAAACCAGTGTGATATTTGCACAGGGAGATGGGTTGATTCATCGAACCCAACTGGGACTTCACAAAAGAAATGGTTCCACATGATGAGACAAACCTATGTGTCTCAGGCAAAAGGTCAGATCCTTCGAGTGAATATGATAAGATAGTGTTTAATATGATTTCAATCCGGTTTACAGTGGGAGGAGACTAGATATTTGAATTGACAGATTGAGTGACAGATTGAGTGACAGAGATTGATTGGTTCATTGATTGTTTGATTGATTTGATTTGATTTGATTTGATTTGATTTGATTTGATTGATTGATTGATTGATTGATTGATTGATTGATTGATTGATTGATTGATTGATTGATTTATTGATTGATGGATTGACTGATTGACTGATTGACTGATTTGATTGATTGAATGATTAATTGGTTGGTTGGTTGATTGTTTGATTGATTGAGTGGTTGACTGATTGGATATGAATTGATGTGATTTGATTGGTTGGTTGGTTGGTTGGTTGGTTGATTACTTGATGGATTGATTGACTGATTGATTGGTTGGTTGGTTGGTTGGTTGATTGGTTGGTTGGTTGGTTGATTTATTTGATTGATTGAATGATTGATTGATTTGATTTGATTGGGTGATTGATTGATTGATTGATTGATTGATTGGTTGATTGATTGATTGATTGATTGATTGATTGATTGATTGATTTGATTTGATTTGATTTGATTTGATTTGATTGGATTGATTGATTGATTGATTGATTGATTGGATTTGATTTGATTTGATTTGATTTGATTTGATTTGTTGGTTGGTTGGTGGGTGGGTGGGTGGGTTGGTTGGTTGATTGATTCATTGCTCTTTTTTGTTATTTGATTTGTTTTGTATCATTGGTTGATGGATGTATGTATGTATTGATGGATGGATGGATGGTTGGATTGGATTGGATTGGATTGGATTGGAATTGATTGGCTTGCATTGGATCGGAATTACGATGGGATAGGATTGGATTGATTGGTTTGGTATGCTGGCTGGCTGGGTGGCTGGCTGGGTGGCTAGCTGGCTGGCTGGCTGGCTGGCTGGCTGGCTGGCTGGCTGGCTGGCTGGTTGTTGGTTGGTTGGGTTGTTGGTTGGTTGGTTGGTTGGTCGGTCGGTCGGTCGGTCGGTCGGTCGGTCGGTCGGTTGGTTGTTTGTTGATTCATAGACTCCTAGATTTCTGGATCGCTTGATTGATCGGTTCGCTTCGATTGGATAGACGAGAGATGTATAGGTATAAAGACCCAATACGCTACTTGTATTTTGGCTCAAGGAAAAGGTGCGCTCCGCAGTGCACCCGAGCCTAAGTAATCGAGTTTTCATGGTAGCGAGTGAGCCTGATCTACCTGAGCGAGCAGGTCGGCGGTCCATCTGGACCGGAAAGATCGGGGACAAGGGCACGGGCAAGAACAAGGGCAAGGACAAGGGCAAGCAGGGCAAGAAGGGCAGGAAAGGCCCACCGGAGCCTCCGTGGAGGAGGTCCAGGAGCGGCAAAGGAAAAGCCGCTAGAGCGGGCGCTGAGCCCGCGGCCCCTGAGCCAGAGGAGCCAGAGGAGCCAGATAAGCCAGAGGAGCCAGAGGAGCAAAACAAACCAGAAGAACCAGAGCCTTCCCTGCCGGAGGAGGAGCCCGAGATCGGGCCGATTGGAGCCCAGAAGAGGAGGCTCAACCGGCGAGTAGCCGGGGGCCGGACGTAAGTCCGGAAAGGGAGGTCGTATATACTGCTGAGGACAAGAAGCAGGACCTCCGGGCTGAGTCGGCTGAGGAGAGCGACTGGGGGCCCTGGCAGTCGGCGCGCAGGGTCGTGCCTCGGGAGCCAAACTACCCGCCGCCGCAGAGGTCCCAGCGCAAGGAGCTTTTCACCAGGACCCAGAAGGGGTGGAAAGACAATCGGCGGTCGCAGGAGGCTCAGGCCTCATCAAGCTTGCGAATAAGAAAGGGGAGAAGGTGCCCAGAGAGGTTGAGATTGAGGTTCAGCAGCTCAACAGGAGGAAGGGCGCATCCCCCAGGAGAGAGGCCCTGGAAGAGGCAGCGCCAGGCTGAGGCAAGCTCAGCTGTGCCAAAGACCCCACCGAAAGCCCCTGTTACGCCACCTAAGGCTGCGGCGCCGAGTCCACCTCAAGACCTTGGACTCGGACGAAAGTCTGCACCGGCTGGTCCAGCCGAGGTTCTCTCTGAGGTAGAGAGAGCAGCAAAGGCCCTTGGACGGAAGATCACGGTCCATCGGCGGGTCCAAGAATTGGCTGTGGCCCGAGTGAAGCGTGGTGCGGCGACACCTGAGACTGCCCTCGCGAGCAACTATCGACTGCGGAGGGCGGCTGTCTCGGAGACCCTTTTCTTGACGAAGGCAAAGGGGTCGGTTGAAGTACCGATCGCCAAAGCGGTGCTGGGTCTCGACGGCTTGAGTGTGCCGTGCAGCTCGTGCGACGAGCGGAACACCTCGGCGCGGCCAGCTATCCTGGCCCGGGCGGCTGCTCTGTTTGCGGGAGTAGGGGACTCGGTATTGGGACCCTCGCCAAAGCTCCCGGAGATTTGGAAGAGCCCGCCGCCGAAGGCCAAAGTACCGGCGGTACAGCCGGAGGAGCACTCCAAGCCAAAGGCAGGTAAGCCTAAGGAGGAGCTGCCGAAGAAAGAGAAGGAGGAGCCGCAGAAGAAGAAGAAGGCGAAGAACGAGCCCAAGGAGGAGACCCGAGTGATCTTGAAGGAGGCCCCGTCGGTGCCAAAGGTGGTCCAGCCCTGGTGTTGATCCCGAAGCCGAAGCATCCACCGAAGAAGCCACCACCATCACCGCCATCTCCAACTCTGAGTGAGCCAGCATACATTTTCACGATCAGGCTGAGCCTGACTCGGGATCCTACACGTACTACTCGTACGAAGAGGAGTCCAAGTCGGACTAACCTCCCGGTGCGTGGCACTGGACATTGGGAATGGAGGAACAAATCAGAGAGTTGCAGGCAGCAGTAGAGAGGTTGGCGCAAGAGAATCAGGTTCTCAGACAGGGCCAGGCTAGCATGGTTGCACTGGCTGAAAATGTAGGAAGACTGGCCAATAACTTGCAAAGAGGAGACCGTAAGCTCCTGATAGATACCAAAGGCATTGGCAGACCTGAGGTTTTCCCAAATGAAGATGCCAGTTTCAGGAGATGGGCACGGTCAGTGGTCAACTTGACAACCGCAATCTTTGGGTCCAGTTTTCAACAGATCCTTGAATGGGTTGTGGATCAGGATGAGGAAGTGACGGTAGAAAAGGTAGAGGCAGAGCATGGAGGTGAGCTAGGCATGCCGGACTAGACGACAAGGGAGACCAGTTGTTCCGCTTGCTGTCGTCCCTCACCACTCACGAATCCGAGGACTTGGTCATCGACACTAAGAACGGGTTTGAAGCATGGCGAAGATTGAACAGGAGATGGGATCCCCTTACAGCAGGTTGTAAGAGGAACATCTTGCGGGCCATACTAAACCCCGAGCGTGTTAAGACATGGGATTCGGTGAGACCAGCCATAGAGCAGTTGGACGACCTCATGCGTAGGTATGAAACCAGAAGAAACGAGCAAGGGAACCGGGAGACCCTCTCGGAGGACATCAAGTGCACTTCCTTGGAGTTGCTCGTTCCAACAGACATAGAGCACCTGATCCTGAACAAAAGCAGACTGACCACTTACCAAGATATGAGGCAAGAAATAGAGGTGCTCATCGAAACGGTTGTTGGAGCCAAGGGCAAAATCCACAGACCCGGGTCCGGCCCGGCATCGAGTTCCGGACAGGGCCCAGCTCCTATGGACGTCGACGCCCTCTCGAAGGTCCTCAACTCTCTGGTCAAAGGAGGCTCGAAAGGCGGTAAAGGCAAGGGAAAAGATAAAGGTGGTAACAAAGGCAAGGGGAAAGGTAAAGACAGCAAAGGCAAAGGAAAAGGCAGTGGATCCGGTAAGTCAGGAATTACCGGTGCTTGCTTCAACTGTGGAAAGACCGGCCACAAGGCGGCCGAGTGTTGGAGTAAGAAGAAAGATGGAGGAAAAGGTTCCAAAGCTGGAGGCAAGTCAGGTTCCAAGCACAAGCATGTAGCCGGATTTGAGGACGCCATCCACGAAGCCGATGAAGACCAAGAAGATCAGCCGGAGGCCGAAATGGGCATGTTTGAGCTGGGTGCTTTCACCCAGGAAGAACCCCCAAAAGAGTCCAAGTGGGTTAGGTTCAACCTGGATACGGGGGCAGCCCAGACTGCAATTCCAGTAGAATGGAAGGGACACATCCCCACCAAAGAGGGAACCCAAATGATGTTCAAAACAGCGTCAGGGGAACTGGTCCCTGGGACCGGAACTGGGACCTTTGCAGGTCGCAGTGAAGCAGGTTCCAAATGCACTGTAACAGGCCCGTTGGCACCGGTTCACAAACCGTTGGTATCGGCGTACAAATGCCTTAAGCATGGAAGGATTGCTGTTCTTGACCAACATGGTGGAAAGTTGATTCCAGCAGACTCAGCGGTAGGCAAGAAGGTTCAAAATTTGCTCAGTAAGCCCAGTAAAGCCCAAGAGAAGACGTGGTTGCCCGTGTATCAAGAGAAAGGAGTGTACAACTTCTATTTGGAGTCGAATTCGGGTTTTGGACGGCAGTCCAAGGAGACGTAAGTCCGGCCAAGACAATTGCAGCGGCAGATGATGCCGCAGGTGCCGGACAAGGTGAGGACCCGGAGGCACCAGCGGGCCGACCCGCAGATGTGCCCGAGGGAGATGAGATGGATGAGAGCGGTGAGATTGCGCCGCCAGCGCTTGTGAGAGCGCCAGAGGGCCCTTCGAGGGCCGAGGTTGCGGAGCATGAGGCAACAGGTCACGTGCAGTATCGCAACTGGTGTCGGCATTGTCTTGCCGGCAGAGGATTGGGTCAGCAGCATCGCTCACGACCCGAAGAAGACAAGGCGAGCGATGAGCTCGCGACGATCTCGTGCGACTATACATGGATGACGCGAGATGGAAAGGAGGATGGGAAGACTAAGCCTATCCTGGTGATCCGAGACAGTCGGACACTGGCCGTTGCGGCTACATTCGTGGACGCAAAGGACCGACGCCACATGCGGTCAAATTCATGGCGAACTTTATAAAGCATCTTGGTTACCGTCGTGCAGTCTTCAAGAGTGATGGTGAGCATTCGATCGTTGCCCTGAAGGAGCAGGCGGCCAAGGAAGCAGGTGTGGAGAATGTTCCACAGGAGTCGCCGGTGGCTGACCACCGGGCGAATGGCGCAATCGAGAATTTGTGCCGAGAAATCAAGAGGCAGGTACGAGTCCTGCGATCCTCACTTGAGGAGAAGTTGGGTCGAATTCTCAAGGAAGATGACCCGGTGCTGTCTTGGTTCCCAAGACACTCTGCAGACCTGATTTGCAGGTACAAGAGAGGTGTCGATGGGAAGACGCCAGAGCAGAGGCGTAGCGGCAAGCAATGGAGAAAAGCCCGCTATAGCCATTGGAGAGCGCCTCTACTATCGTGAGGTAGGTGAGGGCGCTAGGCCGTTGGAGGAAGGCCGGTATATAGGTCACCATGGAAGGACCGGCACTTTGCTGGTTGTGACACTAGAAGGAGTGAAGCGAGGTACAGGAGTTCGTCGTCTTCCGGAGGATGAGCAGTGGAACCCTCAGGGATGGGAGAGCCTGAGGGGCTACCCCTGGGAGGTTTCGGTGAGAGCCCCAAGAGCGCCTGGGACTCCAGCCCAAGGAGTAGAAGATCTGCTGGTCAGTGAGGACCGGGTTGAGGTACTACCTCAGATCGTGCCAGTCATGGCACCGCCACAGCAGCGACGGATCTACATCCGGAAGGTCGACGTGGACAAGTACAAACGCACAGATGGATGCCCAGGATGCACTTGTGTGTTGCTGGGAAAATCCACGCAGCTTCCACACACGGAGGCGTGCAGAGCCCGAATCGTTGGGCTCATGATGGACGACGAGCGAGTAGAAGAACACAAGAGGAAACGTGAAGAATCCACGAAGGAGACAGAAGTAGAAAAAGATCTCCCAGCCCAGGAGGCTATGGGAGAGCCGGCCGTTGGGGCCGGGACAGGAGCAGGTCATGTTCCTGGACAGGTGATGGAGTATGAAGAAGACCCAGTGAGAAGAGCAGAGCTAAAGAGAGCTGCAGCAGAACCTTCAGCATCCAGCAGCCCGAAGAGCAAAGCTAAGCCGACCACACAGGTCAAGAGGCCAGGCGCGCTCCACATCGCGCCGGGACCCAAGCTGAAGATGCAGCCGAAGCAGGGCGAGAAGCGGGAGCCGGAAGTACAGTTGGAAGAGCTTAGGACCGAGACCGAAGCGGCAGTTGCTGCCGATGTTTCAAACGCTCCGGACAAGCCCCCAGACGTGGGTGTTGCGGTCAATGGTTGGAAGAAAGGTTGAGAGAGCTTTCGCAGCCCAGGAGGTGGAGGTCAATGCAGTGGACTTGGAGCAGATCACCAAGCTTTGCGTGGAGATGGGAGCAGTAGACATCATGGAGATCTACAGCCCAAAGAGGTTCACAGCCCAAGCAGAGCACTATGGTTTGAGGCCAGGTTTCGCAGTGGACCTGGAAGAGCAGAAACCGGACGGAACCTACTGGGACCTCAGTAGGGAAGAAGACGTCCGAGAGCTCGACAAGTACGTAGACGAGGTCGAGCCAGCATTGCTCACAGGGAGTCCGCCCTGTGATCAGTTTTCTCAACTGCAGAATATCAACAAATATAGGGTAAGTGCGGACAAGAGAAGAGAGAAGATGGACAAAGCTGTAGCACACTTGCATACTGCCTGTAGCTTCTACAGGAAGCAGGTTGAGGCTGGCAGATTCTTTCTGCATGAGGCACCGTGGAGTGCCACGTCATGGAAGGACCCGGAGGTCCGAGACCTCTCTGAACGACCGGACGTGTATACAGTCCGAGGCCCAATGTGTAGATGGGCTATGGTCGCTACGGACCGACGGGGTTTGCAAGGCACAGGATATGTGCGCAAAGAAACAGGCTGGATGACCAATCATCCAGGACTGGCAGAACTGTTGCGAGGAGAATGCAGTAACAAGACCGAAGGGAAGCCTTGGCATAGGCATGTCCACCTAATCGGAGGACTCGCGAGGCCAGCAGCGAGATATCCGCCGGCACTGGTGGTGCTGAGAGCCTTGAGGGACTACCTGGTGGAGAACGGACAATTGAGTGCACTGGACGCAGCTGTTGCAGGTCCAGTTCCTGAGGAATGCTTCGTGACGCCGGAGGACGTGGAGCAGTACTGGGACGATGTGAATGGTGGATTCCTGGCCCCAGATCGTGTCAGAGAAGCACGCCAACTGGAGTTGGCATACCTTCGGAAGCAAGAGGTCTATGAGAAGGTGCCACTCGAGGAGTGTCTTCGAGATACCAACGGGAGAGGTCCAATCACTACCCGTTGGGTAGACACAAGCAAAGGAGATCCCACTAACCCGAACTTTCGGTCGAGATTGGTGGTCCGGGAAATTAAGGCCCAGAAGAGACCGGAGGAGAGAATCCCTCACAACATGCGGTTCTCGTCAACGCCGCCTTTGGAGGCGAAGGCTCTTGTGCAGCCTTTGGGCCACAGAGCGGGTATCGCAGCGAGGACGGTCTCTTAAGATCGGACTATGGGATATCTCAAGAGCCCACTTTTATGGTGTGCCAAAGAGGCGCATACACATAGAGTTGCCAGAGGAGGACGCAACTCCAGGAATGGTAGGTCGACTAACCAAGTCAATGTATGGAACCCAGGATGCCCCGAACATATGGCAGCAGCATTACACGCAGCTGTTAGTCAAGGCGGGATACATCAGGGGATAGTCGAATGGTTCAGTATTCTACCACCCAACACTGGAAGTGAGAGTGCTTGTGCATGGAGACGATTTCATGGCGTTGGGAGATGCAGACGCGTTGAAGGAGGTAGACGCATTGCTTCGCAGCGCTTACGAGCTGAAATGGCTCGGAACGATTGGAGACGAGGAAGGTGATAGCAAGGAGGTTCACTTTCTCAACAGACTCATTCGTTGTGAACAACATCAAGGTGCAAGCACGATCTTGATTGAGCCAGATCGACGACATGTTGATCTACTTGTGCAGCAGCTTGGCATGCAGAATGCCAAAGGAGCAGAGACACCGGACGTGCAGAAGTCCGTAGAGTTGCAGATGCAGGAAGCCAGAAGCCCAGCTTTACCGAAAGACCAGGCTTCGCTGTATCGATCTTGCGTGATGAGGGCCGCATACTTGTCTCAGGACAGGTTGGACATTAGTCACGCGGTGAAGAATCTTGCAAGGAAGATGGTCTCGCCGACAGAGGCATCTTTGCAGGATCTGAAGCGACTGTGTCGCTACCTCATCCGGAAACCGGACGTGTGTCAGGTGTTTGCCAGGCAGGCAAGGCCGAACAAACTCCGGATTCAAGTGGACTCTGATCATGCAGGAGATGCTATGACGAGGAGATCCACTACGGGGATGGTTGCGCTGTATAAATTACATGTGCTGAAGCACAGCAGCAATGTGCAGTCAACTATTGCTCTTTCGACCGGCGAGTCGGAGTACTACGCCTTGGTCAAAGGAGGTTCAGTGGGTCTTGGCCTTCAGTCGCTCTTGGAGGACTTTGCGGTGGAGACCCAGGTGCTTATCCAATCAGATGCAACTGCAGCAAAGGGTACAGTGCATCGAGCAGGCCTAGGAAAGGCCCGCCACATCCAGACCAGATTTTTGTGGTTGCAGGAGCGGGCGAGCATGGACCACCTTAGGGTAGAGCATGTCCCTGGAAAGGCCAACAGAGCCGATGCTCTAACAAAGAGCATACCAGGTGTACAGATGACAGAAACCATGAAGAGGTGTGGTTATGTTTTCCTGGATCAGCGCAGTAAGGGACAACTCAAGCTCTTGGGGAGCTAAGGTCCCTGGCCAGACTCCGCTACCGGATTGCTGTGCGAGCGTGTACAGAGCCGCTCTTCCAGCAAGGAGGAGTGATGAGATGTATAGGTATAAAGACCCAATACGCTACTTGTATTTTGGCTCAAGGAAAAGGTGCGCTCCGCAGTGCACCCGAGCCCTTTAAACAGTCCTAAATCTGGTTCCAAGCCGCAAAGCCGCTCCCCCCGCAAAAACTCCCCCCGGAGGAACCAACCTCCCCGGCAGAGAGCACAAAGCGATTGTTTTAGCGAAGGAATATGGGGTTTCAGAATGCGTTGGATTGCCTTTTGTCACCCCCAACGTGTAATACATTGGGCAAAGACGGGGCAAACCTTGCCTACACATATTATGTTTCTTCTGCTCACGACTCTGTTTGGTTTCCAACTTCCCCCGACGCCCGCGTCGCGTTTTTCGCTGTTCGCAGGCCGCACGGCGGTGCACTATGCGGCGCGGCAGGGGGACAGCGGCACGCTGCGGGCGTTGGTGGACTTGGCCTCCTTGGCCCCCAGCGAGCTGCTCCTCGATGGAGTGGGGAGCCGATGTCTTTTGTTTCTTGTTGGGGAACTGGTCATGTAGTTCAGTGGGCAAAAGGGGGGGTCAACATACATCTTCACAAGCTGTGGACTTTGCTTTCTGCAGTTTTGATTTGTTTAATTGTCGGGGGGTCCGAGCCCTCAAGGGATCTCGCAGGTGGTTTTGTGCCACGCTGTGCCATTCCAGCGTTTTCTTTGTGTCAGTCATGTACTTTTAGGAAGGTTTCGTTGTTTGAAGGTGTTGGGGTCAAGACCCAAGTATCCTTCGGTGAATGACAAGCAGACCAAAGTGAAACCAGTGAAATCCAGGGCTCCAGTTTGGTTCCCAAACTCAACAGGTCGGGTCTCTCGGTGGGGGCTGATGGTCAACCACGCTCTGCCGGTTTTCGAATTGCGTAGCAGAGCAGAGTTTGAGGTTTTGGATCATCCTTCAAGCTCACGCTCTGAATCGCTTCATTGCTTCGCTGCCAGATTTTACTCATCTACACTTCCAAACTGTCAAAAAAGCATGCTACTCCCGTGAAGTATGGCAAGGCCGTCTCCGTTGTTTCTCCTGAAGCAAACTGGTGCCTAGGAAAGGGGGTGGCAGACTTGGAGTTGGGGTCCATTGTGCATTACACAGTCTATCGCTTGTATCATCCTAGCCCGCAGCATGTAGAACTGACCCCTCTTATAACAAGGGGTCCCCCCCCCCCATTCGGCGCCCAGAAACTTTGGAAAGGATCCAAACCCCAACGTTCCAGGTACTAGGATCCCCTGAGCTACCCTCCTAGTCACGGATGTGGACAGGGAGGTGACCCAAGAAGCGCGGGGAGTCTTCCCACGCCTTCCTGTTAGCTATTACGGCTGGGAGGGAACTCACATTCCAATCGTCAGCCTTTTGATTTGTTTCTCTTTATTTGATCATCATCTGTCTTTCATCTTTGTCGCACACGATACACCCTCCTCCCGAATGAAAATGCGAGACAGTTGCGAGACGACATCTTTTCAAAGCATGTAAGTATATGCTGGGATGACCCCTTGGCCGCCTTGAACAGGTACGTTATGGCGCTTCATGGTTCATTGCTTGTCCTTGAGGATCTGCATTCACGATCGGACCGCTGAAGCCAATTCTAGATTCCATAGTCCCTTGAGATCAATCCCTCACTTGTTCACACCTTTGGGAAGAAATCCTTGAATTCATCCACCCACATCCTTGTTCGACCACAGGCCAAGCAAAAACAATCCGCTGGCCGAAAACGAGCCAGGTGCGTGCGAGACTACCTCGGCAACTTGGCCATGCACTTGGCCACCGCCAAGGGCTACTGGCGCTTCCTCGGCGTCTTAGCCCGGCGCCCGGAACCGTCGATCCGTCGACTCGTCGACGCATTCGCCCGGCGGAGCTGCTTCTCTCGGGCGGAGAGATGGGTGAGCTTCTGAATGCGTTTCCTTGCTTGCAGACGGATGCGGTGAAGTGCGCCAGTCGGGGGCTTTCCCCGGATTTCTGTATGCTTTGCGTTTTTTGCTTGTTGGTTTGTTGCTTTGGAGCCCTGCAGTATGAGCCCTACGGCTGGTTGAGATACGGTGACAGGCTCCATTGGTCCATGGTTTTCGCCCCCAACAGACTTTGCCATGAAGTGATCGCCAATATTTCCAAACGAGTGCTCCTTTTGCAGACTGATCTCTTCTCATTCATTGGGACGTTTTCTGGAAGGATTTGCCACCGGCACCATGGTATGGTGTTGCCATTATTTTGGACATCCAGCCGGCCACATACGCTCAACATGTCTCTTTTGATATGTTTAAAAACCACTCCGCATTGAAGGCACCTTGCTACACGCATGTTGTCTGTCAGTGCAGTCTGCGGTGTGGATAAATTGTTGGCGTGCATCTTATCATAAGTTGTGGCTGGGAATTTTCAGAACGCTACGAAGCCGACCCGCTCGTTCCAAGGGAGGCCGCTCGTAACCGCGATTAGGTCAACGACTGCGGCCTCTGCGAGACCTTGTGCCAGGGCGACGGAGACGGGCGCACCGTGGCCCACCTCGCGGCGGCCACCGGGGACGTGGCCTGCCTCAGGCGGGGTCCGGGTCCGGGCCGGGTCCCGACTGAACCAGACCGGCGCCCTCAATACGTGGCCTTTTGATCGGTTAGTTGGTTTGGTGAAGAATAGATGGGTTCAGGGTTAGGTGGGGTTTGTTCCATTTCATGGAAACCCATCGATTTTCCAACAAAGGCCGCCGGTGCACCGGCTGTTGTTTTGTCCTCTTTTTGGGAGAGTTCCCTGCAAAATGTGGGCGGCTTTCCATCCTGGCGACAGGGTCTTTGGCACCCAAAGTACCCTCAAGATGCACCACGTTGACGGGGCCGGGGCCTCAAGCCAGGTACTTGGTGGAGAAGTGCAGCATGCCTCTCTCGGTACTGAAGCAGACGGACCACTGGCCTGGCTGCCGGGTTTAACCGTGCTTTCGAGCGGTGAAACTCAGAAAGCTGACCTCTGGGATCTTTGTTGAAATGATGTAGCACGATGAACCAGAATCCAAAAATTATGTTTGGCTCGGGAGCAAAGAGGTAGCTGTGTTGTAGTCCTAAATATGAATGAAGCAGATATTGAGGTTGGTGCGCCAGCCGCCGAAACTCTCCTTTGCAACATGGCTTCCGGGGGGATGGTGCTGCGTGGACATGTGCGTGACCGTTCCGGTACCTGTGGGGCTATGCGGAATCCGAGGAAACCACGCATTTGCACACCCAAAGCTCATTGCTGAAAACAAGGGCGAAGAAAACATGAACCAAACGCAAGATGTAGAAGCGAAACTGGGCGACATAGCGACCCTGGAAACCGTCCTCGATGCAGATGCAAAACCTGAGCTGAGGCAACTGCAGGCCCAGGTGAAACCTTCGGCTTAGCGTCGGGGAATTCGTGAGACGCCAGCTTTGTGATAAATTGCACAATCAACTCTGGATGCAGATGATGCATTTCGGGTCTGCTTTACTATTAGCCCCCCTCCCCCAACCCCGCCAACGGTCCAGCGGGGCCTCTTTAGTGGATCTGGGTTCGACTTCGACAGCCAATAGTTGATTTAGTATTGCGACTTCTGAATTGAGTATTGCCAAGTTTTGCCAAGTCTTACTCTCAGATTCCCAGTACGTAATTTTGTATTGCCAATTCTAAATTTTAGTATTGCCAGGCCTTACTCTCAGACTCCTGGTACTTAATTTAGTATTGCCGACTCTAACTGAGCCTTGCCAAGACTTACCCAGATTCCCAGTACTTGATATAGTATTGCAAATTCTAAGTTTAGTATTGCCAAGCCTTTCCCTCAAATTCCAACCCCCACCCCACAAGCTGAACATTGAAGCGAATCACGAAGCAGTCAGACTGAATCAGGGCCTGGGTGTCTTCAACCCCCTTTGTGCAACTGTTTGGCCCTTGTTGTCGTGGTTGCTGTAAAACTTGATTTGGGCCTTCTGAACTTCCACGAGCCTGCTTCTCATGCAACCCTTCCAAAAACTCAACGAGCTTCTGCCGGGTCCATGACAAATAAGTACCGATGGGGTCCAAAGCCATTTTGCTCAGTGATTTTGGCCGCATTCATTTTGGAGGAGTCCAAGTTGCCCAAGTTGATTTATTTTGCATTTTGCAGGAAACCATACCGGCTTAACAAATTTCACGAAAATATCTCATCTATCTGGAATTCATCAGCGACACCGAGGGAATTGCACCACGTTCCCATGTGGCCGTTCTCCTGGGGCCTGAATCTTGTCAAATGCCAGGCACAGGACGCCGGCCCATGATGCGGCAATGGCGGATTCGCCTGGGACCACGATGGGGTTTGCCAAAAGCAGCCGGTTGAGCACAGGAGGTTGTCTTTTGTAGAGCAGCTCTCTCTGCAAGGAAGCATTATTTTTTGTGGAAGCAGGCACATAGGGTGCGTAACTTGCCTCTACCAGCAGAATAGCGTTGCATGTCGACTTTTGAATTCAAATAATAGTCTTGGAATGTTTGGACATGCAATGTACCTCTGGGTCCTCTCGCTTGGCTGTCCGGGCTTCTGTTTGGGTTCTCTCGCTATCCGGGTTGGTGAAAGCTGGTCAAGAATTATAACATAGCCTCGTGCGAGGTCTAAAACGTTCAGGTCGACAGGTCGACACCACGCCAGAAACGAAGCACAAACATATGGCAGGGGTGTGGCTGATAATTATTAAAATAGTTTGCGCCGATCTGTCCTTCGCCCCAATGGATCGCCGGCTGCAGGGCCTTTCAATTGATTGCTCACCATGGTGACCCTTTGTCAATTTGTGCTGGCATTCAAGCACTCTGTATCTTGCAGACGACGGATTAAAATCGCTCGTTTCACTGATTCCCAATGGAGAGCCACTGTTTGATTGACCTTTCGTGCAACATGATCCCGCTTTTTC
Organism: Effrenium voratum; assembly: GCA_963377175.1. Taxonomy (NCBI): domain Eukaryota; class Dinophyceae; order Suessiales; family Symbiodiniaceae; genus Effrenium; species Effrenium voratum. The sequence continues at coordinate 615,542 of CAUJNA010001768.1, read as the reverse complement.
CAGCTTGTGCCATGGTTCTCAGTTTTAGTTGTTATGCTCGGTGCATCCTAATGCACCAGATTCTGCCAGCCCTCCGTCGGCCAAGCTGATCCCTTGATCTGTTACAAGAGCTGTCCAGAGTGCTGAATGGTCAGCGCACGAGTGAGGTAGGCAGCTTGATGCCCTCTTGGCTTGGTCAATGCGGCTGCTGACGCAGTGCACCAAAAGTAAGCGGCGTTTGTCCTGCACTGCTTGTGAGAGCTAGTCGCTTCTGCTTGTTCTGGTCTCCTTTTGCATGGGTTGGTTTGGCGTACAGAATCCACCCGAGAAAGTCGTGCAAACCCATGATTCGGCATGCCCTTGGCAGCCAAAATGGCATACCCCAGAGGACATCGTTGTGAAAGACCCCTTTTTTTGGTTGGTGGCCGACTTTGAGGAGCACTTCATGAAGATTGGCCTTTGTCGGTTTTTCGCCCTCCTTTGTGTAACAGCGAGTGCAGACCACTATTGGTACCTCATATGTTGGTGAAGGACCATCACACGTAAATGTGCCATGGCCGAAGCTCCCTTTCAAATGGCATGATGGTCATGTGCCATGGCCAAGGCCCGAGGTGCTGGCCCTCTTGCAGGCGCAGTGTCTTAGAGACGTTAGGGACAGCGTCAGGTACCGGTTCCCGAAACTGAAAGGGAGTAGGGCGGTTCTGTGTACATCCGGTCATGGGCTCGTTTGAGCTTCACGGTTTTTCTTGGCCTGTTTTGTTGCGCCGCGCTAGGCAAACAAGAACAGCACACCGCGCTTGGCGGATCGCAGTCACCACATGATCCCAAAGCAAATCACAGACACGGTTCTTGGTGATGTTTAAGGACATCAATAGTGAACACAAGTCGTGCAGGGGGCCCCTAGGTGTTGGGCGTTTTTTTCCTGATGGTTTGGGACGGCTGAGATTCTTGGATACCCACGTTTTTGTTCGATCCCCCCTAGTGTTCATGTTCAGCGTTTGTGTGTCGGTGCAAATGACTGGTTTTCCGACTGGCCGGTTCCTTTGGGCTTCCCAAACGGCATTTCAGCCATGGGTGTTTGGCTTCTCGGAAACAGCCGTGAAAAGTGCACCATCAAAAGCTTACCACACACACAAATGAGCTGACAAAATGTCTGGTCTATCGTTAAGTCGAGGAGAAAATGGAGGGGGAATGTCCCACAAAACGGAGCCTACCCAATCTTTTGTTCTGGTTGAGGAAACCTTCATAAGCTGAAATGGTGCGGTGGGCTCCGTGAAACTGTGCCCCAGTTTTTTAGTGGCACCCTTTCGCTATTTTTTGGGCAACCAGCGGTAAAAGGGTGCGTGTTTGTTCCACCGCCCCAAAAGCCCTTGCGAGGAGTTGGGCGCGCCTCTGCATTTGCCCATGGGCCCTTCGGAGCCGCAGATCGGGGCGGTGGCTATCGTGAACCAAAGCAGCGAGGCAAATCGCACCGGGGGGATGATCTGCAAATCCCCTGGGGAAGCCGAAGGGAAGCCAGGCGAAGCCTAGTGTAAAGAAGCCACCCAGGTGCTGGCAATGACCCATTTGGGTGGGTTTACCTTCGATTTCCCTTCAGGGGAGGCATGAGAACTGTTTTTCAGGTTCAACTAAGGTTGAGTGGGACTTCGGGATGGGGTCGACATCTTGCTGGCTCGGGTTGATAACACCCGTTGTCACGTTCAGCGTAGACCGCGCACCGGTGCCAGCCAGCCCTCGCCGCGCTCGCCTGTGTGTCAACCTTGCCTCATCCTTCTGGCATTATCTCGAGAGCCACGGATGCCCTACCAGCCTTTTGCAAAACGGGCACATCAAAGAATGGCCCGATCAGGACAGCTTGGGCACATCATCACAGCAGTTTTAGGGCTGAGGGTGGCACGGTGCCAGAGTTGCAGCCCGTGGCCAGTAAGATCTGGGCAGATAGGGTGCAGAGGCCAAGAAGTCCAGATCCCCCGCACACGGCCAGGGCAGGAGTGGTATGGGTTGAGTGAGGTGAGAATTCAGGTTAAGAGATGAGGTTCGGCAGGCGATACAGGAGGTAAGGGATGAGTTGAGGTGTGAGCGGGGGGATGAGAATGTGGGATGAACGTGGGTCCAGGTGAGGTCACTGATGGAGTATGATGACGGCTTAGCCGTGGATTATTGCACGTGCTTGTGGTACTAGGTATGGGCCCAATCGATTGAGTTGCTGCAGTTGGAGGAACAGCCCTGTCTTGTTTGGCAGATGATAGCAAGCTTCATGTTCCCCTGGTGTTTGTTCAAGCTGGTGGAGCTATTACGCATTCTGTGACATGTGCAGGTGACGGTCGTCCACTGCTTTTCACAAGCTTGGCACCAGCTTGTGGCGATTTCCCAAGACCCAGACCCAGCGGATTCTTGGCCTGTGCCATTGCCAGGTCGTCGCCTACCTTGGCAACAGCGACCCGCCTGGGATTCCGGGGGCCAGAGGGTATGACATGCGCTGAGTTCCAACGCGAGTCACACGTCCCGGTTCAACAACGGTCTTTTGGCGCGGGCGTTGCTGCCTGATTCTTAGTTGACCCTCTCTTTTCCAGGCTGCACTTGTTCCCGTCTTTTATAAATTTCAGTTTTGAGCGATTCCATGTTATTGTTTGACAAAGCAGTGGAGTGGACACCATCTAAACGAGGTCACCATACAAGGACCCGATCCACCAGATTGACTGGTTGCTTATCTCATATGTTGGACTGTCTCAGGTTTTCGGCCGCAGTGATCAGCCCCTATCAGATGCCAAGAGCGTATGATCATCCTAAGCAGAAACTGGGTTATACCAGTGTCTAGTTTCCAGAATCTTGTCACATGCTCCGATGTCCAGGGTTTGGGGAAGCGAAGATCCTCTGAGTTGTAGAATCCTCAGCTTCAGCCGGACGACTCTGCCAAAACTAGCAGTGGTCTACCCTCCGCTTTAGCTTCATCCGGGATATGCATGTCTGAAGGATAGCTCTCAGCGGGCTCTTTGTACGTGGGAGTTGTACTGTCAGGATGTTTTGTTGGCTAGCACAGGCACCTGCAGGGTGAAGCTTAGTATACCTTCCCCCAAAAGAGAAAGCTGCAGGATAGACGGATAGACAGTGAGATCAGGGGCTCGCTCAGCCTTGGTGTGTGAGGAGTTGATCTCTTGGCCAGGCCGACCCTGGTTAACTCGGCAACCCGCCAAGTCGCAGCACCATTGTGCCTTCCACAAATTTGCCACGCCCCAAAAATCTTAGAGGCAGGCGGCTTGGATTTGGGCGTGTGAATGGCTCACCCCAAGCAGACAACTTGAACATAGCTTGAGTCTGTTTCCATTTTCCATTTGGAGTGCCTGGGGCCTTCCGGCGCCGGATGTTTGGGGTTCGGAGCAGAGACTTGCAGGCTACAAGATGGGGCGAGCTCCTTGGCCATGGGCAGTCAGGCACGTCTTTCCGGACCCCAGGGTTGGCGCCTGGGTATATCCCCCACCCCACGGAATTGGAGGTGGGGGACCTTTGGAATTCCATGTCTGGTTCCATTTTCACTGTTGCGGGGAAAAAAAACTAGAGCATGGACTTGGCGGCCCCTCCCATGGAAGGTAGGAGGGATAGTGTATTCAAAGTTGCAGATGGGGGCAATCATTCCAGCCCGAAGCCTTTGATTCGGGAGAGGTGTTCCCACTGTCGGAATCCATCATTGTGCCTGCTTCCACAGCCATCCTTTTTGGTCATGAGATGGATGCCACTGATTGCACTTCTGTTGTAATCGAAGGGACACCTAGGAATGCCAGCAATGTCCTGCAGAGCTGAGAGGGCGGAAGTTTCACGGATACAAGAACTATACTTGGAGCACGCTTCGCTCTCCTTCTCTCTGTCTCTATCTCTCTCTCTCTCTCTCTCTCGCTGTCTCTCTCTCTCTCTCTCTCGCTCTCTCGCTCCCTCCGTCGCTCTCTCTCGCTCTATCTCTCTCTCTCTCTCTCGCCGATTTTTCGCTTTTACTTTCTCTTTATTGGTCCTTTTGTGTTTCTCATTTGCTCTTTATCTGTCTTTTTCTGTTCTTTCTTTTCTCTTTATCGTTCTCTCTCACTGTGTTTCTTTTGTTCTTCTCTCTCTCTCTCTGTCTCTCTGAAGCCCGCGAAAGTGAACAAATGCCAAACACCTTCAGTATCAACAAAAGCAGGGTCGTTTCAATGGGAGTACCCTGCATGGCAAGACTGCACAGGGTGGTCTGCTAGTTGAAACCAAAGCCAACAGGGAGACCGACACAGCGAAACCGCAACGAAGTTGTTTAATCCAGACCCCAAAGAGGCACAGGGCGCGCATTTCAGACCTCAGAGTTGGCAGTACATGTTTAGCGACAAAGTAACTCGAGCAATCCGTGTTGCTGCGCCCGACCGAATGTGCCAAAAAAAGAAGCATGCAAGGCGTTTTAAGCTGTTTCTTTAAGCTAGCTTGTGCATTTTGAGAGCAGGATATTGATTTCAATTGGGAACCACGTGCCCCCGTGTAAAGCATGTTGATCAAGGGGTATCTTCTCATATTCGAATTTATTCTGAACTACCCGTGCTCAGTTAGATGACTTCAGCCATTTCCACAGCGTCGGGCGCGCAGTAAGGTTCACTACGTCGACCGTCACCAGAGGATGCGGTTCGAGTACGAGAAGGGCATTAAGGACCAGGAGGCGATCCTATTTTGAACGGCATGTTGATTTGGACCTTTGAGAACACTGAGCTTGAGACAGATCATTTGCTGGCGAGGGCTCAAAAGAAAAGCCATGGCCAAAGCTGAGAAGTGGTGCTGGCACCTGGGTCTTGGGTAGTTTCGTTTGGTTTGGCACCTGCATTTGGCAATGCAACTGAGCAAAGAATGCCCTAGCGCCAGAATTTACGCCGCATAGCTCAGCGAGTACTGACTCATTACTCAGCGAGTACTGACTCATTAATTATTTTGGTAGCTCTTCTGGTGTAGACACCATGACACATCACATTGACCAAGGGTTGTTGCCGCATGCCAGGTTGAATTCTCAAGCTGACTACGGGCTACTGTAAGCTGAGTGCAGCTGTCGCTGTCATCACCAGCAGCATCATGTCGTCGTCAAGACAGTCAGCACCATGTTCCGATCACAAATAATAATTTGCAATTTGTCTGGTCGTTATTGTTATGGTATTATTCTTCATCCCTTCATTATCACTACCATCAAACACATGGCCATGTTCTTCATCGCCATGGTCACCGTGACTTTTTCACCATCGCCATCACCATTGCCATCGCCATTGCCACCACCATTGTTGCCACTATACCCGCACCTCCTTTTCCACCGCCATTTGTCACAACCCCCGTCTAAGTCTATCGCCGTTGCCAAAGACGACTGTCTTGTGGGAACCAAGTACATGTGACTGGGTGAGCAGATACCAGCAAAACTCCGTCACGAAAACAAGCCACGTGAAACAACGCGAATCACAACTCGAACCCCTCCATTAGTAGCACCAGCGTCATGCAAAGGCTTTCTCGCGTTTCTTGATCACGACTCTTTTTAACGAAAGGACGGACCATAGACCTGCTGTCAGAATGCAGCCCGCGGAGGCTGTGGAGCTGGAGCGCTGCGAGCTTGCACCCACTCCGCTGGTGCTGGCGGAGAAGTTGGGCCGCAAGAAGGCGAGGGATGGCATCAGTTTCAAGAAACTCTGTTGCCCAGTGGTGCCCTTTTTTGCTTTTTTTGGGTAAGGGTTCCCCTTTAAACTCAACCAACAAAAAAGGGTGTTCCTTTCTTCCCATGGCTGGGTCCTTTTTTCAGGGCCCCCCCCTCACTCCGAAATGAATAAAACGAAAGAAACAGTGGCTTGGGTTGTCCTGGCTTGGCTTTAAAACGGCAAGAACAAGGGAGAAAGACACACCCAGTTGCCACAGATATCCATAGGCCCTTGAACAAAGAGAAGCCGACATGAGCTGTGAACTGTGGCTTGCTCTGCGCCAGTTCCAACACTTGAGATGACAGCTTGGATTTTACTGGGTTGATGACAAGGCGTTTTTGAAGGCGCGCCCTTTGGGGTGTTTCTTCACGGAGGACCATTTGTTTTAAAGGTTTGTGTTCTCCTTTTTTTCCGTCTTTTTATGGATGTTTTTTTTTTTGTTTTTCAGGGTGGGTGGCTTTCGGCTTCTTGTCTTTTGTGGCTTTTACGTGGGTGTTTGTGGCTTTTGATTTCGCATCCTCTGCATTCACACTTCCTCTCTGTTTGTCTTTGTGGGTTCATGCGGCTTTTGCGGCTTTGGCTTTTCGCATCCTCTGCATTGCCAGTTTCGCTGCGGCAGGTGGCTTTTTGGCTTTGTGGCTTTTGGTGGCTTTCTGGCTTTGGCTTTTCGCATCCTCTGCTTTCCCAGTTTGTTGGCCTTGGCTTCCAGCATCCTCAGCATCGCCAGTTCCTCTCTGGTGCCCCCCGCCACCCCCCTTTCGATTAAAATGCATGATCATCATGCGACAGCTACTTAATAGATTCTTTGCCCCTAATTGAATCATCACTTTTTCGATCATCATGGTTGGGGCTGCCGCCCCCCCCACCCCCAACCCCCCCGCTGCTTTTTAGACTTTTTGGCCCTAATTGAATCATCACTTTTTCGATCATCAGGGGGGGGGCTGCTGCCCCCCCAACCCCCCCGCTCCTTTGATTGAATCATCACTCTTTCAATCATCATGGGCCCCCCCAACCCCCCACTGCTTTTTAGACTTTTTGGTCCTAATTGAATCATCACTTTTTCGATCATCTGCGGGGCTGCCGCCCCCCCGCTCCTTTAATTGAATCATCATTCTTTTAATCATCATGGGGGGGGCGTCCCAAACCCCCCGCTACGTTTTATGTGTTTTACACGGATTGCACCCATATTTGAATCCTCACTTTTACCATCATGAGGGGGACCCGCCCCTCCTTTCAACATGCATACATAAATGCCTACCTACCTTGCTGTAGAGGAACTGATGATGCTGAAGATGTAGGAAGCCAAGCTCGATTTGCTGGTGATGCTGGGGATGTTGGCTGGACATGCGGGGGATGTTAAAAACGATGCTGATGATGTTGACGGACTCGCGTAAAATACGTACATGTCGTGAGAAATGCTGTAAAAATGCAGCATTTTACTAGCCAGGACGGAAAACAACAAAAAATCCCAAAATAAAACAAAAACAATTCCCAAATTAAATCTCGACCCTTTCTTCACCCTGGGGTTCAAACATAGGGCTGTTCCATGTTCAACCCATTTAATCTGCTTAAGTTGCACTCCATCTGGCAGTGAGGTTGATCGGCTTACAAGTTCCTGATTAATTGACTTGGAGATTGACCAGGTATTTCTTTCTTTGTGGAGAACCTCTTGAGTCAAGGTTCTGAAACGAAGCGTTGTCCGTGTTCAATCCCATGTTAAGAGGACTCAGGGATTTCCCGTGTTTGATTCATTCCCATATTTTTGTTGGGAGCACCATTGACCAGGTTGTTGAAGATCATTGTAGGGCTGCTTCGTCTAAAGTCGCATCATCCGAAGCTGCCGGGGGGGGCGGGGGGGGAGTACTTCAAAACATGATTGACTTGCAGACTGGCCAAGCGGTCCAAACGCAATGAATCTTAAAATGAGCATTTTGGGAGTCAGTGGGGACGGACTGATCCGTGGGGAAGCGAGCGACCGGCGAACGGCGAGGTGGGGCGGCTTAGGAGACGTACTGAAGCTTCAAAAGTCGGATGTTAGCCGGGATGCTTAAGTACTCCGCGTACCAGCACCATGAGTCAGATATAATTTCAGGGATTCATTGGGCATTCCGAGACCCAGAGTCCGTGCTGAATGTGAATGTTTGGCTTGATGCCCAAAAGGTTCTTCTACAGGCGCAAATGCAATACATTGTATAAACATATATATATATATACACCATAGTGCAGTGCGCCGATATAGTTTTACGTCCGACATGAACATGATTGTTTAGATGTGAGTCTTGCCCCCCCAGCTTTGGGGAATGACACAAGCACTGCAAGGCGAAACTTGACGCGGACAGGGAGGCTCCACTAAGCAGCTGCTGATACCAGTGCTGCCAGTACACATCGAAGCAAGCAGCGGTAGGAGTCAGCTTCAGATGCTTGCGGAGCGGAAACTGATATTGGCAGATATTGGCAGAAAGCCTGCGTGCTCCACAAGAGTTTGCACAGTCAATGGAATACGATTCTATCAGCCCTCAGCATGACTCTGCGCTTGGCTGCGTGCTTTGCAGTCACATACACCTCATCGTTTGATTTGTATCAAAGGGCGTTTTCCCCACCAATGGACCAATGCATCGATGCCCGTGCTGTTTGTGATCGATATCTGTAAAAGCCTGGTGCAACATCTCCGAAAGATTCCATGCGCGTGTTCTTCTTCCTTGAGAAAGACACGCTGGCGGCTTGTTCTCCTGTCACCCGTTTCGGTTGCTTTCCTAGGGCTGGGCACCTGCGTGCGGCCGATTGTCCTCCTTGCCATTTGGCAGGACGCTCAAGTCTCCTGCCAATGCGAATGGTCCACTGTTCGGTCCGGATTTGATCTACCATTGCAGAAAGTGAGCTTTATATTTTTCCTTTGAATGACTCTTGAAAGCACCAGTTGGACTAGTTTTTTTCCGAGCTGTCTTTTTGGTGGGCTGCATTTCAAAGATATTCTGCGCCTCCCTTCTCTCAGGTCCCCATTTAGCGAGCCATATCCAACTTTGCCGTGGCTCCGGCTTGCTTACCCTCGACTGTGGTGGATATGCGGCAAACTAACCAACAAATAGAGAGCCTGCTCAATTCCCGCATCAGGACAGTGAATCAAAACAGAAGACCCTCACTCGTTCTGGCTTCAAGGACACCAACATCACAATGGATAGGTTGTGTCTTAGTTTAATTAGTTGAACCATACTATGAGAAGCTGACAAGAATACCAGAAGTCCACTGTTGGTTTGGGTAGGAACTGGCGCAGAACAAATTCCCCACTCCCAGAAAGACCAGTGGGACACCCCAGTTTTCCCATGCCCTTCTGGGAAAACGGGCGTACTGTCCAGTTGTTTCCAGAGGCCTCCGAGTTCCTGGGCAACGCCTGGGGTCCCATCGCCACCATCAGCGGCGTCGCGAAGGAAGAGCTGATGAACCAAGCCCGCGCCATGGCCAGACGAACCACGTGAGCAACGGGAGGATAGAGCCAAGAAATCTACTGGTGGATTCCGGTTCCATTCTTTTCAACCATCGCTCTTTCCTGAAAGAAGGAGCCCTGGAAGGAATGGGGAAGGTACCCCTAGAAGAAACCTTGCAAGTGCTCACTTGCCCCTTTTGGAAGACGACTTTCCTTTTGGAAAGGGGTGCAACTTGCACTTTACTGCATAGATAGGATGCCACCCTTCTCCAAAACGCAGGATTGCGCCGGGACTAGTGGTGAGTGCCGCGTGTGCTTGTGCTGGAATAAGCATGTCCCGTATATTGGCTGCGTACATAGATATGCTGCCCCCCTTAGAATACTCAGGGTTTTGGCCAGAACTGAGGTTTTTGGGCCAAACTGGGGGTGACAAATGCTTTCAGACTCTGAAATGAACTGACTGGACGCGCAACTCCATGCAAATTCCAACCAAGCAGAAGTTAAGCTCAACGTTGAATAGGAGTTGTGTGACCGTCACAGGAGTATGCAAAGTGCACTTTGGCAGCTCCAGCTCAAAAAGCCCAACTTTTCAGCACTAGAGAAGTGCGCGAAGTATGCTTTGGCAGCTTCAACCCGCCTGTAGCAGCTCTATTGATTGGTTTTTAGTTTTTTGTTTGGCAGAGAAATTCAGCAAATCATCAACTTCGGGAAAAGGAACTCATTCCTACTTCATGTCCTTGCGCAGTTGCATTTACATGTTAACCCAAGTGTTGTGCATAATTCCATGTACATGCTAGTTCAGGCTATTTGAAACATATTTTGCAAAGTAACTATCACAGTTGTGTGTTGCTTGTCTAATTTGATTCAATCATCGCCAATAGCAACTATGGAAATTCAAGTAAAGGAAGGATAGCCAGTTTAAAACGCTTTCGAGATCAAACCAAATTCAAATTGAATCGTTTGCAGTTTCTTGTGCATTTTAAAAATTAATGGGAGAAGATAGCTATTGCCATGGCCAAATGAACTTGGAATCAAACTCAATTTGGAAAGGATTACTGTCCTTATCGAACTCCATGTGGTTTGAACCAAGCAAGAACTGAGCAAAGCCAATGACAGAAAAGTGTTTTCAAACATAGATCATACTCTTGGCAGAAATGCTGTAAAGCGCGGTGTTTTTCAGCATTTGCTCAGATCGCGTTGCCCTGGATCGAAGATCGAATATACAAGATTCAGCAAGCATATGTTTAGAACATCCTCAATCCTGGCCCCCCAAAAGCTTGACAGTTCTAGACTCATTAAGGATTTGCCGCCTGCATTGAAGATTGAAGATCTACCAGATTTTGTATTTGAGAATCTTTCATCCTGGCCAGCCCTCAAGTGTAAAGGTGTCAATGTGTCAGCAACATTTTCCCCCCTGCCCAAATGCAGGCAATGCGAGTGCGCATCCACAATTTGATTCTGACAACGTGCACTCGCGGTCTGTCTTTTGGATTCTTCAAGTCCGCACTTAGGGCAATCCAGGGTCTGGATGGAAGATTGAAGATTCTCGGACATTTTCCGGAATGCTTCAAATATGTACTTACCACTTGTTCTGGAAATCTTCAACCCTCCTTAGTTGTCAGATAATTTCCAATCTTCAATCCAGGATGTGCTAGCACGTGCTAACACACCCTGGATTGCACTGAGTACCGATGCTAGAATTTAAGCCTAGCAACCGAGTGCATTTGTAGAGCCTCATTCTTGAAGCTGGAACGTGTGTTTTGCATGCATTGTTTACAGCCAAAATGTCAATTTCTGGCCCAACAATTGAGTATTCTAGGGGGGTACCATATATATAATATATCTATTTATATATTGTAGGTTTTGAGGAACCAGATCGGAACTTCCCCTAAGAATGCTTGGGGCAGGGGTCGGCCTTGTTCAGATTGGGTGTCCGGTGGGATTAGGCTTGCCATAGGTTTGTTCAAAGTGCGTTTACGTTGGGTTTCGCTTTCCTTTGTGGTGGGCTTAGGGTGTCTTTAAGGTTGGTTTAGCGTCGGCTATGGATTTGTCAGGGTTCTTTAGGGTTGGCTTAGGGCATAATTATTTGAACATGCACATCTGTGTACGCATGTTAGAGTTGTATCAAACAAGGACTAGGATTGACAAGTAAGTCGCTATAAGGCTGAAAATTACCAATTTGCTTGCATTGTTAGGCACGGGCAAGTGATGCAGGGTCAGGCGGCCTGTGTGAATTTGGAGCTGGGTTAGGGCGCCCTTTTTCCCAACAGCTGAAAGCTATGGACTGACCCAGACAGGTTCTGGAGTGGTTCGGAGCGGCTAGGCTTCCGGAAGGGTTCTGGAAAGTTGCGCGGCGGCCTTGTTAGGGATGCCACCTGGCATATTGCTAGCCTCCCCCGCGGTAAAGGGAGATCAACATGTCGAACCCCGTTTTGAGGTAGGACAACCCTAGGTTGGGGATCCATCTTAGGCCGGGGTGCCCTGCCGGCGGGCGTGCTGGTGCAGCAGGGCGCCTTTGCCGCCGTGGAGAAGTTCCTACAGAAAGGCGCGGAGCCTTCGCCTCGGAATCCGGCAAAATGGGGCGAAGGCTTTTAGCGCCTTCAAAAGGGGTCCGGCCCTCAAACTTCGCATGGGTCATTGGTTTATGGGGTGAGCTCCCGCGGTGTGCCTTGTTTGGTGTCCCTCTGCCAACATCCTTTTTGAACAGGGGGGGATTTCTGGGGTGTCTCTCCAAAGACAGGCCCAAGTACTTCATGACCCCTCGCGCCGCGACGCAATTTTGGGCGTGGCGTAGGCATTCTGACGGCCTCGGACCTGGTGAAGCGGGACGCCCAGGGCTGCAGCTGCCTGCACCGCGCCGCCGCCACCGGGGTGCCTGAGGCGGAGCTTCGGAGTTTGTGGCGAGCTCGCCCGTCACTTGGGGTGGTTTTGGAATTTCTTGGATCTTGCAGATTTGAGTAGAAGAGGCTAGCGGACCTGGTGATGGTACATACGGGGAAAGAGAGAGTGAGGAGTTGGTGGGGTTTGGGGGTGAGATAGATAGAGAGAGGGAAAGCGAGAGAGAGGAAAAGGAGAGAGAGAAAGAAAGAAAGAAAGAAAGAAAGAAGGAAGGAAGGAAGGAAGGAAGGAAGGAAGAAAAGAAAGAAAGAAAGAAAGAAAGAAAGAAAGAAAGAAAGAAAGAGAGGTGTGTGTGTGTGTGTCTAACACCCGGAATGCAGTCGTGCGCAGTGGGGTCGTCTTTGACCTGAGCCATTGCCGTGAAAATGACAGCAAGTTACAAAGAGGGGTGTTATACGATTGGAGTTTCACGGCGGATTCTACTTTGGGAATTCTCTTTCCGCTGAATTCGGGGGATTCGTTCCAAGCTGTGGCCCAGGGCCGCCTTGAAGGTCTCGGCCCACCTTCAGGGTGGCCACCCCCAAACGTGAAGAATCCTGACTCAAGGGGGGCACGCGGCAAACTTGGACAACTGCTGGTCAAGTTTCTTTCTCAAGGTCCCAAAGCACAATCAATAATTGTTTTTGTTTTTTTTTTCAGGGTCAGCTGAGTCTGCTTTGCGGGAATCTTGTGCGCTTGGCCGGAGGCAGTGGTCGCCATTCTCACGCTGGGGAACTTCAGCGAGGAGGACAAGATGGCCGGGCGCCTAACCAAACGCACCCAGACCTTCAGTGGGCGTTTCTCCCCCCGCGCCTTTTCTTCCCAACGCAGGTCCTGGAATGGGAAGCCCTGGGGCGGACACACTGCCACTTTGAGTTCGGGCTTGCTTGTCGGCCATTTCCTCCCGGCATTTTGGGCTTACCACAACATAGCCCAGTGCACCCGGGCCGGGGAATATGTGGAAGACAACAACAGAGGTGTAGAGACGCCACGTGCAAGCTCCTTGTAGGACAGAGGTCCAGACGCTGATGTTACCTTCTTTTGCCCCTCTAGGGAGTGGATAATAATTCCATAAGGGGGTCATTTCTTCTCACCTCGTCCCTGCCTGGAACCTCCCGGACCCCGGGTGCGCGCGAGGCCGCTGACGTGAACGGCTGGACGGCGGCACACCACGCGTCGAACGCGGGCAGTGGGCCCTGCCTCGAGGCGATGTGCTGGGGCTTTCGTTGGCGCTGGAGAGCCGAAGCTTCGATACAAAAACCTATCAAATCAAAACAGCCAAGCGCGGAACAAGAGCCAAAGCTTGTATTGTTAGGCGGCAGTCATGGTAATGCCACTGGCAAGGAACATACGGCAATCATGATTATGACAGTACCGTAATGACAATACTTATGAGTTACTAGCAACAACCATAATCCTCATGACAATGCGTCTGGAGATTATATATATATATACATATGTGTTCATAGACATTCGCATATGCAATCCTACACATACAAATGTAAAGCGTATATCTAAAGATGAAAATACATGTGCATGTGCGTCCACCTGGGAATGCAATTTCAGAACCGCCGAGCGTCAGGTGGTGGTCCAGCTCTGCGAGTTGGGGCCAAAAGGCTTGGACGCGGTGGACCTCTGGGGCCGCACCTGTACCCACGTGGCGGCGGAGGCGGATGCCGCTGAAGCGCTGCAGGCGGCTGGGTGGGAGGAGGACTGGTTGCAGATGTTTGTTCTGTTGTTGTGCCCAGGATGTTGTTTTGCATGAGAAAACGTAAGAATGTGAGCTTGTTATGGTTGCGAATAGTGTTTAATGAATGTGTGTTTGTGTCGTAGTTTGCTCTGTTGCTTCGTCGTTCATTCACACACATGGGAATATGTTTATTGCTACTGCTGTTGGTCGTTATTGGTTTGGATCGAATTAGTTGAGGCTCGCCGGAGGTTTGGGCTGGTGGTTGTTTTGTTCTCTGCCAGGAAGTGCCAAGCAATTTTTCTGGGTGCCCCGGTCAGGTTCTTGCCAAGCACCAGGCGGCCATGCATGAGACCATGGGGGTTCCCCTGCTGCTTGGCCAAAGCACAGCTTGGCCGAAGCGCCGGCCGGGAGGGTCCGTGTGGGCAACCGTAGACAAGGAATCCGCTGTCCTCGCAAGAGCCATGGTGGCAATCGCTTGGCACGGGTGTTCCAGAGACTGGCAGCGGGAAACCGCTGACACTCACACAGGACAGGCTTCAGCCAACCACCTTTGTCGACATGATTAAGCCAGTATTGGTTTAAGCCTCACAAAAACAAACATGGAAGCTGCAAGGGGCCCGCGGGACGACCGCGTTCCTCGAGCAAGGACCGGCAGGTGTTTCTTTCAAATGGCCCATGGTCGAAGCAACCCAAAAAAGGGTGCCCGCTTGATTGCCGGATGTTGCGACCTCACGGCTCAGGCTGGAAGAAGGTACCGTGACCCTCGTGCACGCTCGTGAGAACTGGGGCTGGGCCACCAACCGCTCGCGAGGCGCGCGGGTGGATGAATAGTCGCTGAGTGGAGGGGCCTGGAGGATTCGTTGGTTTTTGATCAGAAGTAAACTCAAACAAGGCCCTGAGAGGCTTTGCGGTCTCCGTCTAGAACATGGGCGCTAGCCATGTCCATGCATAGCTGACAATGTCACTCCCTCTTGATCTTGAAGATACAAGAAGACCTCATCCTTGAAGTACCAAGGCTTGTATTTTGTGCGTTCTGAGTTGGGCAGCTGATTTCACCGGGCATCTTTGGGTTTGAGATGGCCGATCCCGAAGGAAGCTGTTGTCTCTCTCTTCTCATGCATTTCGCAAACGTGCGCGTGCAGGCAAGCCTGTGTGGACATGCATGCATGACCATCCTTGCCAAATTGGTTTGCGCCCAGCTTGTGTGTTTGCTTCCTTTGTACTCTGGTCCTTGCTGCAAGTTCTAGAATTTGCTTATGTCTAGGTACCGGCCCGCATCTGCATCTTTCTTTGCAAATTGTAGTGATGGCCGTACAAAGGAGGTTGGGACCACACACCGAACTATGTCAACCCAGATCATTGCAGACGACGGCGATTCTTGTGTTTCAGTTTTCTGCGTGGCTTCCGTACCGCAAATTGCAGCTTTGGGAAGTTGACCCCGGATGGCCGGATTCAATCGCTCCAAATCAAGTCTTTGAGGGGAAGCTGACCAGCTTCTACTGGCTGTTCAGCAGGAAGCTTCAGGGGGTGTGGGGGGTTGGAACAATTCCCTTGGACGATTTCTATTCTTCTGGCATTACTTGAGGTAACCTGAATCAAACTAGGTTCTAAAGCATGGATGGCCGATGCGATTCGGCTCGATTTGATTTTTCGATTCGACTAGGGCCGAAGCGATTCGACCGATCCGATTCGACCAGCTTGCAAGGCTCCGGGGGCACAAATGATGGAAGTCTCCAGAAACAGCGTGCTCCCAGATGCGTTTTCCCGGCTCCGAAAAATGTATCTAGACGAGCGGTGGAGTCTCAAGGCAGCTCCTAGAAGGAGCATGCTCCCAGATGCGTTTTCCCGGCTCCGAAAAATGCATTTGGACAATCCGTGGGTTCTCGAGGCAGCTCCTAGAAGGAGCATGCTCCCAGATGCGTTTTCCCGGCTCAGAAAAATGCATCTAGACGAGCAGTGCATTCGATTCTCAAGGCAGCTCCTAGAAGGAGCATGCTTCCAGATGCGTTTTCCCGGCTCCGAAAACTGCATCTAGACGAGCGGTGGATTCTCAAGGCAGCTCCTAGAAGGAGCATGCTCCCAGATGCGTTTTCCCGGCTCCGAAAAATGCATCTAGACGAGCGGTGGATTGTCAAGGCAGCTCCTAGAAGGAGCATGCTCCCAGATGCGTTTTCCCGGCCCCGAAAAATGCATCTAGACGAGCGGTGGATTCTCAAGGCAGCTCCTAGAAGGAGCATGCCCAGATGCGTTTTCCCGGCTCCGAAAAATGCATTTGGACAATCCGTGGGTTCTCGAGTCAGCTCCTAGAAGGAGCATGCTCCCAGATGCGTTTTCCCGGCTCGGAAAAATGCATCTAGACGAGCGGTGGATTCTCAAGGCAGCTCCTAGAAGAAGCATGGTTCCAGATGCATTTTCCCGGCTCCGAAAAATGCATCTAGACGAGCGGTGGATTCTCCGCTCCCAGATGCGTTTTCCCGGCCCCGAAAAATGCATCTGGACGAGCGGTGGATGGTCAAGGCAGGTCCTAGAAGGAGCATGCTCGTTTTCCCGGCCCCGAAAACTGCATCTAGACGAGCGGTGGATTCTCAAGGCAGCTCCTAGAAGGAGCATGCTCCCAGATGCGTTTTCCCGGCCCCGAAAAATGCATCTAGACGAGCGGTGGATTCTCAAGGCAGCTCCTAGAAGGAGCATGCTCCCAGATGCGTTTTCCCGCCCCCGAAAAATGCATCTAGACGAGCGGCGGGTTCTCAAGGCAGCTCCTAGAAGGAGCATGCTCCCAGATGCGTTTTCCCGGCTCCGAAAAATGCATTTGGACAATCCGTGGGTTCTCGAGGCAGCTCCTAGAAGGGGCATGCTCCCAGATGCGTTTTCCCGGCCCAGAAAAATGCATCTAGACGAGCGGTGGATTCGATTCTCAAGGCAGCTCCTAGAAGGAGCATGCTCCCAGATGCGTTTTCCCGGCCCCGAAAAATGCATCTAGACGAGCGGTGGATTGTCAAGGCAGCTCCTAGAAGGAGCATGCTCCCAGATGCATTTTCCCGGCTGCGAAAAATGCTTCTAGACGAGCGGTGGATTCTCAAGGCAGCTCCTAGAAGGAGCATGGTCCCAGATGCGTTTTCCCGGCCCCGAAAAATGCATCTGGACGAGTGGTGGATTCTCAAGGCAGCTCCTAGAAGGAGCATGCTCCCAGAGGCGTTTTCCCGGCCCCGAAAAATGCATCTAGACGAGCGGTGGATTCTCAAGGCAGCTCCTAGAAGGAGCATGCTCCGATGCGTTTTCCCGGCTCCGAAAAATGCATTTGGACAAGCGGTGGGTTCTCGAGGCAGCTCCTAGATCCCAGATGCGTTTTCCCGGCTCGGAAAAATGCATCTAGACGAGCGGTGGATTGTCAGGGCAGCTCCTAGAAGGAGCACGCTCCCAGATGCGTTTTCCCGGCTCCGAAAAATGCTTCTAGACGAGCGGTGGATTCTCAAGGCAGCTCCTAGAAGGAGCATGGTTCCAGATGCGTTTTCCCGGCCCCGAAAAATGCATCTAGACGAGTGGTGGATTCTCAAGGCAGCTCCTAGAAGGAGCATGCTCCCAGATGCGTTTTCCCGGCCCCGAAAAATGCATCTAGACGAGCGGTGGATTCTCAAGGCAGCTCCTAGAAGGAGCATGCTCCAGATGCGTTTTCCCGGCTCCGAAAAATGCATTTGGACAAGCGGTGGGTTCTCGAGGCAGCTCCTAGATCCCAGATGCGTTTTCCCGGCTCGGAAAAATGCATCTAGACGAGCGGTGGATTGTCAAGGCAGCTCCTAGAAGGAGCACCTCCCAGATGCGTTTTCCCGGCCCCGAAAAATGCATCTGGACAAGCGGTGGATTTTCAAGGCAGCTCCTAGAAGGAGCATGCTCCCAGATGCGTTTTCCCGGCCCCGAAAAATGCATCTAGACGAGCGGTGGATTGTCAAGGCAGCTCCTAGAAGGAGCATGCTCCCAGATGCGTTTTCCCGGCTCCGAAAAATGCATCTAGACGAGCGGTGGATTCTCAAGGCAGCTCCTAGAAGGAGCATGCTCCCAGATGCGTTTTCCCGGCCCCGAAAAATGCATCTAGACGAGCGGTGGGTTCTCAAGGCAGCTCCTAGAAGGAGCATGCTCCCAGATGCGTTTTCCCGGCTCCGAAAAATGCATCTAGACGAGCGGTGGATTCTCAAGGCAGCTCCTAGAAGGAGCATGCTCCCAGATGCGTTTTCCCGGCCCCGAAAAATGCATCTAGACGAGCGGTGGTTCTCAAGGCAGCTCCTAGAAGGAGCATGCTCCCAGATGCGTTTTCCGGCTCCGAAAAATGCATCTAGAAGCGGTGGGATTCTCAAGGCAGCTCCTAGAAGGAGCATGTCCAGATGCGTTTTCCCGGCTCCGAA
>CAUJNA010001768.1:555000-592500 GCA_963377175.1 Effrenium voratum | reverse complement strand
CTGGGTCGCTCAATTCATGCTTCTTTACTTGCGAATTTTGGAAGAAACCAACTAGGTCAACATCCAGGGCCCCTCGAATCTGAGTTCCTGGGCTGGGGAGATTGAAAGACCGACAAAAAGGTCAAAAACCCGGGTTGTGAAATCCTAGTTCCTGATTTGGGGAGACCAACAAAGTTCAAAACGCTGAAAACCCCGGGTCCCCTAAAGTGATGTGATGTGTCTTTACTTGGGGAGTTCAAAATCCCGGGTCCCGAAAGTGATGTTCCGCCGGGTGTTTCTTTACTTGGGGAGTTCAAAATCCCGGGTCCCGAAAGTGATGTTCCGCCAGGTGTTTCTTTACTTGGGGAGTTCAAAATCCCGGGTCCCGAAAGTGATGTTCTTTACTTGGGGAGTTCAAAAAGTTCAAACCCCAAAGTGATGTTTCTTTACTTGGGGAATTCAAAAAGTTCAAAATCCTGGTTCCCCAACGTGATGTTTCTGCACTTGGGGAATTCAAACAAATCAATATCCTGGGTCCCCAACGTGATGTTTCTGTATACTTGGAGAGTTCAAACAATTCAAAAATTCAAAATCCCGGGTCCCAAAAGTGATGTTTCTTTACACGGGGAGTTCAAACAGTTCAAATGCCGTTTTTTTTGCGCAGTTGGAGGGCCTGTCGCTGGCCTGCTTGGTTGGGGTTTCCTAGGGAGGGTCCGGGGCCAACCCTCCTGAAAGGACCCGCCTGTTTGTCGGATACGGGGCCTTGTGGGCCCGTAGTGCAAGCCGGACGGGATCAATGGATCGCTGATCGACCAAAATGGCCTCGAATCACACCTCCCCTATCCGACGGCTATCCGACGGTTATCCGACGGCTATCCGACGGCTATCCGACGGTTATCCGACGGTTATCCGACGCTATCCGACGGTATCCGACGCCGGGCCCTCGTAGACCCTCAGTTTTGGGGGCCCCGGCCCAATTATCCGACGGTTATCCGACGGCTATCCGACGGCCATCCGACGGCCATCCGACGGCTATCCGACGGACCATCCGACGGTTATCCGACGGTTATCCGATGGTAATCCGAAGCTTGTTTGCAGCCCAAGGCCCCCAACAAAAAACCAGCCCGAAACCTCCTACGACCGCGAGGGCCCGCGAGGGCCCAAGGGCCCGAAACATGAGTTGGGAGCGTCTGGGAAACTCTATTTTGTTTGTTGTGTGTGGCTGCCATGCTTTTTGTGCAGTTGGATTTTTTCTAGGCCTGTCACTGGCCTGCTTGGTCGGGCTGCTGATTCTCTTGAAGTGGGATGTTTGTAGTAGGGCTGTGTGGATGTCGCTTTCTTGGCGCAGTTGCTTTTCTTCAGGGCCTGTCGCTGGCCTGCTTGGTCCGGCTGTGGCCTGCATGGCCCGCCTGATGACCCGCATGTCCTGCCCACCGCCCACCGCCCACCGCCCACCACCCTGCGTGAGGCAACAGCTCTTCGCAAGCAAGATTGCCAACAACATCTGCAGAAAACAGGCAGGCAAAGACAACAACCAAATTAGAAACCAGAAAAAAAGCACTTTGCGAAAAGCAGCAGCCCAACCAAGCAGGCCAGCAACAGACCCTGAACAAAAAAGCGGCAGCCGCGGACAACAAGCAATTAGCAACTCTTACTTAAAAAATCAAAAAAACTTTACGAAAAACAGCAGACCAGGCGCTTCAGTGACAGGCCCTGAACAAAATCCAACTGCGCAACAACAAAAAATGGCAGCCACACACAACAAACAAAGCAGCAGCTGTACTAAAAAAGACAAGACCGCGAAAAGCAGCAGCCCGACCAAGCAGGCCAGCGACAGGCCCTGAAACAAAAACAACTGCACCAAAAAAGCGGCATCCACACACAAAAAGCAAATTAGAAGTCCTACTACAAAAATCCAACTTCACGAAAATTAGCAGCCTGACTAAGCAGGCCAGTGACAGCATGCACAAAAAGCATGGCAGCCACGCACAACAAGCAAATTGGAAGCTCTACTAAATAAATCCAACTTCACGAAAAGCAGCAGCCCAAGCAAGCAGGCCAGTGACAGGCCCTGAGCAAAAATCCAACTGCACAAAAAACATGGCAGCCACACACAACAAGCAAATTAGAAGCTTTACTAAACAAATCCAACTTCACGAAAAGCGACGAAAAGCAGCAGCCCGACCAAGCAAGCCAGTGACAGGCCCCTATAAAAACAACAACTACACAAAAAAGAACGCGGCAGGCACACGCAACAAGCAAACTAGAAGCTCTCGGGAAAAATCCCACTTCACAAAAAGCAGCAGGCCGACCAGGCAGGCAAGTGACAGGCCCTGAACAAAATCCAACTGCACCAAAAAAGTGGCATTCAAACACAACAAGCAAATTCGAAGCCCTACAACAAATACCACTTCGCTAAAATCACCAGCCCGACCGAGCAGGCCAGTGACAGGCCCTGAAACAAATCCAACTTCACCAAAAAACGGCAGCCACAGACAGCAAGCAAAAAACAATAATCTCTATACTGAAAAACATCACAAAAAGCAGCAGGCCGACCAAGCAGGCCAGTGACAGGCCCTGAAGAAAAACCCAACTGAGAAACAAAGCGGCAGCCACAAAGAAACCCAATGGAAACAAAACACTTCACGAAAAGCAGCAGGCAGACCAAGCAAGCCAGTGACAGGCCTTGAAAAGAACCAACTGCACAACAACCAAAAAAAACGGCAGCCACACAGAACAAGCAAACTAGAAGCCCTTCGGAAGAATATTGCTTCACGAAAAGCAGCAGCCGGACCAAGCAGGCCAGCGACAGGCCCTGAAGAAAAGCAACTGCGCCAAGAAAGCGACATCCACACAGCCCTACTACAAACATCCCACTTCAAGAGAATCAGCAGCCCGACCAAGCAGGCCAGTGACAGGCCTAGAAAAAATCCAACTGCACAAAAAACATGGCAGCCACACACAACAAACAAAATAGAAACTCTACTGCCAGACGCTCCCAACTCATGTTTCGGGCCCTTGGGCCCTCGCGGGCCCTCGCGGTTGTAGGAGGTTTCGGGCTGGTTTTTTGTTGGACCTTTGGGCTGCAAACAAGCTTCGGATTACCAACGGATAACCGTCGGATAACCGTCGGATGGCCGTCGGATAGCCGTCGGATAACTGTCGGATGGCCGTCGGATAGCCGTCGGATGACCGTCGGATAATTGGGCCTGGGCCCCCAAAACTGAGTGTCTACGAGGGCCCGGCGTCGGATAACCGTCGGATAACCGTCGGATAGTAATGCTAGGAGAGGTGTGATTCGAGGCCATTTTGGTTCCATCCATCCCGTCCGGATTGCACTGGGGGCCCACGAGGGCCCGGTATCCGACAAACAGGCCGGTCCCTTTCTAGGAGGGCCCCGGACCCTCCCTAGGAGGGCCCACGAGCCTCTGGGTAGTAGTAATAGAAGTACTAGCAGTAGAAGAAGCCCGCCACTCAGGCCCACACGGTGGACAACGACGGGTGTCGCATGCGTTTTCCGGACCCGAATAAATGCATCTGTGCGTTTTGGCTGAAACCGAACCGATTCGATTCGATACCGATAGCGATTCGAAACCGGTCGCGAAAGGGGGCCGGCCATCCATGTAAAGGAGATCAAAGGAAGATACAAGTTGAATGCTTCACTTTGGACTTACTTCTCAGAGAATGCCGAGGCAGTATGTTCGACCTCAAGCGGGGCGGCACTTCCTTTGGCCACGTGAAGAGCTTAGGCGCCAAGAGCGAGGCGGGGCCTCGGAGAGCGCTTGCTGAGGCTTTTGTCAAATGGTTCATTTGGGTTCTTCAAAATCAACAACATGATGCGAGAGAGCAGTGGGTTTCCCCTTGTGTTCGTCACGTTCCTTCAATTACGGATTGCGGAATTGGATTTGGGTGGGGTCTCTCGTTTGAACAACGGCAAAATAGAGTCCAGCTTGGGTTCGGGACATGGAACCGGGGACTCGCTTGCAAAACCCGAAAGCATGGTTTCCGATCTTTCCGGTCGCAGATCTTGACCGTTCACGTGACCCAAGACTTGTGGTGTTTCAGGGTCTCCATACCTCCCCCTTTGGTGTGTTGAAGCATCACCTTTGGGGCCAATTGAAATGTTCTTTTGGGGTGATGCTTGCAGAGAGGGAATCATGTGGAACAAAGAGACGGAATCATGCGGAAAAAAAGAACACCGTTGCGGTTACCTCTTATTCCATGTGGGGCCCCAGGTATGTCCTGAGGCGTGTTTTCTCGACCTCCTATTCTTCAACGGACCTTTAGTGGGACTCCTTTTTTGTAGCGGCTCGCTCGGGGGGTGAGCCCTCGACGCTGCGACTTTGACGAGCTCTGAACAGGTCGTTTGTTGTGTGTGGCCTCCTGAGCTGGCGCATGTTTTGCTCTTTGCTTGTCTGCACCCACTTGAGTGATGTTTAATATCCACTGTTTCTGGCTAATTTGGGGTAGTGGATGTGGCGTTATTTGTGAACTGTGCCGCCTGAAAAAAATGCCCGAGGTTCAATTAGCGGAGCGCGCTAATTTGGCCACTCCCGCACATGATTGCTGGGATCGTTCTGCGCATTCAGGAACTCCCCTCCGCAACCATGGCTGCATCCTGCGAACGTCTGGCCCCTTGACTTGCGCCCAACAACTTTGTCCATGGACTTTGTATCAACCAACCAACCATGAGAGGGTTTGGGCAGAAGAGAAACGCAGGGGGGGGTTGACAACAACACACAGAGCTGCTTCAGGTCATGTTTATCGGCGGCCAGATGTGAGAGTTGCGCGTGTTGCCTTTCTCGGCCATTCCTGGTCAGAACACCCCCTGTGTCCATTCCTGCTTTGCTGTGACCAACACCAGAGATCTGAAAGGGAAGCAGCATTCCAAAACACTGTCAGGCAGATCTCGATGATGTGGAGGACTGAGAGGGTGGGTTTGGGTGGAGCAACCCAAGCCCAGGGACGGGCTAAGCCAGGTCTCCTTGTTTGCAGCGGCCATCTGCGAATGCAGGCATGTCTCAACATGGACCTCTTGGTTATTGGAAGGAAACCAAAAGAAAGCCACTATTGCTGACTTCAGACGAATCCGGAGGACCCTACTAGGCGAAGAAACCCCAATACATGTTGCCCTTAGCAAACTGGACCACCCCTGATTGCTAAAGTCCCAAGCATGATTCTGAAGTCAACATTGCCAGGGTCCCTGATTTCAAGCTCGCAAACGCGCAAGTCTTACTGATCAACGATAGTGGCCGCCATGATAACTCATCCACCAGAAGATTCCGTTGGTTTGCACGTGAGCATTAGTAAGTAGGGAGGCTTACTCACCAAGATTCCTCAGCATATTTTTGGCCATGCGTCATGTGGCAAGCACTGATGCACCAAACGCTTGAAAGCCACCATGCAGCTTTTTTGGACTTTAAACGGTAGAAGACAGTATGTTGAAGGGCATCTTCATCAGCAATGACGCAACACATTCGACAAAATCAATAAACACAAGTGTCACAAGAAGCAGGATGCTAGCAGCGACAACGAAAGACGCTCGAAGCCGACGCCTGGGGCACCTATCATTCTAACCATTCCTGCGCCAAGTGAGCAAATGACGGATGCACATGTCAAGTAGAGTCTCTTGCAGCCCCTTGGGAGCAAATTACCTGGAATGATCTTATTTCGAACTGTTCAGGCCAACCGGACTAGACCCGTGGATGTCAGGACAGCCCAGCTTGGAATTTGTTTCCTCACGGCGGGATGGGTGTTTTCGTTTGCCAGGAGGATGGTGTCTATACCTTGGGCCGTATCACGCGGATTTTCGGAGATGACCAGGTGACGATTAAACACGAGCCGCTGGGCAGACCCACTGGATACGAAAATGAAAGGCCAACCTGGTACCTCCGCAATACATGGTGAAACGTAGCATCTGCTTCTGATTGTCCAGCAATTATTCAACAAGCTGCACATGCCTCACAAGACAGGCTGTCAGCACAAGGTAAATTAGTTACATACTCCAGAGCATGTACTGTAAAGAGGATGCTTCCACGCGGACAGCTTTTGTCAAGTAGGATTTGTGCTGAGATTGTTGCTTCATTCCCAGCAAAGAAGACTTGTGCAACATGAAGACTATGGCTTGTGAATGCATTTGTAGTTAATGACAGGCTGGCACCGACCACGCTTTCTCTATCCAACGACAGCAATGCAGGGTAGGATGGTAGGTGGTGAAACTTGTGCTCACAGTGGCTCCTTTCTTGCAACCGCGCCTGGCATTGGGAAGCTGTTGATTTCTGGGCTGAAACACAAAAAGAGTTTCCCGAAGTTCACTCATCAAGCTCTGTTTTTGTTTGTTCAACACACAAGATAGTCATATCCGCAAAGACTAAATTAAACAAAGCGTGTATCCGTGTTGATGATGAGCATGTGCTGGGATTTTGCAGTTGATGTCTCCGAAACTGGCCTCTCAAGGCTTCATCCCACCAGGATGTATTGGTTGTCCAAAAGGAAAGCGCAACGACATCCCCCCTTCGCTTCGCATTCGGTGATACCTACCCATAGCAAACGCGAATCGTTGCCACACTTGTGCAAGATGATCATCTACGGTCAGTTGCGTAGCTTGATCAGGCGCGAAAAAAGAAGCGGGAGGCTATGACATGTTATATGTGTAGATTCAAGCTTTGTCCAGAGTGTTCCTTTCTGGACTTTGACCGCTCGAGACGCCTTGGGATTACCCGCTTGCAGAGCAGTCAACTACGCATTGTGTCAAGACGCACAACAACAGGACGCAACAACAATGCAACATCAACAAAGTTCCTGACACACACACACACACACACACCCACACACACCTCAACATGAAACATCGCAAGAGGCATCGACGAATTGACACGTTTGGCATATTTCGACTGTGCGATGGCTTTTGCCAGGCTCTACTCAAGACTCAAGAGAATTGCAATTTTCCAAGCGGCTTGAACCTTCGGGGAATGTATGCACTCGATGGGACATTGATTCTGTAGTTTTGTTCTGATTAACAACATCAGAAAGCCATGTTATTGACACCCGTGGGCAGGTTGTTGTTGTCATTTGCTCGCAGTGAACCACATTACAATTGGTTTTGCATGCCACCTCTGTTTGGACTGGGCTCACCATGACTTGATCCACCTGAGTTCGGCCCACGTGTGGCCATGTAGCCATACTAGCTGCTATTGGCTCCTCTTGGGCATTGGTTTACTTTTCTCAAAGGTTTCGGTTGGCTTCATTTGGTGTCCTTTGATCTCTTTTTAGTTTGACTGCTTCGTTTTACTTTCGCCGCGTTTCCTTGCCATTTGGCTTAGCTGGCGTGAGTCATGAAACCCAGTCCGCTTTGCAGAAAGGCTCTGACTGTCCAAGGAGTGGCTTCCGGGAGGGCTTCGTGGAAATGGAGCGATGCACCTTCTGCCCCACACCCATTGTGCTGGCGGAGAGGTGCGCTGGGTTTTTGTGAGGCTTCGGTAATTGGCCTATTTGTGGGTTTGGTTCCCAGATTTGGTTTTGGTGGCGGTTTCTTGTTTTTAGTTTGTGCCAGCCGGCTGAGCCTATGTTTAGCAACTTTTTCGTTGTCCTAGTTCCCCTTCTATTGATGCGGGCTCTCAAAAACCCTGCGTTTGTTTTACGCTTTTTCCTTCCACGCCAGCGTTCATGTTATGCTTTGGCGCGCAAAACTCCCTTTTGTTTTGGCCATTCATGAGCACGAAACGCAGGTTTCGGTCCGTTTTTCCAAGTAATTCGTGCAGGAACTTATAAATGTACTGCTATTTGTGGCATAGCATATCAGTTTGTTACGGGTCAACGCGCCCGTCCACGCGCTGCATGATGACTTGTGCACATGCTGGCACATATGTTAACGGGCCCGTCCACGCGCTGCACGGTCACATGCGCACATGCTGGCACGTATGTTAATGTTCTACATACATGCGCTCACGACGGACTCTCTGGCCGTCCACGCGCTGCATGGCGGCCTGGGGCATGCATTCTGGCACATAATTATGTCCATGTGCCTGTCTACACGCTGCATGGTTACTTGCGCACATGCTGGCATGTATGTTAACGTGCCCCTCCACGCGCTGCACGGTCACATGCGCACATGCTGGCACACATGCTTACGTTCTACGCCATGTCACAAAGACCCGCTGCGGCAGGCTTGGCGGGACGGTAGGTTGGAGCCCCCAAAATAAGACAAATCAGAGTACAATGTAAACGCAGGGCATGTTCAACATGTCCACTGCATGTTCGCAAGGGCGGCGAGACAGCCGGCTACCTAGTTCGTTTATGTTTGCTGTTTGGTTTGGTTGTTTCCCCATTGCAGTGGTTTGTTCCAGATTGACTCGCGTGTTATTGTAAGCTACTACAACTTGACAGGAGAAAGGCGTATGTGCATCGCCATTCATGCTTCTTGCGCATCCAACAGCCTTTTGAGATTGCTCGAAAGAGGAAAAGCGCACCCGCTGCATGATAGCGAGGACGCTTTGGGGCGGGCGCATAAGACCCGTGGCGGCCCAGGGTAAGACCTCACCGAGGCGCCTCGGGCGCAGCCTTGGCGCTGGTGGACCTGGGTCTTCGTGGCGCAGGCCGCCATGAACTTGATCTGCGCGGAATACCAGATAGCTGGCGCTCGGCAGGGAGCTTGAGTCTTGAGATCAGCCGCAGAGATAGAAACCAGCGAGCTCTCGCAGCACGCAAACGTGCACGGACAAAAGAAAAGAGGGCAGAAAAGCGGACAGGAGAGAAGAGAAGAAAAAAGAGAAGGGACGAAGAAAAGAACGCAGAAGATGAAATAGAAAACAGAAGAGAAGAGAAGAAACGAGAAGATGTGAGAGGAAAATGGAAGAGAAGAGAAGAGAAAGAAGATAAGCAAAGAAAAGAGACGAACATGTAGAAGCAGACAGAAGAGAAGATCAGACAAAAGAGAAAAGTAGCTAGAAGACAAGGGTTGACAGACGAGGAGAGCAGACAAAAGAGAAGAGCAGACAGAAGAGAAGAGCAGACAAAAGAAAAGCAAAGACAAGCAAAGAGAAGAGAGGAAAAAGGAGAAGAGAAGAAAGGATAATGGAAAGGAGTGATAGGGGCGAAACGAGAAGGCATGAGAAGAGAAGAGAAGAGAAGAGAAAACGAGAAGAGAAATAATAGGGGAAGAGAAGTGCATAGAAGAGAAGAGAAGAAAAGAAACGATGAGAACAGACAACAGAAGAGAAGCGAACAAAAAGAAAGCGAAGGGGCGTAAACGGAAATAGAAAAGGAAAAGGAAAGTATTAGGGAAGAGAAGAGAAAGAAATAGGGGAAGAGAAGGGAAGAGAAGAAAACAAACAATGAGAAAAGACAAGAGAAGAGAAGCGAACAAATGAGAAGAAAAGAGAAGAGAAAAGAGAAGAAAAGAAGAGAAACAGATAAAAAGAAGAGAACAGAAGAGACAGGGAAGGCAAGACCAGGGAAGGGACCTGAAGAGAAGATGGGGGTAAACGAAAATAGAAAAAGAAAATATTCGAGAAGAGAAGAGATTGCAAGACCAGAAAAGAAACTAGAACAGAAGTGGAGGAGCGAAGAGAAGAGAGGAGAAGAGATAAATAAACAAAAATGGAAGAAAGACAAAAAGAAAGCGAGCAAAAAAGAAACACAGAACAAACAAGAAACAAATTAAAGAAAGGCAAGGCAAGAAAAGGAAAGAAACGAAAGGAAAGGAACGAAACGAAAGGGAAGGAAAGGGAAGAAAGGAAACCAAGGAAGGAAGGAAGGAAGGAAGGAAGGAAGGAAGGAAGGAAGGAAGGAAGGAAGGAAGGAAGGAAGGAAGGAATGAATGAATGAAGGAATGAAGAGAAAGAAAGACAGAAAGAAAAGAAAGGAAATAACACCAAGGAAATACAGCAAGAAACGGAGAAAGCAAGACAAACAAAGAAAGAAACCGAGAAACCAAGAAACCACCAACCAACGAACAAACGAACGAACGAACGAACCAACCAACCAACCAACCAACCAACCAACCAACCAACCAACCAAGACCCTGAACGCCTTGAAGAGGGAAGGCCTTACTTCACAGAAGGTGTCTGCCGTGGCTCTTCGGAAGCAGGTGCCTGGACTGGCGCGCAACTGCTTGGAGAAGAAGCGGCTCCACGCTCAGTTTGCTAAGCTTGGCCTTGCCGATTGCTGGGGATGGGGTGAGGTTGAGAGATCTGGGCTGTCCGCTGCATTTGTAGAGGGAAGTGTCGACAATGCTTTGCGGCGTGCAGGGTTCTCACGGGCACCGTGCGGGCGCTGCTTCGTGAGCGCGAGTGAGAGCGCAGAGGAAGCTGAGACGCAAGCTGCGCATGAGCTTCAGCAGGCCTTGGCAGCTGTTTCCTCTGCAGCGAGCAAGGCTGACAACGGTGCAGACGAGGCAAGGCTGCCATGCTGTTCTCCAGGAAAAAGCAAAGTGCTCATATGCATTTGGGGTCAGACAGGGACAAAAGCCGCTGAAAGGCAACGAAGTTGCAAGCAGATGTCTTCCACGCAGTGGCTGCTGAGAAGTGGAACAGTGAACCGAGCGAAACTTCAAGACGGCGCTCAAGCTGTCCCATGATTCCATGGACCACAAGAGCACTGCGTTTGAGCAGGAGGCCGTGCGCAGTGGTGCACTGTGGCTTTTGTTGCTTGTGCGTGCGCAGTGTATCTAGATATGTTTGCACACGTGAGTCTGTACCAAGATGCATCAGGCGACTCTGGCCCGTCCTGGGCAGATTCACCCTGCAGAAAGCTTGCCAGAGGAGCTTGACACTACATCATGATCTTACTTCACTTTGGCCAGGAAAGGCCAAGAATATGCTTTGCTGAACTTTGGGTAATTCAAAGCGCTTACGGAACATGACGAAGCGCGGGCTCGCGGGCTGGCGTGTGCGCGCGCGCGGGCTCGTGAGGAGTTGACGATGAACAACCCTGGCGGCGATGTTGCTGCTGCGGGCTGTAAAGTGTGGAGGAGGCGATGTTGCTGCTGCGGGCTGTAAAGTGTGGAGGAGGCTAATGCGCTGGTGGAATGCTGTGTTTTCATCTGAATGATGTGGATGTTCATGAGCATCATCTATGGCACGACCCTGGTGGATATCAAGGTGATGCGGCGGGCAACATCCGGTGCATCGCCATGCGTGTGTCTTGTGCGTCCGACAGCCCCTTTTGAGATTGCTCGAAAGAGGAAAAGCGCGCGACAATATTTGTTTTGCTTGTTGCCCTCCAAGTCACGTGACCCTTCTGACTGTTTGGCGTCAGTCCAAGTCGGCTCAAACTTTAGACGGATGAGTGCCGTTTTTGTGACACTGGCAACAGCTTCTCGGGGCTAAAGCGATGTCCATCCCTAGACGCCTTCGATGCTTCACCAAAATGGGTTTTGAGCGACGCAGCCCTCAAGTGGAAGATTCCGAAAAGCAGCAACTGTCCTTGTTCGAGGGGGAAGACCCATTGTCGTCAACACGCAGCAACAAGACAGCACAAACAACAATTTGCGAGCATGGCATGATGTGAATGATTTTTGTACACACGCGCACTCAACAGGAGGGCACATCCATCAAAAAACAAGTCAGCAGCTAGACCACGCGTCACCAAGACAAAACCAACCATCCTGCGCCATTTGTGGCAGATCTTTATCCGTTGTTGCGTTGTCGGTTTGTCCTTTGTAACCGCCGATAAGGTTTCCATCAACAACAATAAACAATCCAACCATCAACCCACAGCAGGCAAAGGACGAGAAGGCAATCCAAGCAACCAAGAACAACATCAATAGATCGGTTTCCCTGCAGTTGCCTTCCACGCCTCCCAAAAAGGGCATCCAAAGCATAGGGATGATTTTTGCTGGGACTAGGTCAAAGGGAGCTCGAAAGTACACGCCCATATTGAGGGATTGCTCCATTGTTTGGACATGCCCGCAATGTTTAGTGGACAACATCACTGGTAGTCTTAGTTTGGAGAGGACATTGGGCCCACCCAAATTTCTTGCAAAACGAAGGTGGCCCTGGCCCAATTTGTCCATGTCCTCTTGGGGAAACCTTCGTCATGTCCGGGGCTCATATCCCAGTTGTTCAGCGGCACCCCCTAAATCCCTTCTGCTTTGGCGGGTTCAGGAGCCACTACACAAGGAAAGCCCCTTTTTGTTTTCTGCACGGGTGGTTTCCGTTTGGTTTCCCTTCAAGCAGTTCAAGAAGTGCCCAAACAGACACATTTCCGGCCTCGCTTTCGGGAGGCGCGGCCGGGGTGCGGCGGTGCTGGCGCTTTTGCAGGCACCAGCTCTAGGGTACCACACTCCTGTCATGGGACACACTAGTGAGAGGCTCCCCAAAGAGATGTGGAAAACCCGGCCAATTTTGGTTTGGGGTATATCGAGCTTTGGGATTTGATCAGATCATGTAGTTTTTGCTGGGCTGATTCCAAGGCAAATGACATGTGAAGTTGTTTTTCCTCTAGCCCTAGTCTTGGGTGGGCGTGTTAGGCTGGTGTGTTTGGTTGGTGAGTTAATTGGTTTGGTTCTCCGTTACCAGTGGTGCTCTTTTCCCTTTTTTTGGTAAGCGTTCCCCTTTCAACTTAACCAACCAAAAAGAGGGTGCCCCTTTTTCTCCCATAGAAATCCACCGGGCATCCGCGTTGGTCCGGTCTGCTTGGCCTTTGCTTTCCTCGCCTCCGTTCGCCATCCTCGGCGGCTCGGGCCTCTCGGGGCGTCAGGTGGCCTGGCGGCCCTTTGTGGACGCGGTGCAGCTGGCGGCGGGGGCCGTGGGCACCGACCTGGACCTCTGGGAATGGGAGGACCGACGGACCCCACGGACCCCACGGACCCCACGGACCCCACGGACCCCACGGACCCGCCGATTCGACCGGCTCCTTAGGCTTTTAGATAATTCTTAGTGTTTAGTGGTTGGGTTTCCGTTTAAGCCACTAAAAGTTAAAGTGTAAGCGGGGGATCTGAGGACAGCCCAGAGAGGAAATGGTTGAAACCAGGAGGGTTCGTTGGTGTTTGCCGAAAAAATATCCGAGATGTTCAAGGGGGTTTCATCTGAGTTCGGTGGCACCACGAGATGAAACCATGAGGTTTGTGCTACTACCGCCAACCACCATCACGTTTGTGTCTGGAGTTCGTGCCGCCAGAACGTTCGTTGGTATTTGCAGAGGAATCATCCGAAATCAGGGTTTCTTAGTAACCTAGGTGCAGGATTTCGCCCATCTGGCTTCAAACAGCCGCCTGAGGTAATGAGCACTGACATCCCCCCAAAGGAAAACACAGAACACCACTCCAAAGAAACCCGCAAAAAAACAATGAGCTTAAGCAAAGGGAGAGTCAAGATTACAATTTGCAGAAAAGAACAATTCACTGAAACTCAAATCGAGAAGTGCATACTAAATTATACGGACAAAGCAATCAAGCAATACCACATCAAATGGAAACTCAAGTCCAGCATGCTAAATCAAATGGAAATTCAGATCCCTCAAGTCCAATCTCAGAAGGAAGCTATAGCAATACTAAATGAAACAACACAACCCAATTTCAAAGTGGGGGGGCATTTGTTTTAGAGGAAATTATTGTGGAGTCGGGGGGGGGGTTGAGAATCATAGGCCACCATTATTGTGAGCTTCGGATTGACGCGGGCCGTCGACTTTTCTTTGAGGAGACTCCGAGGGACTTCCAACTAGGTCCTGATATTGGGCCCTACTGTGGATGGACGAAAACCTGCACCACCCAAGAAACTCTGGAATGTTTGGATTCCCCTGTAAATACCAGCAAACAATGGTTTCCCATGGTTTCCCAAGTGGTGCGAAATGGATTTCGTCCATCCACAGTATGAAAGGGAATTTCCGTGTCGGTGTGTCGCTTCGGGATGTGCAACCTGTGGCACAGGATGCCACAGAGTGCTTGAGCGTCGGCCGGAAGGTCGATTCACATAAAGCGGCCGGCATTGCTCATGAGCTGTACATGAACAAACAATACATCGATATTTGTCCATGTTGTTTATATATGTAGTACACAGTGTTTAGGTTTATATATGTGGGTATGGGTCAAAATTTAACCAACAGGGGACCGCAGGTTTTAGTCCATGTTTCCATTTGCCAGGGATCCGTTTTGGGTACCAACTTTTGACCCACTGCTATGTTTGTTCATCGACCTATTTGGCCCGGGTTTTTTCGCATTTCTCTCCAGGACATGGCGGATGTTTTCAAGGAGGAGGCGCTGGACGGTGCTCGGCCCATCGGCGCAGTGCTGGGCGTGCGAGCGGAGGCGGATTGCAATCCTCTGCGCGCCGGGGGCGGGCTCCCCACCGCCAGCTGGAACCAAAGGATCCCACAAAAACGTCCATTTGTTTAATAATATTATATATATATATAGATAAAAAGAAGAAAAACAACTGGTGGTTTCAAAAAAGAATCTGTCACTACTGGGAATATTTATTATTATTATTATTTTCCAGGGGGCTCAAGCAAATCGAAGAAAGGAAACGGCAAACATCTGGGGATCCAAAGGAAAGAGGGCAAACAAACTTAGCTTGATGGCTGTTGGATGGGATCTTTAGACCATAGACGAAAACTGGTGTAGCTGGTGTCTTGGAGAGTTGAACCAGGGATCAGGGATCATCCGCCCAGGGTTTTCAAGGTCCCTCAGACAAAAAGCAAGATCGGGGATCGGGTTGGGAGGTTGGGGGGGGCATCAGGGTCCGTGGTACTATTGGGTGGGTGGATTTTTTCCTCTTGCGATCTTTTAGGTTTTCCGTATTGGTTGCCCACAAGCAGTTACACACTTTTTGCGGAGGGGTCAACAAAAACAAATAAAACTGGGGTCATGAATTTGACTGTTTCTTGGGTTGATCAAAGTCAAAAAGTAGTGCTGTCGCTTCCTTTTATCTCACCACTTAGCGTGATTTTGATCATGGTAAATAATGATGAGGCCAGACAAAGGACGCATCTGCATGACATCCCTTGCTTTTGTGGGTATTTGGCCAATGTCCACCGCAGTACAACATTTGAAGCTGGTTTGTATTCCAGAACCCTACCAGTTGCAAATTAGTTTTTACAGGGAAACGAATCAAGAGTGCAAGCATGCTTGAAGGGTTGGTCCTTTTCCGTTGTAGGGAGTTGTCCTTAAAACCGTAAGGCTTACAAACTCTTGACTGCCGGTACCCAGTAGGTCTTTGCGAGGGGGTACGGCCCGTGATAGAATGAAATTGAAACGGCTGTGGGACGTTTATCTTCAATAACATGTGCACCAAAAGGGCACTGCTTAAAACGTCCTATTCGATATGTTTGCTATTAGGGCACTCAAACATCACCTTCAGCCCTTTGAAAAAGGGACAATAGGGAATCCTCAACTAGGGGTAGGTTTGACTGGAAACTGGAGGGTGTTCGACATTTGACGAATGCAACACGACCTCTACAATGCCCACACGAAGTAATCGAAACTGACCAAGATCTTGTAGATTGAGGGTTTGCCTCAGGTTCCACAGCAAAGTCTTGCCGAGGCTTTGCCGCCAGGAGCAACTTATGAGAATCTTATTTGCGGCTGGATGTGGTGGCTTGCATTTGGCAACGGACCCGTTGGTCTCCTGAGCCAGCTTGGGTTGAAAGCCAAAGAAAGGGTGAGGTTTCTCATTGATGCCATCTGCTTGGCATCCCGGAAGAGCCGCAATCAAACCTGGATAGATAGAGGCTGGCAGGGGACAGTCCCAACAAAGACTCGGAGCAGCAAGTCGCCCTGTAGATGTTTTACCATGTGATTTTGGGCAGACCCAGTTTTGATTATGATTCATGACTTGCGTTTTCTTTCTCCTTATGGATCCTTGGCCCCCTAGATCCTTTGCAAGCCATCACGTTCCATTCTTGTTTTGCTCCCGGGGTCTCAGGTTGGTTTCCATTGAACCGAGACGCGGAGATTTCCCATGCACAGGGCCACGTGCAGCTTCTCAGGGAGCTCTTGTCTGCAGAGGCGAGAGGGCTGTTCGGTTGGCTGCGACCACCTGGGAGGGTGGATCCAATTTGGTGCGTGCTCCTGGCTTTGGTTTGAGGCTTTGGCTTTGGTTCTCTTTGAAGGCAAGCTAATTCTAGGACAGGAGACTGGAGCCATGTTTGTTGGGATCTTCAATCTTCACTATGTGTGTTGAGATCCACATTTGTTGCTGGTTTGTCAAGCTGTTCCTCATGTCTCTCACTGATTTCAAGTAGCCCAGCCTCTGCTTGTTTTCCTTGGGCAGAGCGGGGCAAGCCACTTGCTGTGTTTTGGCGATTTGGCCATTGAGGATTTGATAGGTGGTCTGACGTAGCTTTTCCCAACTGAGTGGCACTCTTTGTCCTTGTTGTGCCCAGTGAAAGTGCACGAGGGCAAACCCTCCTATGGGCACTTCCGAAGTTGCTTTTAGTACTGTTTCAGGCGCATGAGCAAACGAGCAACCAGGCTTTCTTCTTCTTTTTCTTTTTTAAAGCATCGAGCTTTTACTTGTGCATTTGGACAAGCGCAACGCGTCGAGCTCAATGTTGGTTGAAGCCCTGATAGCCAGAAGTGTGTAAGTCAATCTGCCTAAGGTTGACCTTCGCGGCAACGAAACAGCTCAGGCTGAGATTGATTATTTGTAAACTAACCAAGTCACAGCGGAACACCTAACTTTAAGTGGGCTGTTTGCGGTGGTTGTGAAGCTGTTTGAATCATCATACACCACCAGGACAAAAGTTGTGCCTCTTGGGCCTTATCAGGAAACACAACCCTTTTTCCCCTAGAATCCTGCAAGTTGTTGCGGGGTAATCCGCGGTCGAATATTCACACTTCAAAGTCCAAAGCCTTTAAAGTAGCTTAAGTTCAATCCAGGGTGACAATTGACCGCCCCACCTGCCACATAAAACGGAGTTGGAAATTCGATCTGCGGGTGATCCACACGGCTTTGCAGCAACCATCAAGAGGCATAGTCCTGATGCAATATGGTTAGCAACCTGCTGTTGCACTTGCTGCCCTGCTTTGACAGTTTCCCGGAAAAATGGGTTTCGTCTTCTAGGAACGCCTTAAGAATCCAATGGGTTCAAGGCGCAGATCTTCAATAGACATCTGCGGGATCTATTGGGACAGTTCCCTCCCAGGATAGCCATCTTTATATGGCCCTATCAACCGCTAGCAGGACCATAGCCGCCACACCCAACAGACAAGTTGGGAACAGGCATGATCCATTCCTGTGCTAGGTGATTACAGCGGAGGAACTGCTTCTTGGATGTGCAGATGGCGAATACCCTGTTTGGATGCAAGCAAATTCCGAGCTGATTCGAGGCGGTACCCCAAATAAGGGATTGCTTCAGGGGGAGTAATCTGATTGGTACCAGTATTTCCAATTAGTTGCAATTGGCACGACTCTTCAATCGCATTGTATACGGTTCACGGGACTGTCATGGGGCTCAGAGACAGGGAAGGGTCCGACAACAGGCATGCCTACATATAGATTTCTTAAACGAGGAGAACCTCGAAATGGAGTAGTTCCCTTTTGCTTCCATTTTTGCAACCACCCCAAAAGGACGCCTCAAAAAGATGCCCACATGTTGGCCGGATGGGCAGTTTGGTTTCGGCCTGGGCCAAGCCGCCGGAGTCGGCGAGGGATTGGTTTTGCCAATGAGATGAAGCACATAAAGGTCCGGGTGGGTTCCCGTTTTTTTTTCTCCAGCTTGGGAGTTCGTTTATTTAAGGCGCAGTTGGTGGTTTGGATTTGGGCGCAAACCCCAGTTCTTGTTGACACCAAATGCGCTTCCCTCCCCCCAACGTCCAAAGCACCAAACCAGATCACCAATCGGTGGTATACAAGGTGAGCTTCGCTTCTTCCATGATTGGAGCTGGTCAACTGATATCCCAAGGGCCCCAAGGTGACCCTTGGACCGCCCAAAGCTAAGAAGCCAGCCGAGTCTCAAGCGCAGGAAATGCGGTGTTGACAGAAGCGGATGTTGACAAATCATTGGGTTAGATTCTCGAGGGTATGATCCAAAGGCGCACAGTGACCTCCATTGACCTCAAACCATCCGTTCCCAACACAGGGGTTTTGCCTGACTACTCCATGTCGAGCCAGTACGAATACCAAGTTTCGGCCTGGTTCTATCGTTTCAGGATTCATTTTCTCACTCACCCAGCCTTTAGTACTCGTAGAGAGACGCGCAACTCGCTTCGATGCAGATTTGATTTGATGCTGCCAATCGTCAACAGGACATCCTCATTCAATTCCCTGGACATGATCATTGCCGCAAGGGGCAATTTCCGAATTCCGGAACCCGTTTTTTGGCTTTCATTGGTAACTTTAGATACGTGCAGTGGGTACGACGCTGCTTCTTTGCAGGTCAAGTCCAATGCCTGTAGCACAAGACATGCCACACATGTCACGCCTCGCCAACTTGTTGGGGTCGCTTCTAGAGCAGCAAGAGATAATGATAGAGATCACCGTCATTGAAAGAGCACTAGGCTATGACGGCCATGAGTTCAGTGCCTCAAAACTTGGTTAGTTAAGGACACGGTGAGGTCAACCTGATATCCCCACAAGAGCCTGCTGCCCGTTAACTGACTGATGCTTGTTTGAGGAGGAAGTCATACGGTCCATGGCTTTTATACAATTCGGCCATATCTTTTTATGTGCGACAGCTGTGTATGTTGGCCATTAATAACAGGTGCGACTTTAGTTTAGCGGTGTTTGCTGATTGATTGGACTCGATTCACAGCACGGGTCAGAATTTGAGTATCGGATGTCAAGAGTTTCACAATGAGCCGCTGGAAGGGATGCTTGGCCATTGGGAAATGGTGGCAGCGGTCGCTTGTTTCTCAGGACATAGAGGCAAGGCTACCAGGAAATACTGAGCTGAACTGGGTCAGAAGTCCCCATGCTTGAGGCTGGTGCCCGACATGCGGGGCCGCACCGCGCTGCACCGCGCCGCACTGAGCGGCCAGGCGGACCTGGTGTGGGCGGTGAAGGAGCGAGGCTTGCGGCTTGCGGCTTTCGGCTTTCGGACGCCCCCCGCAGCTGTTTTCGTTTTTTCAAGGGCCTTCTTGCCCCAAAATCCCGTGGAGAACGGCTGTGTTGAAAAAGAATGATGCTTGGAAAGAAGGGGGAATCAGTTCTAGAGTTTGTGGACAACCCAAATCCGCATGTTTGACCGGTGCTGGTTTCCTTCTAGAATTTCAATCAAGGCGTTGACGGGCCATTTGAGTGGAAGGGCATGGGTGGTCCTTTGCCATGCAGAAACGGCCTTAACCATTGCCATGAATCCCGCAGCCTTTGTGTAACCCAGCGGGACTGGGGAGGTTCTGAATCAGGGTGCCTTTGTGTGCCTTGGAAGTTTATCTTCGTCTTGGACACTCGATGTTGGAGCGTTTTCAGGAACAGCTGCCGCAACGTGTTGCGCCTCATTTCTACCTCGATCCCTTTTCCTGTCTGGCGGCCCTTGGGTCGTGGTGATTTGCTTGGATCTAAGGGTCACTACACTCGCACCTCAGTATTGCACCTTGGACATCACGGCAGTTCGAACCGAGAAGATCGAGTTCCGGATACCTTGCCCAAGAGCCATTTTCCCAAACTCGACGAGTAATACAACTACGACCCTGCAACAAATTGCCACATTGGGAGCCATTTTATGCAAACATGAGTGATACAACAACCCTCACCAAAAAGGTTGGGCCGCCCCGGGTTTCCCTTGTACCCCCGGTGGATTTTCCAATTTTCCCCGATGAATTGTTCGGTTTGAGGAGTTCTCTGGTGCGAGCCATGAGCACCTGGAGCGGCTGGACCTTCAGGCGTTTCGGGGTTTCTGGCGCGGATTTCCTGACGTGGCGCGTGGCTCAAAATGACACCTGGCACCCTCCGACCGACTAACATGGCTGTGGGTCAAAACCAATGGTACCATCTTGGGGTAGGTGCACCACCCGTTTTAGTCCATTTTAGTGGGGATTGGGATGTTCACTGGGGGTACGGGATTTTGACCCATGGCCACACGGAAGTGCACAGACCCCTCTGTAGAAAGACCTCTATGTTACTGTAGTTGGTGGGAGGGTATATGGGAACAAAGACCAAAACCTGCACAACCCCGACCCCCAGGTATATGCACCGGGTGTAGGGAGGAAAGGGGCTTTGGCCTTGTGACCAAAGTGTTTGGGAGAAGGTTCGCAACCTTCAGCGGGAAATCTGATTTTCGGGTTATCCTAGTGCACCCAAAACTGTAAAGAAGCGGAACCTCAGTCTTGACTTGAACTACACAGCCACAGTGTCTAGCAGACCTTGGACTTTCTTCTTGCTTGTTTGGCCTTCAAGGCGGTTTTCGAGCTTTTTTCGAGAGGGCTTTCTGGGTTTCGTAATGCACCGTTTTGTCCGCTAGCGCAGCTCACTTGCGAGCTGTGCTTGAAAATTCAGTGAGGATTGCTGCAAGATAGTTGTCCTGTGGAACGCCTTCGGAAGAAGCATGCTTGCAGGAATCCTTGCACAATAGAGCTTCACGGTGCAGAAAGCTTGCGTAGAACACTTTGGCAAGACTAAAAGGATTAGTGCGTCTTGGCCCGTTTGGAAACGTGCTTTGCTTCCTGATTCAATCAGTCTCTGCCGCGCGCATGAATGTGGATGAACACTTTGAAGACTTTGAAGCAAACCTCGGAAGAGCCCTGGCAAAGGAGATCCTGAAAACAGTTTTTCCAAGGTTATTGCATCTGATTCTATAAGCGTTTGTCAGGTTGCAAAGGTTACGCAGACAAAGTGCTCTTTGGGAAACAACAACACAGTTGGGTTACCGTTCGCCAAGACAGGCTCACCATATTATGTATCTGGCAATTGACTTTGGCGTGTCTCTGCACCTACTGACAGCTCTACACGGTTTTCCCTGCTTAAGATTGTGACGTGGTGCCTTTTGTGTGGTCTGATTTTTTTTGTATTTTTGAACCTCCTGTAACTCATGCTGCGAGGGACGCGGGCTGTTGCACCACGCGGTGCTCTCTGGGGATGCAGAGACGGCCGCCCGCCGCGAAGGGGGGAAAAGTCTGGGAGCTGCTCATTTGCGGGGCATGCCGCCCCCAAGACTCAAATCGAATCCGACACTGCGAACTTTGAACACCTGACGACATTGAGGCACAGTCGTTGGGAGTTGCAGTATTTCTTAGGATGTTATTCTGCATGGTGCCCTGAATTTGCAGCTGGATTTTCAGCTCTGACTTGCTGCGAGAATGTTGGTTCAGCTTTTGTGGGCGGGGCAGATTGGAACATCTCAAAAAATGGGACATGGTTACATGACCGGTTTGACCCATGATGATAGTTCCTTTCTTGGTGGTCCAGTATTGTTTTGTTTTGTTCAGGCGCTTCACATGTCGCTGCTACCCTTTGCTGTGGCACAGCTTGCTGACAGTCCGTCTCAAGAGTTGCAAGCCTGGACATATATTCATGTGCCGCATAGCCAGCTGACACCTGGTTCAGAAATTCATGCCTGGTCCCCGAGTGCTGACAGGCTCAAGAATCAAGTTGCGAGATGGGCAGGGCTATGGGCCATGCTTGCATTTGTGGACCGTTTTCATGCCTTGTCCAGAGATCCAGATGCTGTTGCTTATTTACTTTGTGTGCAGGTTTGATTGCATGCCGATTCCGGCGGTACCAACTGCCCCTCGCCGACAAAGTACAACTCTGGTTGACACGACTCAAGCTTCGAAGAAGCTTGCGAGTTGCCGCACGGTATTGCTTTGGCTGTGCTACTCCTGGGTGGTGTGCCTTTTTGGGAGGGTGCCCATTTGGGGGCTCAAATGTCGAAATCCAGTTTGTGCCTTTTTGGGAGGCTCTCCGTTGTTGGGGCTCAAAGGTCGAAATCCGGTTTTGAGGGAATTCCTTTTGGAGCCCCACCCATGTGAGACATCCCCAGGTGCGGCTTTGCGTGCGGCTGCTGCCTCGGCCCCCAGAAGAGCTGGCGTCGGGGGACAACTGGCACTACACGCCCGCGCACCTCGCGGCGCCCTGGGCAGAGATTTTTTCTCGGGGGCCACGAAACATACGCCAGGTAAGTTGACACGCAGTGTCAAAAGGGAGGCCTGGGTTTGCCGAATTGTTGGCTGCATCCCTGAGCTGGCTTAGCCAGTTTTAGATATCAGACTCAGATGTTCTGATCGTCGAGGTGGGAGTATTGTTTGTGGCCGAAGTTTCCGCCGTGCCCACGCAACTCCCGTCTGCTTGCATTTGTTGGCGGTTCTCCTGTTTGCTTCCAGGTGCTTCTGTCTACAGTCGGGCAGATGTCGATGTTGATGTTGCCTCGCATGCGATCGCTGCCCGGTGTGGTCGTTTGAGCTTGGGTAGCTCCGAACAAATCAATCTTATCCACAAACAGCAAGCAGAGCATGGGCACGATGCCTCCCCGTTGCATGAACCGTTTGCGTGTTGCTCGGTTGCTCTTGGGACGCAACTGCTTATCCTTCCCATCGCAGGTCGGCCAAGCTTCTCTCCATTCCATTCGAGCCCTCCCCCAAGCCCTTGATCCGACGGAGCTCGGAGCGAGTGGCTGCCACGAGGCAACGGTGGATGGCGTGGATGCCATCAAGGTGCTCATGGAGATGGGAGTTCCGACTGACAAGCACATGGGTTGCTCGGCTCTACTCAGTTGGTGGAACAGTCCCTCAGGTCATTGGGATGTGATTTTCCAAAGGCTAGATTGTTTGGTTGGGCGGGAACATTCACTCAGTACTGGGCATCGTTGTGCGTGTTAGTGAGATTATTTGATGTACGAGCATTGGACAAGGTGGAATCATGTCAATGTGTGAACGGAAATGCGGAATGTGTGGTCATCAGGCTCTAGATTCCGAAAGAAAGCGTCAGGATTCCACCACCACCCCCCACAAGACTTTTTGGACCACGGCAGGGACCCAGAAACCGAACGACTGTTTGCCCTGCATCTTGACAGAGCTTCATCAGCACTGCTCATTCAGAGATGTAATATGGTTCGTGGGTGGGCCCCCCTTCTGGAGAGGTAAAACCAAGTTTAGTATGTGTAGTACAGGCCCCCCTGATGGCCGGTAATTGGCGTCCCGGGTGAAGTGCCGGCAATTGACCAGCACTTGCTGAAAAATGGTTTTGTAGTCATATATTATTTTGCCATCATCAAAGTGCAGTGAAAAGTCACTTTTGTTGAAACGTCACTTCAGGATACTAGAGGGGATCCAATTGAAGGGTTGGGCTGGCATGTATGATCATTGCACATGCAACGCGCCCGGGGGGAGGGGGGGCGACACGCTGGTGACACGCTCATATCCCAAAAAAGTGACCGTTCAACGTACATGTGCCGGCAATTGGCCACCCCCCGACACGCCGTGACACGCCGTGACACGCTCCTCAAGAACCCCTCCCAACCTCAACCTTGCCCTCCAGACTCCAAACCTCAAATTTGCTGCTCTCCCCTTTCCCCTGCAACCCCATTCCAAAGGACTTTGAAAGGTCACTTGTATCATTGCACAAATGGCACTAAGTACAGATGCTTGATACTTGATAGCAAATTGCTTTTGTAGTCACTTAGACATAAAGTGACATCGTTTTGCCCAAAATCGATGTGCCGGCAATTGGCCAGCCATTGGGGGGTGCTGGGTGTGGCCTGCCAGTGATAGAGCGACTCATGCGAACAAGTGCACATGATAGTTGTTTTCCGGGCTGCCTTGTACGGCGAAAAGCAGGGTGTTTCCGCAAGCTTTCTCCGGTTTTGGAGCATTGGGTAGTGGGCATGGTAGGAGCCGACAGAGGATACTTGAGTTGGGATTTGACATGTAAGTCAGAGACCCTTCCCTTCTCGCAAGGAGCCTCATCTCGATGGACTGTCCCTCCATTGTTTTTTTTTTTTTGTTCTTTTACATGGGCTTTATCAGGCCTCTATGGGAGCAGGGTGGGGTAAAGCAATGTCAACACACTTCCAACCAAGCAAATGAATCGGATCCCCTGTAAACTGGCATACACTGGCGCATTCATCAGG
This sequence comes from Effrenium voratum, assembly GCA_963377175.1. Classification (NCBI taxonomy): domain Eukaryota; class Dinophyceae; order Suessiales; family Symbiodiniaceae; genus Effrenium; species Effrenium voratum. The sequence goes on along the minus strand of CAUJNA010001768.1, from coordinate 568,581 downwards.
GATATTTGTTTACTGCTCCCCTTGCACATTAGCGTGGAACAAGGAAGTCCAATATGCAAGTCGGGCGCTTACCACACTCCCTTGCAGATTGATATGGACGCCCACTTTAGACAATCACAGCAGATTCCTCATGGCTTTCTGAGGCGCCTGGTGTCAACACGTGTGCAAAGTCCCTTTGGTCTACGGGGCCGCTGAGGCCCCAGCAAGCTTGAGAACAGCTCCGTCGTCCTGGTGGAGCCAAAGCACGAGGAGGAGGAGGACGTAATGCCGCAGAGCAATGCCGACCCAAGATGAAAACACAAAATAAATCCCTCGGTGGGTGAATAGAGGTTGGTGTCCCCTTCAAGATGGACTCCTTCACCGTTTTTTCTTCTTTTTTTTTTTTTTGGGGGGGGGGGAGGGAAAAACACGCCTTATGAGTTCAGCAGCTTGTTTGGTCCAGAGTTGACATGTAAACAATTCACGAACTAGGGGCCAAGGCAAAATGAGCTCACCTTTGATGATGGTTCCTTACTTTGGGCTTGCCAAGGTCTTAGCACGAGCTGGGCCTGTAAAGGCTTGGTGACCCTTGGTGACTTGGAATTTGCATCCACCGCGATCCGCAAAAGCATTTGTAGCTTTGACATTCCCAAACACCGTGACTGCCTTAAGCGCATGTTCAGACCCTCTTAGATTGTTCCAAGCTGTTTTGTCTTAGGGCTTCCTCATGGATATAATTTGAGACTGCTGTGAGAAGAGTCCAAGGGTTGGCTCCAGTTGACGGTCAAGCAAAAAGCATATCTGTCGGCATGGAACCAGGCATGCAACACATTGAGCTAAGCAAAATACAGCGACCTCACAAATTGGTTTCGCGACCTTACCGGGATAGACTAGTAGATGATGGTTTGTTATTGAGCCCTCCATTTCTGGTTCGTGAAATTGGGTTTTATCAAAAGGTCCGTGCAAGGAGTTTTCTATTCGGTGACTGGACCATTGGTGTTGTTTCAAGTCCCTCCGCGAAAGATTGGCCATGGAGTTTGCGAACGAGATATGTTTCCGTGAAATGTTCCGCGTTGGGCTCTTGGAGATCACTCCCTTGTAGACAGGGAGATGCGCAGCTCCTGTTCTTGATTCCCTGCCTGTGGTGGGAATGGTGCAAACTCAAACGTTGGCTGGGCTATTTTGGAGCATTTTTTTTGAAAGACAGGCGAAAGCCCATGGGGCTTGTTGCAAGGTTACACCCACACACACACACACCCGGCAAGCACGCAAGGGCGAATGGCGGGGACTGCTTTCATTTAACGTCGCTGCACGCACGTAAACTGCTTCACTGTGTTTGCAAGCTCCAGATTTGAAATTCATCAGATGAAAGTTTAGAGCAGTTCTTTCTCCCATAAGCTGCTGCAGCAGCTTTGCGGCGCCTGCGTGGGAAAGCCCGAATCAATAATCACGACAATAGTGAGATGGTCATCACCTCTTCGAATTCACTTCGAGTTGGACTGATTGCCACTCCTTTGAACTGGGTTGGTCTTTCGCCCTTGAAACTGAGGATGCTAGGTAGACAACACGATCATCTTTTGCAAGCAAATCACAGCGAGCTCACTGGGAGGTAAGACGAGCTCACCCATCATGTCCCTTACTTGTGGAATTCTTGTTGGTGGTTTGCGAATGTGTGAAAGGTGTAGTAGGTCAGCAAGTTGCTCTCACCAATTACAATCGAAGCCCGGGTAGGTAAAATAGATGCGCCAAGAAGCCCTTTTCAGACCATTTTCCTGACAGGTGTTGATTCTATCAAAAAATGGGTAGACCATTTACATGGTGCCTGTCAGGACCCCCCATGGCAGCTGGCAATGGTGCGGGGCGTCACCGGCAACGACCTGGTCGTGAAGTTTCTGGGGGGGAAGGCGCGGACGGGTTTGCAGGAAACAGGTTTCTACTCTCAGAGCCCCCCAAAATTTGAGCTTTTGACTAACCCCAGACTTAACATAGGTGAAGGGAATCCCCTCCAGCCAAGGGAATCCCCATTCATCAACTTCCACAGGTCCCAGTAGGTCAAAACCAATGGGATCCCATTTTGGGGTAGGTGAACCTCCCATTTTAGTCTATTTTAGTGGGGATTGGGATGTTCACTAGTGGATTTTGACCCATGGTTTGCCGCTTAGGAGACGAAGGTGCCTGTGGAGCGCTGCGAGGTGGCACCCACTCCCTTGGTCCTGGCGGAGAAGCTTCATAAGAAGGCTGGGCACTGGGGGGCAGGGAGGACGGACGCGGTGCCTAGCTTTGGGTCTGGGTCAAAATGAAACCAGGATATGGACCGCAGGTTTTGGTTGGCTCCATGTACCAGGGTTCCATTTCGAGTACCTATGTTTGACCCACAGCCAGGGCCTAGCTTTCTTTACTGGTGTTCTGGGTGTGGGCCAAACCATTGGCTCAAGTGTCCTCGGGGAAGTGATGCATGTCACGGAAATCTCTTTTGGTATGCGTGGAGCCCTCCCACTATGGGCCAGACTGGGCGCAAGCGGAAATTCGGCAGGGGCTATGTTAAAGGAAGCCTTATCTGGGGTCTCACCTATCGGGTTGGCCATTTCACGCCGAAAAAGATTGAGCTTGTGGTGATGGAACTAGACCGGTCAAAACCCTCAGTTATTCAGTGGCACCCTTTTTCATTTTTTTTGGTGGCTGCCCCACTAAAAATGGTCTTCCCCAAATGGGTTCCCTGTTGTTTCCAGGGTCACTGAACAACTGAGAACCCGCTGGCGCTTGCCTGCCTCTTTGTTGGAAGGACGTGCTGGAGAAACTCCGGGACTCGCTGAACCTCAGCGGCAAGCGGAAAATGAACATGTCAGGCGCGGAAAGTTTCAAGATGCACGGTTGGTCCGGAAAGGCATGTGAGTTACTGAGTTGTTTTCTTCTTCTTCTTTTTGAAGGAGAGCCAACGGGAAGGGCATCTGAGTGACTGAGGATTTCATTGATACTTGTTTCAGAGTGCCAAAGGGTCCGACTAATGAATCAATCATACCGAATGGGTAGCTGACAACGATTGATAGTCTACTTTTGCTTCGAATGCTGAGTGCGAAAGCCCTTCCCTGCAGAAGCCAGGGTGGGCCCCAACTCTTCCATTGTTCTCCTAGGAAACCAAGCCAGAGTGTGCGCAGCTCGTGTGGGACCATGTCTCCAAAAATTATGGGCTTTGACCCCCCATGGAAGTATGTTGGATTTTGGAAAAGCCACGTGCGGTGAATGGGAATCGCCTTTCAAATGAGCAAGAATCTATCACAGAGCTGCTGGGCGGCTGGGCAGCTTGCGCCAGGTGTGAAGAACATGGCACAGGCGTCCACAGTGGTGTCCATCATGAAGCACAAGGCTGACAAGGCATGGAGCATTCACGCAGTTCCGTGGGTTGGCCCCTCAAATCCGGTTTTGTTCGGAGACTCGCATCAAGCAGGTCCAAGAGAAGGATACCCAACTGTTTAAAGAGAGGGGAAGACAGGAGCACATGCCCACCGTGCAGTTCGATCAAGAGTAATACAAGGGGCTCGTTGGGGCTTGACTATTGGCTATTGCTTGACACCGAAAGTCATGATCAAGTTGGGCTATAAAGTTCCGCACAGCCCCATTCTCGTTGTGCAGGCCCTTATAATAGAATGTTTTGTACAGGTGTCCTCCTCCTCAGTACAAGGAGGCTTTCGCCCCACCAATGCCTGAACCTGTGTCAGGTTGGCACTTGCACCCGTGAGTTATGTACGTTCAAACCCAAGCAAGGAGTCCTTTGAAGAAGAGCGGCTCTGCCGTGTCTGACAAGCTGTCACACACGGGGCTTGTGTTTGTCGCAGACATCCCCAAGCTGCTCCGCACCCCCGAAAAAAGAGAAGTAAGCCGCCATGTTTCCAGCGTGGTTTGCCAGCCCAGCAAGTTCTTGCCTTGGCAAGGATGGGAGGGCGTGAAGAGGGTGAAGAGTGTTTGTTTCTGCTTTCTTGGACAGTCATGGCCCACAACCCCCATTCTGTAATCAGCAACCATTCCGCCCCCGTAGGGACCAAACAGATGTTGGCATGCAGCTAACAGCACTTCGCACAATCACAGCTCAAAGGAACCGGTGAAGCACTTTGGGACGTTTGACGAACATTTGGATTGCCCAAAGCCAGTTGACGCAGAGCCAAATGTAGGCTTTTAGGGTTTGGGGTTGTCAAAAGTTGAGGGTTTGAGAGGCTTGGGAGTTTGCGTCTTCAGGGGGACTATTAAGTTTGGTTTCTTTTGACTGTCTTGAAGTGTTTTCTGTTGCTTAAAGGTTCAACGTGTTTAAACACCTGGGTTTAGAGAGATACAGGGGGTTGGGATGCCTGGGATGCGGGCAAATGATGGGCATGGGGCGCGGGCAAAGGATGGGTATACGACGCTACTTTTTCCGGTGGTCGCACATTGCACTTCAAGTGAAGTTGCCTGACAGCATTTTATATTGTAAGGGCCGCTGCACATTTGCAGCGATTGTTTTGCGGCAACTGCTGACTTCGTTGCAAGTTGCCCGAGCTTTGGGGAGCTTATGGCCAGACCGTAGGCGTTTCACTTTCGAAACACGGGAAGAAAAGGCCTGAATATGCACAGTTGCGGGGCAACTACCACCCACTGTGTGGTGCAAGGGAAGCGATATGCGGACCACTGCCGTAAGCAGGGCACCTGCCAGGTCCGGCACCTGGGCTGAACGCGCGAGCATGTCCAGTTTTTCTTGGCCGCTGAGGCTTTTCAGCCGACAACTGCCAAGGACCCATGAGACAACACCGGTGGATTGTGGTTGGATCCTGCTATCCTGCAGGTCAACATGGAACATCTGGAGCCCAAAATGCCCATGTTAGATGGAATCTCCTTTTTTCGGGGAGTTGGTTGGGCGCCGGTTTCCGCGCAGCGCGAGGCGGAGTCGCCGGTGAAGCGCCTGCTGCGCATGAACTCCCCTCAATCCCCCTCCAACCGGAGGCGGGCTGGGCTGCACTGCGACTCGTGTTTGGCTCACCATGCAGTCTGGACAGCTGAAGCTGAGGGGTTTGCCCTGGAGTCCTGCAACATCAAAGCAACCTGGGTCACTCGGGAACGTGTCCAAAGCAACATGTGTTGCTTGGTAATCTCCAAAGGATTGCAAGTTGTTGCTTTTGGTTGCAGGGTGTTCTGCATTGAGCAAATTGATCGATGTGCAAGTGTGAGGCCGCAGGATTCATTTGCGGACCTTCAAAGGCTCATGGGACCAGACTACAGTGACATTCTACACATGGAATCTTTGTTTTTGTTTGAACCCCGAGCTAGCCACAGAGAATAAATATTGTTTTGCCTTTTGGTAGATCGGCCAACAGATTCCATGGGACTCCCTTGCGGTTCCATTGGGCTGAGTTAGCGCCACAATCAGAACCGGGTAGATGAAGGTTAGTAAGGGGCAGTCCCAGCCAGAGCTAGTTGTGGCCGCCTTCTTGGTTCTTGAAGCATGGTTCTGGGTCAACCATTTTAGTACTGGGTTGTGATTATGAGTCACTTCCTGAGTTTCTGGACTCCTACTTTTGATTATGCTTTAGTTCCTAAGCCCCTTCAATACCCGGGTTTTGACCAGGATCTTCACCGAGTGACGTTGACTCGACGCGCATCGCATGCAGGGCCGAGCGTGGCGCCTCCAAGAGCAACTCCGCCGCGCGGCGCCGCTTCCGCGGGGCAGCCCTGCGCCTTGGCCAGGCTGTTGGTTTGGGAGGACGTGCGCCAATGGGGGTGGGCACAAAATTTCCCGTGTTCTGCAGAGAAAATTCTCTAGAGAAAACACGTTTTGTTTTCTCTTTTTGGGGCAAGTGGAGAACAACTAATAGGGTGTGGGTCAAAATTTAACCACCAGACCGCAGGTTTTAGTCCTTGGTTCCATTTACCAGGGATCCGTTTTGGGCACCTATTTTCGCTCCGAAGAAAAGAGCAGCTACACCCAGATATCCGTTTTGGGAAGGATCATGCATTTCATAGCCATTGAAAGGATGTGCCCTTAACCTAGTGCAATGTTTGGCTGGGCTTGCTTTGACCCTGGCCTGTGCTTTTGGGCAAGGAGAACCCGCCAAACGCCAAGCGCTGGCAGCGATCCTGAGAAAGAACTGTCAGGAAACTGAGGTCAATGGACTTTGGAGTGTGGTGCCTGTGCAGTTCGTTTGAGGACTCTTCTGGCAATCGGCAACTGTCACCTAAACAGTTGCTCAGAGCTGAGTCTTTGGTTGCATATTGCCCGTGCGCGACCTGTTTGGCTTTCGCCTAGTAGGCAGCCACAAGCCGGTGGATACTTCTTCCCAAGCTGGCTAGCTTTTCTTGATAGGCTGCCTCTCAAAGCATGCATCAAAGCTTCCAAAGATGTTGTTTCCGACAATCGGACATGGGATGCGTGCCAACGCAAGGCATGTACTGAAAGCTTCAGGCGTGTTCGACATTACACTGGAAGCCTGGGTGGTACTTCTTGGCCGATGCATTGATTTACTTTCTCCGGCTGCAGCTAAAAAGTCAAAGATATTCCGTGTATGTTTCTTGGGTTGGGGAATACAGTTTGTGGCCTTGTTTTATGTTGCTGCTGTCAGCGCTGTGTTTCTGCTGCATACGTTGATGCATTGGACTGGAATTGTTTTGCAGAGGCAAGAGAATAGACAGGACGGTAGATCTTATTTGTAGCAGAACGCGGTCCCAGAGCGACAGTGGATTTCCAGCGGGAAAAAGACGACTTGCCCTTTGTTCGGCGGGTTGATCATGAACGTCATGAAGGGGTTCCCCATCCCCAAAAAAATGTGGAACCACTGCCTGACCAATTTTGTGCAGCTTGCACTCTCACGTTCCACGCTCAGGACGGTGCTGGCAGAAGTGCGCATGAAAAAGAAACGCCTGGAAGCGTAAAATTTTTGACGCGCGCACGTATGGCGCAGTCATTTTTCAGAACGGCCAAGCCGCAGGCGAGCAGCTAGACACTTGCCATTGGGTCAGTTCAACGCGACCAGAAAAGGTTCTTGACATTGGCCACTTGCGCTCACTGCGTCTTTGGTTGGCTGCTCATTTTGACGGTTGCAACGAAATGTTTGGCCGCTCGTCTTCTGGCGGCTCCCCAAAGGGGTTGCTGCCCTGTGTCGGGTCTGGGCAACTATGGTTCGCCGGGGTGCATATTTAGTCTAGAGCGCATGTTGCAGAATTGTTCTGACTGGCTGAACTTTGCTTATTGGGTTTTAAATGGTTAACCCCCTAGAACAGGTGGCTTCCCTTAGCTTCTTAAACCAACCCCAAAAGGGCGGTCAAAAGAAGACACCGGACTTGTGGCTGCAGAAGTCAAGCAAGCTGTCAACAGATTCGCAGACGGCAGTTGCCCGACCCAAGACCTTGCGTCGCCTTTATCGCACCAGCCTTGGAAGAGGTTCGGGCAGAAACTTCGAGGGATGCAAGAGACTGAACTCCTTGGATCATCCAAGCCAGGACTGGCGGGCAATGTAATCAGAGTCCATTTCCCCTTGGCTTTGTGGATGTCTGGCTCATGTGGTTTGTAAGAGTCCTGTCATCATCCAATAGTTGGGTGCCCACTTGCACTGCCGCACCTTGGAAGACACGATTGTTGAAGAGTTTGTTGCAGCGCAGGAAGTTTCTGCTGTGTTGGGATCTAGTGCGCGCGCGTGTCGAGTGTCGCGACGGGCGAGAGATGAAAATCGGCCAATGCCAGCCCTGAGTTGACTGCGCACAGGCGCTGAGTCAGCGAATCCACGGAAGTCTACGACACCAGCCACCTCTATACCCCGGAAAATTGGCACGACATGGTGTCGGGGTGTGGCTCATTTCCGTCAAAGTCTATGCTGATGGCAGAGTATGTACGATTGTGCTTGAGATCATTAATAAAAGCTCAGATCGCAAGGGAGAAGATAGTTTTAATATATTGATGATTGCCTTTCCGCAGCCATACGAACAAGATATGTGTGGTCCCTGGACCATGTCTCTCCACGGTACAGCTTGTTGGTGGCAGCATGTACTGTGGAGCTTTCTTGTTTACGGCGGTTGATTTATCCAACAGTTGTCTCAAATTCAGTCACACAGAGACTCGTGGCAGGCAAAACAACGTCGTGATTGGCTGCAACGACGGCAGCGTAGTGATGTATCAGGCGCTTCCGCTGTGCCTGACGGATCGCGCGACCTTTCATTTGCGGGGTGATTGCACAGCGGACATATCTACGCATACGTATTAAAATGCATCTGCGGAGCTCACTTCCAGTGAGAGGAATTTCCAAACCTCCGCCACATATATTGATAGCTAGGCCTTCTATCGTCAACGGCGGAGCTATTTGTTTAGAGCAAAGTCCATGAGTGGCGCAATGAGACTTGCAGACATGGCGCTGCACCCCAAAAATCAATCTGGGAGCTTTCCAGCCTGTGCTCCCCTTGGCTGACCAGATTACGTCGCGGACAGTCCGTGGCCGTCAGCCTGTTAAGCCAACTTTACATACCCTTCAAACCGTGTAGGGGGTGCCCGGCTATGCATACGTTTATTGATAGGTGCCCAGGCATTTCCAAGCACTTTCCGGTCTCGGAATTGGCTTCGAAGCGCAGTTAGGCTTTGCTGGACGTAGTGTTACCTTGGATTTGTTGGTTTGCTTTGCACCTTGGATGCTGAGTAAATTAGTCGAAACGTTCAATTTGCTCCGCAAATCAAACCTTTGCGCTGTGTCTCTTGCATATTGGCGAACTCTCACCTAGCCCCCAGGATGCATTGAAAGCCTGTCCGACAGAGTAGCTCTATAATGCTATTCCCTCCCCCTCCCCGCCTCCCGCACGGGCCGGCCTGTGGTGCCCCTCAATGGAATGTCCAAGAAACCTCCAGCCCCCAAATACGCGCTACAGTTCCCCACCCTAATCCGAAGCCCCTCACCCGCACCTTAGCAACACCCAGGACTCAAGACAATCCACTCCCCCCAAACCCTAAACCACCCCCAAACCCACCTAAACCAACCCTAAAGCCACCTGAAAAAAAACGTAAACCCCCACCCTAAGCTACTGCTAAGACCACCCAAACCAACCTATTAACTCATCTAAATCAGCCTTAAACCAACCCTGAACCAGCCTTAAATAAGCAACGCACCCAATCCAGCTCTATACCACACCCGAAACCCACCTAAGCCAACCTTCTAACCAGCCCTAAATCAACTCCAAAGCAGCCGCCGTAAACCACCTACTGTAGACCAGCCATTAACCAGCCCTACACAAGCCCCAAGCCAACGCTAACCCTGAGCCAACCCATTCTAAACCAATCCTACCTCACCCGAATCCAGCCAATGTTAACATGCTGCTTAGCCCTAAGCTGAATAAAACAAGACACAACATAACTAATACTATCAATCAGTAGTACCAACTCCTCCCCCCCCCCCCACAAACCCCTAACCACGGAGGGGGGGAGGGGTGTGTGCAGACCTAGATCATATTATATATATATATATATAATTGTATCTTGTAGATCTTCGTCGATGCATTCTTTGCATGGTGTCTTCCCATGTCGCTCTTTGCAGGTGGTCTTCTCGACTGTGCATGGCCTGTACCAGGCCGGTGTTCGGAATTCCCCAAAGCTCCCAAGCCTGAGCCGCAAACTGAAGTGCCGTTAGGTTTGTTTTAGAGGGAAACCGAAAGGACCACTCCAAAAGTTGAAGTTGGGCTCATCTCATTTTGACAGATCTTTACAACATATGTGAAGGTTATTGGGGCACAGCCTCCGAAAAATGGGTGCCCCACTTTCCTCCTTGCAAGAAACAGTTCGGCGAGAGGCAATGTGAGTCTTTTACTGGGCTTGGGTAGACTACGTAGCTTGATGCCAGGTTTTGAGTTTCATTCAGGTTGTATGTTTGGGATCACCGTTTTTCCGCTTGCTGGAAGCTCACAAAAGGAGGTCCTCATGTTGTGGCAAAGCCTCAGATCCGGGGCCCTGAAGCGGCCACGCTCAAAACGCCCCAAGGGCCCCGGCGATTGAAACCCATCAGCCTTGGCACCATCCTTCCCATGAAGGTCCCTAGTACTCCGCCCAGAACCATGGATGCAAGCTGTTTTCACATCTCGGCGGCGGTTGTCCAGGCGTTGTCCCAGCCTTTATTTCAACAGAGGTCGGGAGATTTGTACCACGATATTCCGGGATCTTTCTTGGATGCCACACACACACAGGCACGAGCAACTCGCGAGCCGACCATTTGCGACCTGTTTGTCTGTTTGTGTTGTTTGCTGGTTTGGCCCATGTTAGGCATGGCCCAATTTGCAGGGTTGCTTCCGATAAGCTGACCTTGGCCAGGAGCATTGCTTTCGCTTGATTCAATAGTCGTTTATTCGCTTAAAGGTGCGTTTGAGCGATTCCTAGATGCAGCCTTTCATGGAACTCACAAAGGCGTGGTTGCATTTTTTCGATGTACTGCTCTGACACGCTGAACGAGCGAAACGGCGCCACAGGATTGTGTGCAACACACATGCTCTTGGGGTCAATTCCATCGAATGTCGTCATACATTGTTGCGGCAAGACGAACATATGTTAATTGCTTTCAGTCAAGCCAAGAATTGCAATTGGCGCTTGGCCCCATCATCCTGACCAACCTGAAATATGTAATTATGTTGATGATCAAAAAGTGGAAATCATTTCGGTTGTGATGAGTATATTTGACTTTGCTGTACCCGCGTTGTTTTCGAGAAAACACATGTCCATAGTTGTGTCCACGCGGCCAATTGGTGAGACCTCGAGGCTGAGGGAGAGTGCTGCATTTGCGAGTGGAGCTAAGGAGCTAAGGAGCAAGTTCACTAAGCAAATGTTTGCCCACTGGTGCATACTCTCCTGGTCAAAGAAAATAATGCTCCAGATGGGGGGCCCATTCTGAATGTGCCAAGTGGTCTCGAATTCGCGTGTTTGCTTCGTGTCTATTCACTTCACGGCCGTTCACTTCTCGGCTGTCCAGTTTGCAGGCATAGATTATCAATATACAAAACCACTAGCATCGGATAGACGGGTGTTTTGGAAATCTGCACGTCCATCTCGAGCTGCTTGTATTTTTCAATGCAACAGGACTTAGTATAGGCCTGTTGGTGATTCCATGCGGAAGGCTTGCAAAAGGCCAATCATACCCGGAGGACCGCTACGCTTACCGCGACGTGATGACGGACGTCGGGGCCCTGCAGGGGCATTGGGTTGTTGTTTGGGCAATTGAAATTTTCCGAGGAGATGTAAGGAGTGAATGCAAGCCCATTGATCCCCGCACTTGAATTGATTTAGTTACTGACTTGCGCCGGTCAACAAAACTTAGGCCATGAAAGGCCAATAATTCGCTAGAATTGCTCGGATGCTGCGGTGCTGAGAGAGGATGGGCAAACAAATGGGAGATAACTTGGATAAGGGCCAAGCAAACAACTGAGCCTCAGCACGAGACCCATAAAGCTAAATAAGTTTATCCCAAAACACGTTTCGTTAGGAGAGGCGGGAATCCATGTTATTTTGTGCGATAAAGGCGTAGTTGATCGATGCATTTCAGTCGATTGGTTCTTCATATTTGCCTTTTGCGCGGCAGGGCCAGGTAAGTTTCCATTTAGTTTTAGTGCTGTGCGAGACAGAAGGCACTCTGCTCAATGAACTTGAGAGTCCCCATTGAGGTTGACATGCAAGGTCTTCTATGATTGCTTCTTAGGGTGCTGCATCTCACAAGACTCGATGACTCTTCTTGCTCGCGAATTTGATCCTTTGCCTTTCCACTGACAGTCGGAACATTGGTAGTAGTTGCAGTTCAGCAGATGCCTCTCTCACGTGCGTTTGCCTGTTGTTATGTGTGAATCATAGCCTGAGGCCTGCAATGACGCTTCTAAAATTGGTAGCTTCAGTTTATGCTCGACACTGAGTGTGTGGCTGAGTTTGGTCTTCCCAACACGTCCATGAGCGGCCAAATCTAAGATAACGCAGCATGCGGAATGAGACCGCACCGTTGGAATATGCAAACCGATATGGATCTCTTCGGGAGAATTGGGTGGGAGGGAAATGACCGTAGCCATGATTAGGTGAGTTACTATGGCAACTCACGCAGATCGCATTCTGACGTGTGTGGCTATCATACATTGAATTCATTCGGTGTCTTTCCCCCGCAGCCAAGCTTGTATACTTGCATTCCTTACGTTTGCTTTTAGCTTTGTGCGACATCATGCCCACCCACGCAAACCTGACATGTGTTCTTGCAGGGTCATCAGCATGCTAGCCCACGGGTTCGCAGATTGTTTCGCAACAGAGGGACGACACCAAACCGGGGGCACCAGCACGCATGGAGAATCCTACAACATGCAGGTGTGCTTTGAAAAATCCTTCGAGCATTGCCATCGTGGGATTGAAGGTTTTCAAAGGACTGTCAAAATATGTCGACCCTTTGACCCGCAGCAAGATTCGCCTGTCAGGTCATTATCCAGCATCTCGTCACAGAGCAAAAGGTCCGGATCAGATGTAAGGAGACGCGGGGGAGAGGGAGGCGTGGGTGCTGCTTATGACATCATCCAAATTGCAACATGTGGAATTGTGTTTTTGTCTGGCAAACACAATCCAAGCCGATGAACCGGCGAGCCACGGACTGTCAATACATGAGCGCTTCACTAGCGTTTGGGAGACCGCCAATGTGGCGAGCAGGCTTTGCACCCGTTCAGCGTGGCGAAGCAAGTTGGTTCAGAACCGCGGATTTTGGCCATCCGGATGACCCCGGTCCCCTTGCCATTCAAAGTAGGCAAGTTTGCTTTCTGGCCCAATATGTTTTTCTTTTGTACTCCGAGGCTTCTGTGAGACGTGAGGCGCTTTCAGGGCAGGCTGGCTTTGTTCCATGCACGGACACGTGCATGACAGGCGGACACAGAAACAGACGTGGCGAACAAACACAGAAGACAGCTGACACAGGAACATACAAGCGCATGCCCACATGCAACACACACACACATAGACACATGTGTATATATATATATATGTATACACACCCCAGACATACAGATGGTGAGCACCGAGAGAGGATTAATGAAATAGTACATCCAATCCAACATCAATTACAACTAGTACTGGAACACTTGCACACCAGTCTTTATTTTGCAACTCATTTGAGATTCATATCTGTGATTGCTGACAGCCCTTGTGCTCGTTTGGTTGTGAGGACTATGTGAAGAAGATCGCAGTGTACCGAGATCGCCTGGCGGTGCAACTGCCCGACAAGGCCGACGGTTCAGGTCATGGGGAGCTGGTCTATCAAAGCTATCCGAAATGCAGTACCAGCATTTGGTTTCATGTTCACTGCGGCATTTGATTGAACCTGCTTTCAAAACAAACAGGCTGACAGACCTGGGATGTTTGACAGCTCTTTGAGATGGCTGCACTTCCAGTAGCTCGTCACTCACATTTGGTGGCTACATGTGGACCTGCTTTATATTCCAAACATCCCCTTGGATGCTTCGCTCTTTGAGCTTCTCAAGCTGTGAGAGAACATCTTGACTTGCACAACAGTTTGAGTAGCTTATCGCTTTTCCTTTTGTGTGTCTGTGTCCCTTTTCAGAGGAAACAATCAGATTACGTAGCAAGTGTGTTTTGCTCCGTTTGCCATG